>CM065591.1:231894638-232389853 GCA_033119425.1 Bufotes viridis | reverse complement strand
ATAAAATAAACGGAATGTACTCCGTATGCATTCCGTTTCTGTTTTTCAGCTACATTTTGAGTCATGTCCTATTATTGCCCGCAAATCAAGCTCCGTGGCTCCATTCAAGTCAATGGGGCTGTAAAAAAAAAAAAACTGAATGCATCCGTATCCGTTCCATTTTTGCCGAAGCATCTATTGAAAATTTTATGTCTAGCCCAATTTTTCAGTGTACTTACTGTTAAAACAGTATTATATGCTTCCGTTTGCGATCCACAAAAAACGGACCACAAATGGAAACGGAATGAAAGCAGAACGGAAACACTACTGAAGCCAAAAACGGACCGCAAAACCATACGGTTGTGGGAACAAGCCCTTACTGAAAAAAGTTCAGTTTTGAGTAAAATAAAAGTCATAAAAATCCCTAAAGCTACGTAACCCGTGAGCTGCCCTCCATGTACATCTCTTGTATCCAGCCTGCATTGTTAGTACATATAGAGTAACAGCAAACGATTAGAAAGTAACCGGTTATCGTAAACAGCGCCTGGGGTGTATGATTATATGTAATATTAGCGTTATATATATATATATATATATATATATATATACACACATTACTGGCCAGTCTATTCATGGCTGGGTAACATGTGCCCGCCTAGTCTGGTTGCTCATGCCATGAACTAGGTACCAACCCTTCCTGCCACCACTAACCCTACCCTACTATGAACACGAGGAGGCCACTCTCCACAGATAAGTCCGCCGCACAGGCCCCACGGCAGCTCACCAGGCACACACGATGTTCAGAGCCCGCGGATGATTGTGCCGGTCCCACGTGGGGGAAGGACTAGACACCATCGAGTGTGAACACTGTAGCAGAGCGCACCCCTCCCTCACATCCGGGTAAGTGCAGGGAGGGCCGCTCTAGCCCTCCCGGTACTGTCATACAGTATAACACACGCTACATGATAACTGACGGGACGGGGTCTATGTGCGCGGCAGGTCCCTCCAGCTACCTAGGAAGGACGCCGCCATCAGTTGTTTTTTTTGTTGTTGTTCTTTTTTTAAGACTTTACGCAAACTATTCTGATCACGTGTCCTGTGTGGGCGGAGCTCGTCGGCTTCGCGCTGCCTGGCGTGTCGCGCTGAGTTTTACGTCAAAGGGGAGCGCTGCACGTGCTTGAACAGCTGCTTAAAGGAGCCAGGCGCGGCAAACCGGCAGAAGCAGAAGCTCATGTTCGGAGGAGCGCGGTGTGAGAGGTGAGTGGGTTGCGGCTCGGAGCTGTGTGCGGTTGTGCTGCACGCAGGCTTCAGGCCACGTACAGGAGCCGGGGGCACGGGACGTGGTGTACTGGAGTCAGGCCCTGAGGGTGGCTGGCTTCGTGCTCAGGCCGAACGGAGCACTCTGTCAGGGATGTTGGACTAGACTACTACTTCCATGTCTGGGGCCGGACAGCTATTAGAGTAGCTCTTGTTAACTCTTGATCTCCCGGGCGGTCTTCCCTTCTGATGCCCCCCCAACTGGTAGATTAGTCCAAGTGCTTCAGTAACTGTAAATCGGTGCCGATGATTATAATAGAGTCGTTCCTGCAAGTCTCATTCGGATCAATGGGCAGTCCCTGGGATTTCTAAAGCAAATCTGCTTCCTGACTGTAACCAGTGACTCAGTATAAAGAGGGCTGTACTGTGTGAAGTAAGTAAGAAGGAGTCCCTGTGTGACTGCAGGAGGTGGTAGTCTGCAGGACTCTGCTGCTCACATAGAGATGAATGCAGCAGCACATGTATGTTTGATAAGCTGCTCCACTCATTTTGGGGCTGGGGGCCCCACTGATCTAATACTTAGAACTACTCCTTGTGGGAATTTTCCTTTGACCCGCCTAATGGCCTATTTTAGGCCTTAAAGGGGCTTTCCAGCTGTTTAAATATTGATGACCTATCCTCAGGATAGTTTCAGTATCAGATTGGGGGTGTCAGGTATTGGTCCCCCACCAATCAGGTATTGGATGAGGTCACATCACTTGCGATTGAACAGTGTTTGTGCTTAAAGGGGTTGTCCAAGTTATGTTCATTGACCTATCCTCAGGATAGGTCATCAATATTAGATCAGTGGGGGTCCAACACCCGACACCCCTGCTGATCAGCTGTTTGAAGAGAAGGCGCTAATTGTGCTAGCGCTGCCGCCTCTTCGCTGTCACATCGGTGAGCAGGTGCAATTACACCCAAGCCGTTTAATTTGTTTCTATGGGGCGGCTCTGTAGTATACACTTGTATAGGAGCGATCCGTCCCATTGAAATAAATGGAACGGCTTGGGTGTAATTACACCTGCTCACCGCTGCAGATGCGACGGCGAGCAGGTAAACAATGAAGAGGAGGCAGCGCTGCCACGGCACGCGCTAACTCTTCAAACAGCTGATCGGCGGGGGTGCCGGGTGTCGGACCCCCCGATCTGCTATTGATGACCTATCCTGAGGATAGGTCATCAATAAATATAACTTGGACAACCCCTTTACTATTGCAGCTTGGGCCCGTTCACTTAAAGGGGACTGAGCTGTGCTTGGCCATGTGACAGAGGAACGTGATGTCACAGGGCTACACGACGACATGTCGCTTTATACGCGGGGCACAACTACACTAATGTGTCGCGTGACAATTTTCATAATGATAGTCTATGGTGTTGCACTGCGACAGTCGCAGAAAAATCCATTTTGGATGTTTTTTTTTGAGACACAATAGACTATCATTATAAAGTTTGTCGCACGCCACTGTCGTCGTGTAGCCCTAGCCTTAGAGTGTGTGCACCATCCTCTTCAAACGGCTGATCTGCAGGGATCAGATATTGATGACCTTCTCTGACACCTATGGTCATATCCCTATAACTTGATTTGAGAAAGACAGGCTATATTCCCTTACATCATCTTTATGTAATAGTTTACTATTTGTAGATACATATTGGAACTCCTATTCTACTATAGGAATGCTATCTGTCTTGTTTATTGGCCTGTATTACATCCTTTTATGTAGGAAAACTATAAACCAGTGTTTTCTTCCATAGAAACAATAAAATTTAACATGAAAGGAAAGAAGAACATGAAAAGAAGCGCTCCTGTCGAGGAAAGCAATGGGACTACAGAGATCAAGAAACCTAAGGGTAAGTGGGAAACTTTGCGGGAAACCCTAGCTCTGCCAAATGCTAGTGTTTATCAGGAGTAAAGCTGTGTCCTTCTCGCCCATAACCCTTTCTGTCATTAGAATACCCCATAATGGGCAGTGTTTAACTATTGAAGCAGTATTCCAGTTGGTTAAAATTACCTCATATCCACATGATGGTGGATTACCTACCACTGGGATTCCCACCGATTATTAGTATGGGGCCCCCTGAAAAGAACAGAGTAGCTGGTCAGAGATGCGTGTGGCCGCTCCATTCATTTCTATAGGAAATCCAGAGATGGCAGAGCACTGTACTTTGCTATCCCCAGAACTCCCATCGAAATGAATGGAGTGGCCGTCTACGTGTGCAACCGGCCGTTCTGTTAATTTTTTTTTTTTTTTTTAGAGGGGGTACAGGGCCCCTATTCTTGTGATGGGGGATAACTTTAACCACTCAGAGTAACCCTTTAACATAGGCCAAACGTCCCTAACCCTTTGTTAGCTGCAGGCCACTTTCATATGTGTCAGGCGATCATTAAAGAGGACCTTTCATCTGAAAATGCACATTAAAATACATATGTCCACTTACATGGCGGCCCCCGGTGGTGCTGTTTCAGCTTTTCATTTTCCAAAATGTGCCCCCGTTTGTCCGCAGTGGCCCCCGCAACAATTCGTGCCTCATATGCAAATGAGCCATTCGGCTCAACTGGGCGGTCCTGCAAAGGTTCTCCTGGGCGTGGCTTTCTTCTCCCTGGCACGGAGCGCATCCAATTAGCACGCCCCGCTCTTACTCAGGGAGAAGAAGCTCAAGTTCTCGTGAGATTCTTGAGAACTCGAGCGATTTCACACAGCCTGAGCCGGGCACCGTCTTGGAGTCCTCTGGGGAACTAGGAGACTATCGGGATGGGGACGCGATCTTTATTATTTTTTCTTATAACATAGTTATAAAGGAAAATGGCATTTTCAAAAGAGAATGCAAAGTAAAAAGGGCAATAGAGGGTTAAAAATAAAAACAAAAATTGACTCTCCTCCATTTGATCGCGTAGCTGCCGGTCCCCTGTTCTGTCTTGAGCTGGGGGGGGGGGGGTGGAAGGACCTTCACTGATGTCACTGGGTCACGTGGTCCAATCACCAGCTTCCATAGTGATTGGACCATGTGACCCAGTGACGTCACTGGATCCTGATCAGTCTTCAATATGCTTTCAGGTAACCGCGGCAGCCAGGACGCTACTGAAGTCCTGGCTGCCATAGTACTCCACAGCAGTGTACTTGCCGGGCGCTCCATCATGACGTCACAGGTCCCCGCGGCACATAGATCAATGTGCCGCCCGGACCTGTGACGTCATGAAGGAGAGGCTGCAGCGCAGGCAAGTACACTGCTGGCGGAGTACTTGCCATGGCAGCCAGGACTTCAGTAGCGTCCTGGCTGCCATGCTAACCGATCGGGGCCCCGATCGGAACTGCCGCTGCGCAGAGCTAAGCGTCGGATCCAGCGATGCGCCAAAACGACATTTTGCTTAATTCCGGATTAATGCACTTCAATAGGCATTAATTCCGGATCCGGCGTTACGGCATGTCTTCCGGATTTTTGGACGGAGACAAATTCGCAGCATGCTGCGGTTTTGTCAATGTCCAAAAAAGTTCACATACTGAACGGAAGACATCCTGATGCATCCTGAACGGATTTCTCTCCATTCAGAATGCATTGGGATAATCCTGATCAGTTCCTTTCCATCCTAGAGCCTCGAGGACGGAACTCTAGGACGGAAAGCAAAAAATACAGATGTGAAAGGGGCCTAAAGTAAAAAGTCTTATGTTGCAAGAGACTTGTGATCAAAGGTCTGAAGTGTTTAAAGTACAAGTTATTACCAATTTGTTTAAGTTGCATATTTTTTATTTTTATTTTTTTCAGTAGTTACTCATAGTTCCCACAAATCTGTTGGAGGCATTGTGCTGGCTCTTGGCCAAGGTGACGTTGGTCAGCTGGGTTTAGGAGAAGATGTCATGGAACGAAAGAAGCCAGCACTGGTGTCTCTCCCAGAACCAATAGTCCAAGCAGAAGCTGGAGGAATGCACACCGTGTGTCTGGGAGCTTCTGGGAGTGTAAGTGTACTGCTACACACTAGAGCAGGGATGAGCAATCTGCGGCTCGCCAGCTGTTGCAAAAGTACAACTCCCAGAATGCCTGCAGTAGGGCATGGTGGGAGTTGTAGTTTTTCAACTGCTGAAGAGCCGCAGGTTGGTCATCCCTGCAATAGAGGACTTGTTGTGCCAGTTTGCTTGATTTGTTAACATCCTTTCTACCTATCAATTCTTAAATAGATTTATACTTTTGGCTGTAATGATGAAGGAGCTCTGGGCCGGGACACCACAGAAGAAGGATCGGAAACTAAACCAGCAAAGGTCAATCTGGCTGAAAAGGTGGTGCAAGTTTCAGCAGGAGACAGTCACACTGCAGCTTTGACGGAGGACGGTCGTGTGTTCCTTTTTGGATCTTTTAGGGTAATTTACTCTTGGTTGTCTGCAGCTATATGGTCTGTCTGAAATGTTTTGTTGCCGGCTGGCTTCCACTTTCCCTCCAAACATGTATAAGCTTCCATTGCTGAATGTTTTCTCATTTGTCCTTTGTTTTATTTGACCTGGAAACCCATGGAAGGGCTTTTGGGTCTATGTGGCCGTGCCGCAGAAGATGGGACAGGTCCTGTCTTTGGTTGCATCTTGTAGATTGTGGAACCGTTTAAGTCAACAGACTAGACATAGCCAGTGTCGCTTTTTTGTTGATCTGAAGTCTGCAAAATGGATGTGGTTGTGTGAATGGAGCCTGATAGAATGACTTGTGTGTGTCTCTTAACCTCTTAAGGACACAGGATGTACCCATACATCCTGTGCCCTGTTCCTAAAGATGGAGCCCGCTCCTACTTCTTGCGGGCGCCATCGCTGCGGGTGGCCACCTGCTTATTCAAGCAGACTCTTCAGCTAATGTTTGGGATCGACAGCGCTGCCGATCGCGGACATTTAACCCCTTAGATGTCCTGACCACGGCATCTGCGCGCGATTAAAACCGAAAGTGAAACTTTTGGCAGCTCTCCGGCTCCCCTTTGTGGCGATCAGGGGAACTGGAGCCTGTCAGCAACAGCCATGGTTTCTGTGAATGAAACCATGCTGTTGCATAGTATTTCCTATGAAGCCCTTGTTAGTAATAGGGCTCCATAGAAAACTAGTAAAATCATCATAGACTCCAATACAAGTGGATTGGAGTTTGTGATAGAGGCAATCAGATGAATGATTTATATGGTTTCCTATGGGAGCTATAGAAGTGTTAAAAAAATTAAATAAAAAAAAACCAAAAAATTCAAATCTCCCCCCTCCCCTTTTCCTAAAGATAAAAAAATAAAAATTTTTTTAAAAAATGCACATTGCGACACCCATGATGTGTGAAAACGCCCATAGCATAAAAATATATTCCCCATACGGTAAACAGAAAAAAGCATCCAAATGGCCGCTTTGCCGTTATTGGACACTTTATTTCCTCCAAAAAATGAATATGATCAAAAATATATACACACCCTATAATGGTATCACTTAAAAGTTCAGATTGTCCCACAAAAAATAAGCCCCCATACAACTCCGTACACATAAATACAAAAAAGTTAGAGGTCAAAATATGGCGACAAAAAAATAAAAAATTTCCCACTTTTGACACTTTTTTTTTTCTTTTTTCACTATCAAAACACAAGAAAAACTATATATATTAGGTATCGCCAGATTCATACTGCCTTGTACAATAAGACTAACTGGTCAGTTTTATCGCACGCTTTTTCCTGTAGTGTGCAAGCTCGGCCACCGCTGCTGGATTGCAGGGTGGTCATAACCATGGAAACGAGTAGTGTAAAATGTGATGGAAAAATGAATTAAGCCAGCAAAGGAGGCAATTTCGGCAATTACAATTAACTTACTATAGCTATGTGTTGCATAGAGCTGTAATAAGGCACGCATAGGGGTGCATGGGTACTTTGTACACTTAAAATAGAGATGTACAGTATAGCCTGCTCCATGCAATGCTGCATGTATGGCACTAGCTTATGCGAGAAGGATGGCTCTATATATGCAACACACAAAGCTGTACAACCTTAAAGGGCTTTTCTGGTTTCTACATATTGATGACCTAGCCTCAGTATAGGTAATCAATATCAGATTGACACCCCCCACTAATCAGCCGTCCGGACCCGGGTAAATGCGGTGGACATGTCTGTTGTGTGTGGCTGTGCTGGATTACTGCAGCTCAGCATCCAGTCACTTGAATGAGAGCGGAGCTGTAGTAACCTGCTTAGCCGAGCAAGATGGGAGGTGTCAGACCCTCATTGATCTGATACGGATAACCTATCCTGAGGATGTGATCAATTCCTAGAACCTGGAGAATACCTTTATTAAAAACTTGGATTTCATATAAAAACAATTGAAACCTTTTTTCTTGCATTTAAATCTTTGTATAAAAGTACTGTACGTGTGAAATTACGCTTGTCGGCCCATTTTACACTTGGGCTGTGTTCAGCCTGTAGTGGAGGTTCAGCTAGGACAGTTGCAGGTCCTTGGGGGGACCTAATGCGGTGATATTATGTCTATCAGCATGATGGAAATCTGATGGATCCCATTGTAGTCTTTGGGGCGCTGTTAGTCTGTCATATGCCTCATTTTCTATACTGGAACAGACAATGAAATTGCTCCCCATATGTGAACCTAGCCAAATACATGCTCGTCATCCATAGTCTGCTTGTGTCCTCACTAACTTGGCTTTTTTTTTCTGTTTAGGATAACAATGGTGTCATAGGTTTACTGGAGCCAATGACGAAAAGTATGGTGCCCATACAAGTTAATATAAATGTACCAGTTGTCAAAATAGCCTCAGGTGAGTGAATATCCAAGATGCATTATACCTTATTTCTTCTGTGCCAATCTTTGTGTGGAAAGTAAAGCTATAAAAACTCAGTACACCTTAGGGTACGTTCACACGACGACAATTTGTCGCGCGACAATTTGGGAACCACTACACTGCAACATTTGTAGCGCGACATTGATGTCACATTAATGTCGCGCGACAATTTTTATAATGGGAGTCTATGGTGGTGTCGCACGTGCAACATGCGACATGCTGCGACTGCGACACGACAGTCGCAAAAAATCCATCCCGGATGGATTTTCTCCGACTGTCGTGTCGCAGTCGCAGCATGTCGCATGTCGCACTGCGACACCATAGACTCCCATTATAAAAATTGTCGCGCGACAATAGTGCGACTTTTTGTCGCGCGACAATTGTCGTCGTGTGAACGTACCCTTATGGAGGGTAAGCTCATCAAAGCAAGATTCATCTAAACACACTACTCGTTTTTGTACACCTTGGGCGTTGGCACAGATGACTGCTCGGCTTCTTAAGAGACCTGGAACTGCTGCTTCTTAGCTGTATGTGCCCTTTACGTTTCTCAGTAAAATCACTTATTAGCAATTATGTGTGAATTTAACCCTAGAATCCAGGTAAAACATTGTACCACTCATGCAGCAAATTAATGGTTTATGCTGTTGGAACTGTTGGCATCACATGCAGACTGCACTGAGGTGGTCATGTTACAGCAGTTTTGATGATATACTACTGCCTAACCTGATTTACGCTGCTGTTTTTATTCACGTTGAACTTTTTTTACTTTTTTTCACATCTGAAAGGGAATGATCATCTTGTGATGCTTACCTCTGACGGAGATCTCTACACATCTGGCTGCGGAGAGCAGGGTCAACTTGGAAGGGTACCTGAGAGATTCACCAATCGCGGAGGGCGTAAAGGCCTAGGTTAGTCACTTGCCTTTATGGCTGTGTCCACATTAGGACATTAGTGAAGAAAAAAGGATTCCAAAACACTCAACTTTATTTGTTGTTGAGAGATGTAATTTGTCTTGGCATATTGTTTACAACCAATGTTAGTGAGATTTCTTGCTTTCTTCGTCACTTTGCACTGAACTGTATAAACCTAAGGAACAAACATGATGCAATTATCTCGCCATATCAGCAGAATATTCCTACCATGTGTTTTAAAAAGCATTGAAAGTCTGTACTATTTGTTCTGCTCTTAAAGGAGTTGTCCGCTTTTTACTGTCTATGACCTGTCCTCCGGACAGGTGATTAATATCTGATCGGGGGGGTATCACACCTGGCACCATCACAGATCAGCTGTTTAAAGAGTGAATAGGACAGTGTCACATAAGTGAATGGGGACACCATGCTTGTAATTACACTGCTCGCTGATGCAATTGCTGCAGAGAAGGCGGTGCTCGTACAAACACTGCCTTCTCTTCCAACAGCTGAGTCCTGGGTGTCTGATCCCTTCCCATCAGATATTGATAAAACTTATCCTGAGGATAGGTCTCTTCCAACAGCTGATCGGTGGGAGTCCTGGGTGTCTGATCCCTTCCCATCAGATATTGATAAAACTTATCCTGAGGATAGGTCATCAGTAATAAAAAAAAAAAAAAAAAAATCGGACAACCCCGTCTTGTGTATACTGTTTAAGACTATTATAAATGTCCCCATCAACCAATGTTCTCTACTTCCTGCAGAGAGACTACTAATTCCTCAGTGCATCCACTTGAAGGCAAAGGGGTGCGGGCGTGTTGTGTTTCAGGATGTATTCTGTGGTGCATACTTCACTTTTGCAATCTCACAAGAAGGCCATGTTTATGGTTTTGGCCTTTCCAACTATCATCAGTTGGGTAAGTAGCTTTTGCCTTGCTAGTCTCACCATCCATACTTCTATTTAGCATACACTTGTAGTAGTTTTTATGGTGCATGTTTGTTTTTTGTTTTTTTTAATCTTAAAAGCTATTTGTTAAAGCTGTTAAACTACCACTCCCAGCATGCTCCACTTATTTCTATGGAGTTTCCAAGAATAGCAGCGCAAGTGTACATGCTAGGAGTTGTAGTACCACAAAAGCAGGGGTGTCAGAAGTTGGTGTGTTAAGAGCTCCACTGCTATTGCAGAAAAATGCTCGATGGGCCATGGTGTTGCTTTCTAAACAGTGTCGCTTACATGCTACAGGGACAAAGACTACGAACTCCTGCTATGCACCTCAGAACTTGACGACATTCAAAAACTCCACCAAGTCTTGGGTGGGATTTTCAGGAGGTCAGCATCATACAGTTTGTGTGGACTCTGAAGGTTAGTGCTAAGACACTTGTCAGATTTTTGCATATGCAGCTTATAAACCAGTGTTTTAAAGTAACTAATTTCATTTATTTTTCACTTCAAGGACATGCGTACAGTCTTGGCCGTGCCGAATATGGCAGACTTGGCCTTGGGGAGAACGCAGAAGAGAAAAATGAACCTACACTCATTCCTAACCTACCCAAGGTTGCCTCTGTGGCCTGTGGAGCTTCTGTCAGCTATGCTGTGTCTAGAGATGGTAGGTGTTTGCAGCATCCACATGGAAAGGGGGAATAGCTAGTCATCTGGGACATATAGAATTTTTTGAGTTTTTCATTGCCAAATGCTACAAAATTTGATCAAATTAGATATAACATTGTTGGTATTTTCTACCCTTGGTATTGCTGTTAAAGGGGTTGTTCAACAAACTACTTTCATTTGTATTGATCAGGTACTCTAGCTCCCATTCCCCCTTATTTTTTTTATTTTTTTTCCCCATATTGACCTGCAGTTTTATCGTATCCCCATACTTGAATCCTACTTCCTGGTTTGTCATGTCTGCTGTCCCATCATGCCTTAGGGCAGTGTGATGTGTCCTGACATCAGCAGATCATGTGACACTAACCACACCTCTAGTTCTTACCAATGACGCTTGTGCGTCCTATGAGCCAATTCGGGGGTGTGACCTATAGAAACTACATATCAAAACAGATTTTCCACAGCGTGCAACGGTAGACTAAAGATGTTCGAATAAGGCCTACTGCACATGGCCATTGCATGTGTATTGCAGCCTGCAATACACATGCACCCTGCACCACGGATGCGAACCCATTCACTTGAATAAGTCCGCAGAACGAAAGCGCCACAGAGTGGGGTCTCTGTCCGTGCGTGCTCTACTTTTTTTTGCAGTGTGGACCTACGTTCATTGCGGACCGCAATTTGCAGTCCCCAGCACTGGCCTAGCTGGCACACAGTCGTGTGCATGAGGCCTAAGGCAGGTTTCATGAATGGTGTTTGGGGAAAGGGATGCAACAGCAATGCAATATTTATTGGGCAGTAGGCCTGCACAATATATCGCGAAGGCAATCGCAATTAATCGCCATATCACAATCGCAATTTGCTGACCCAAAAATGCTGCAATTATATTACAGTACATTTTGCTTTATAAGACACACTTTTTCCCCCCCAAAAGTGGGGGGGAATAGCAGTGCGTCTTATAAAACGATGGTTTACTTTCTTCGTGACACTGTATCTCCGGCCGCTATGCTGCACAGCGCGGCCAGCGATACATCAGTTACACTGCGGGGAGGGAGGAGGTGCTGGAGGAAAGTCGTTATTTTAATGAACACATGTTCTTCTATCTATTTTATTTATTTGTTCTGTGCAGCGCTATTAGGAAAATGGCAAGTTTTGTATTTTGTACTTTTGCAGTAATGCAAATATGTATTTTATTTTGAAAAACACTGCGCATTTCAGTTCTTGAGTTCAGCATAACTACATTTCACAGTATCAGTCATCTGTGTGCGCTTTTACCTTGAAAATCCAAGCAGATAGACCTCTAGCACAATTCCCTTAAAATATCGCATCGCATATCGTTATCGCAATTTTTAGGGCCCTAATCGCAATCGCACAAAATTCCCATATCGTGCAGCCCTATTGGGCAGGATACATTTATTAGTTAATTATTTAATATCCAAGCTTAACCCTATTGCTCATATTAGATTTTAACTCTTTACTAGGTCGAGTCTTCTCCTGGGGTATGGGCACCAACCAACAACTGGGCACAGGTGAAGAGGATGATGTGTGGATCCCATATGAAATGACTGGGAAGCAGCTGGAGAACAAAGAGGTTTTGACGGTGTCCAGTGGAGGCCAGCACACTGTACTTCTAGTTAAAGATTGTAGCTAACAAACCTGAGTTTCAGGACAATAATCGGTTGGCTGAATAAAGACATCTTAGCCGCCTCCATTTATCTCGTTGCCACTTTTGAACTTTTAATTGGTTCCTGACTGTAATAATCAAGTCTTTGCTGGGCAGGTTTTGGACATCCGCTTCTACTGTTTTCATGTATTCTCGTTTCCTGTGTACTGTCCAGAAATGTATAAAATCTACTTGTAGTCACTGCTCCCTCTGAATTTTAACACATTAAATCCCCCATGTTGAGCCCTGTCCCCATGGCACTAACATATATCTTATCAGACTGCAATCCATTGCTTGCTACGTTGTTCTTTAGATTTATTATACTGTTAAATAATTTTATTTTTTAATACCCAAAGGCATAAAAGCAAATTGCTTTATTTTTATAACTGTGTGGTATGGATGTGCATGACTGTAGGAAATTTACATTTCCTTTGCCATTTAATGTTTGATTCAATTTTACCTGACAGGGATGTAAAAAAAAAACTGTCTTTTTTGGAATAAATCTGTTTTTTCATAAGCTGTTCGTTCTTCTGTTGCAGTTCCTGCAGTAATTGAACAAGTAATGTACAGCTCTTTCGTTAAATGGATTATTCTAATGCCATAAAACAAACTAATCCTATGTTAATAAGAATTCTGAGACTGTAGTGGAAAAAGATGGAAAATGCCACATGCAATCTAACTTTCTCACGTAATGAGATTTCTTTTGAGTATAAGACCTTATTTACACAGTGTCTGGTCAGTAACTTCCATCAGTGATTGTGAGCCAAAACCAGGAGTGAAGCCTACACAGACATAAGGAAAAAGGGAAAGATCTGTTCCTGTTCTGTGTTTTTTAACCAGCACTGATGTGTGAATAAGTATGTAGAAATGGTATGGCCATGTGACTTGGATGGATGGTATTGCCTACTGCTGTGGATTTGGGAACAGCCATGGGAGTACAGACTGGTCAGAATGTATCAGTGATGCATATATTCATATAAAAGAAACTTTGCAGCTTTAGAGGGAGTCTGTCACCCCCATATGGCCATATACAGTGCTTACATAGATGAATGTAATGGTAAGCATTGTATATGGCCATATTGAGGTGACACTCCCTTAATAACTGCAGGACGTGACTTGAGGTGGGCAAACGGAGCCTCTAGGAGTAAGAGCAACCGCCCCCCCCCTGCTCCTAGAGGCTAATTAGCATATTATAAAAGTTAAAATTATGCCGTAATGGGGGCATCCAGAAGCATAAGATTAGGTAAGTTAGGGTCTGCTGACATTAGCGACATGTTAATGTCAGCCAGTTTAATAGGGTTAAATCTGGTGACAGAAACCCTTTAAAAGTCATATGGGCGTTAACCTTAAAGGTTTCTTTGCAGACACATTTATTTACATATTTTTAAAAACAATATGATTCAATAAATAAAACATATTGTTAAAAATACACAAATACTTATATTTCAGACATTTTGTTTCATTCTACAGAAGTATAATATATAATACGCTACTGCCTCTTAGATACGACTCCCCCCTACTTGTCGATCGCATTGTTGTGGTTCCTCCAATTAACATTAGCTTCTCACATTCCTGAATTAGCGATCTCCGAACCCAAAAGTTACCATATTCATACTATACTAAATTTCACTCAACCAAGTTCTCAACCAGACCAAATTGTCCCCATAATATTCAACCCTGCACTACAGATCACAAAATTACATCCATTACTTGTTCCGATATCAGATGGCTGGCCCGTCCTCCCGGCTTTTTTTTTTTTTTTTCTCGATCACGTGGTGCATTTCATCCAATCACCACTATGTGCTCTCTGCATCCATCACGTCCCCATTCAAAATGAATGGGCCCGCACCCATTCTGCAAATTTGCGGAACGGGTGCGGACGAAGATTGCGGACGTGTGAATTTAGGCCTAAGTCTTAGTATATCTTCCCCACTAACACCAGTCTTCGTATAAAGTCCATCAGCGCAGAATGCTCCATATTTATTAAGGGGCACAGGACTCTTAAATTTGGTGCAACTCTAGGCAGTCTACGCCCCAGAAACTCACATTTACGCCAGCTATGAGCTGGCGTAGGTTTGAACAATCATTTATGCTGTTTTCTTGTATGTGATATAAAATGTTTGGCTGCTTCTAAGTTTCCTGGACTGACCACTGCTCCTCTGATGGGAAATCGGATCATCATAATGATTTCTGATGCTGTGTTCCTGTCTGACCATGGGTCTACTGCACTCTACTTATGGCATTATGTAGGGCAGGAACACACCGCATCAGTCTTGGGAAACACAGCAGTCACAAGGTGCATGTTTCCCGCACAGAGTATGTTTGTGTAAAAATGGGCTAGTCTGAGTATACACCACCTATCCTTTCATATAGCTTTACTCAAAAACACACCAAAATTTTGGTTCATGGTGTAATATTTAACCCATGCACCCTTGTTGCGCAAGGTATAAAAGGTTAAAAGTATTGAAAGCACTTAATGATTGCAATGCAAAGTATGCACCAAGGTTTGTTTGTTTTTTTGTACATTTTCAGTAGAAAATCGCCCCCCTTTTTCTTTGGCCTAAATAATGTTGATTTAATGTTAACTGCTTTAAACCCTTTGTCACATGTGCGGTGCATGTTGGGTTTTTCAAATATGGCTCCTGATCTGGGACCCAGCAGACACCCAGAGTAAATAACTGTGGTCAGAGACTTAGTCACTTGGAAATCACGGTCAAAATTGACCACAGCACTTGAGTTTTTCCCTAGGAACACTGCACTCCTGGGGCCCAAAATGGCTTCTGTTCACTGAGATCAGGGAAGCGTTTGTTACTTGTGGTAGCCTCAAACCTTTGGAGAGCTCAAGTTCACCACAGCAATACATTCCTAGGGAGAAGCGATTTATCAATTGTGTGTTAAAAAAGGCCAGTTGCCACCACTGACATGTCTCTTTTGATAGCTACATGCATTCCCTATGTAATAATTCTGGGGCATTTATTCTTATCACTGTTGTGCCATTCCTTTATTTCTATTAAAGTATGAATGAATTGCAAGCAGTTTGCAGTAAAGGTACAAAGGGTTGTTTACTAGTTTGGGGTGTGTACCTGGATAGTCCCACTCTATACAGTCAGTGCTGCCATTGTCAGACTTTGCAGTTACACACCCTCAACTAGTCTGTACCCTTACTGCAGACTGCTAGCAATTCAATAACATCTTCTGGTAGAACAATAAAGCAATGGCACAACATGGAGCCATAAGAATAGATGCTCCAGAATCGTTATTACATGGGTAATGCATGTAGCTATTAACACAGACATGTCAAAAGTAGTGACAGGTCCCTTAAGAGGACTTAATATAAGTGGGGAAACAAATGTAAGAATACAAATCACTATTCCCCCCCACCAAATTGAAAACAATAAAAAATAAAGTTTTTTTGCACCACCGTGTCCTAAAACACCTGAACTATTAAAATAATGTTTTTATCCTGTACGTGAAATGCTGTAATGGAAAAAAATAAACAAAATGGCTAAGGCTACTTTCACACTAGCGTTTTTTGTGGATCTGTAAATTTTTTTAGAATTAAAATACTGGGTTTTCTTGACTCACTGAAATTGTACTGACCTAGAGAATGAAGCTTACGTGTCAGTTTTACCGCATAGAGAAAAACCTAAAAACAACACAAATTGCAAAACGCCATGGTTTGTATTTCTTCTCTGCCCAATTCCACTCCATTTGGATTTTTGTTTTTACCAGCTCTTCTCTACATTATGTATGCAATATTACATAGCGTAAACAAAATGTAGATTATAGGATAGAAAGGTCCAGAAACCATATATCAAAAATGCAAATAAGTAAGGACTCTAAAACATCACTTTTATTAATTCTGGTTAGGCCTCATTCACACGACAGTATTTTGCGGACCGTATACTGGCCGTTTTTTCAGTTCAGTATACTGACAGTATACTGAACCATTCACTTCAATGGGACTGCAAAAAATACTGAAGTGTCTCCGTATGCCTTCCGTTTCCGTTTTTCCATTCCGTTTAAATATAGAACATGTCCTATTCTTGTCCGCAAATCACGTTCAGTGGCTCCATTCAAGTCAATGGGTCCGTAAAAAAAACGGAAAGCATACGAAAGTGCATCCGTATGTCTTCCGTATCCTTTCCGTTTTTTGCGGAAACATCTATTGAAAATGTTAAGACAGCCCATTTTTTTCTATGTTATTACTGTATACTGTATATGCCATACGGAAAAACGGAACCGATACGGAAACACAACGGAAGCAAAAAACGGAACCTCGGATCCGCAAAATACGGACCGCAAAATACTAAAAAAGCCATACGGTTGTGTGAATGAGGCCTTAAAAGGAGATCTAATAATCATCTCCAAAGATGAATAGATAACCACCTTAGGTGCAAAAATGTGCCCAATCTATTGTCAGGGCTAAAGGATTAACCAGAGGACTACAGAAATGCAGAGGGGTAACACTTTCCCTGGAAAAATACCTGGGTAACCCTCTGCCCGGAGGACCACCTGATGGTGGTGAACCTCCGTCCCCGTAACTAACCTATCTAGCCCTAGTTGACCCTATTAAAAAACCTGTCGCCCCGGAGCGTTTCCCCCAAACTTCATCGGGTTCATTAGGGGGCCCAAAAAATACAGGTTCGAAAACTTCCAAATGGGATATACATGGGAGGACAATCATGTTCCAATTTAACGGAAAGAGAGAGTGAGGCCTTACATGGTCTGGAAATAGATTTTAGTCAATTATAATAAAACCCACGGACAAGGGGGGCAACCTGGTAGTAATGTCTCATGAGGACTATAGGGTAATCTGCCTGAATATACTCAGGGACAAAGAAAGCTATGAGATCCTTACCTCGGATCCTACGGTGGACTACCAGAAGGATTTAAGCGACATTCTGAAAAGGGGACTTGACAATAGAGTGATAAGTAAGGCGGAGGCCAGTTTCATCCTGCTAAAAAATCCGCAGATCACCACCTTTTATGGATTGCCTAAAATCCATAAGGGCGTAGACACACTCAAGGGGTGCCCCATAGTATCTGGGGTTGACTCCCTTATACAGAACAGTGGAGTGTATCTTGATAGAGTACTGAGAACTTTTTTCTTGGCTCTACCCTCTTACACACGCGATACTATGGATTTCCTGCGCAAGATTCATAGTATTAACATTAACTCCTCTTGCCTTCTAGGGAGTATTGATGTAGAATCACTCTACAGTTGCATACCTCACGACAAAGGGATACAAGCAGTGCGATATTATCTTAGCACCCGGGTTATCCACTGTGAGAAACATAATTCCTTTATTTTAGAACTCCTTTGGTTTGCTCTCACCCACAATATTTTTCTTTTTAATGGACGTGTCTACCACCAGCTCAGGGGTACGGCTATGGGGGGGCCTTGTGCTCCCACATATGCCAATTTATTCCTGGGCTGGTGGGAGGACCTATTTGTTTTCCCTGATCAGGAGCAGTGGTGGTGTGAGAAGATTGGCCTCTGGTCCTGTTACATCAAGGATGTTTTCATATTGTGGAACGGGACTAGGTACGATTTTTCATGCTTTGTGGAACAACTGAACAGAAATCAGATAAGTCTTAAATTTACATATGAGGTTCACGATACCTCCATTACCTTTCTGGATGTTAAAATATCTAAACAAGGAGATAGGCTGGCCAGCACTATATTTAGGAAATCCACAGCAACAAATAGCATATTACGTTGGGATTGTTTGTGCAATTTCGGGAGGCCAGGTCACTACGAGATTGTTTGAGTGTACGTGGCTATCCCACTAAGGAGAGCCTTCAATGATGCCAAAATCAGAGATAGTGCGAATTTGTTGGTGCCTTGACCACCTCGTGTGGATGAGAAGTTGACCCGTCTTATCTCGACATACGATGATGCCAACAGGGAGGTTAAGAGGATTTTGGAGAAGTACTGGCCAGTTTTAACTATGGACCCGGATCTGAAGAATTCAATATCCAGTCATGCTAGTGTTACCTATAGGAGAGGGAGGAGTTTGCGTGACCGTCTTGTGATGGCGCTATTAGAAAGTACTTTTCCTGAAAAAAAAAAAAAAAAGCACTCGTATGCCTATGTGAAAGGAAAAATAAAAAGTCTGGGTAGGCAGATACTGAATAAAGAAAAACTGAAAATTGCCTGGTGGGGAAGGGTATTAAAGGAACAGTAAACTCAATGAATCACAGAACTAAACAGAATTGTAAAAAAAAAAAAAAGCTCTTATCCAGGAGCACAAAAGCTGGCACTATTAGGTGGCTACCCTATTGATATGTCAGCATTTGGCACTTTCAAACAGGTTTTAGAACAAAGATTTGAATACAGACTGCTATTGAGGTTTTTGCCCCTCATCAGTGCAGAGCAGGGTACTGACTTGGCTTGGTGAGAGGTTTAGGGTAAAATTAAGTTTCACCTTTTGGAGACTACTAAGTTGATATGCTCCATGTCGAAAAGGGAATGTAAATCATTTCTTTTCCTTGGCAAAAGCTGGCTCTCTAGTGCCATCTATTGGATGTCTACCCTGTAAGTCAATGGAGGAGATTTATCAGAACTGGTGTAAAGGAAAACACTGTTTATTTTTTCACAGCTCCTAAGGAAAAAGAAAGGTGAAATCTGACTTGGTTGCTGTGGACAACTAAGCCAGTTTTACTTTACACCAGTTTTGGTGTCCAGCTCTCGGGTGGAGAGGTCATGTGACCAATTCAGCACGGCGGATCTGGGTGGTATTCACACCCTGCAGTAATTCCAGAAAGAGACGTAGGATCCTGCGAATAAAATAAAAAAAATTATTTATTTCTTCCATTAAAAGCATGTACAAAGGTCCCTCCGGCACATAAGATCTGATATGTTTCAACCTGTACAGGTCTTAATCATAGATCAAGTAAAATGAAATGAGAAGCATGGCTAGGAATGGATAGCTATTTAAAGGGACTGTGAAAACTGAGGCTATGTAATACAGCTGTAGAGCCTGCTCATTTAACTCCAAAAATGCCATTGCTAGCCACGCCTGATTCCACACTCACATAAAAAACCACAACCAACAAAAAACAATGAAACAAAAGGAAAAATTCTGGATCATATGTAGACAAATACCTTATATCAATAGTTATATAAATATACAGTGGGTACGGAAAGTATTCAGACCCCCTTAAATTTTTCACTCTGTTAAATTGCAGCCATTTGCAAAAATATTTTAAGTTCATTTTTTCCTCATTAATGTACACACAGCACCCCATATTGACAGAAAAACACAGAATTGTTGACATTTTTGCAGATTTATTAAAAAAGAAAAACTGAAATATCACATGGTCCTAAGTATTCAGACCCTTTGTTGGGTAGGAAGTACCACGCGTAAATTGAAAAATCGCATTCTAGAGCATTTAAACTACATCAGCAACCCTTCTTACACCACTATTTCGGGAGCCGCAAAACATTTTATCGGTGTACATAATAGGGGTACCAGCGGCTTCCGAGCTTTTGGTATAGAGAGGGTATTTCAATCAGCAAGAGGGGGAGACATTAAAAGCAAGGTCTTGAGGAGAGAAGCTTATTGATGTTTAGGCTCAAAACCTGCTTTCCATCTGTTATGAATTATAGAAAGGAATTGCTTAAAGGGATTTTTTCCAAACTTTTCATTGTTTAAATTACAATGCTATTTGTCCACTATCCACATATTGTAAAATATGAAATTCAAACGTAGTGCTAGAGCACATATAATGTGAATAGTGTTCAAGGAGTATCATATATATCCTCCTATTGTTCTTTGCCTATTTAGGATTTTTTATCTGTTTGTCATGTATTATAAAGTTTTGATATTGGATATTAGATATTGGATAATATTAGATATTGGATGAAGTTTTGATATTACTATCTGTATTGTACTGAATATATCAGGAAGCCCGGTTTTTAAATTACTGTTTCATTCATTCATGGTCTGAACAGGCATTTTGACCTTTTTGCAAGAATTTTCTACACCTGATTTAATCCCATTTCCTCCTCCTACTTAAAGGTCGGTGTTTGTTTGGACTTGCGTCCATATAAACCAGAGCTCAAAGGTCATAATGCAGTCATGATTAAGAACACCTGTGTTCGAAACGC
This sequence comes from Bufotes viridis, assembly GCA_033119425.1. Lineage (NCBI taxonomy): Eukaryota > Metazoa > Chordata > Amphibia > Anura > Bufonidae > Bufotes > Bufotes viridis. The sequence continues at coordinate 232,369,506 of CM065591.1, read as the reverse complement.
GTAGACGTTGTGTGGACTGACTATGGAAGCTATGCTGTGACTTGTATTGCATTCACCTCAATAAAGAAACCGAGAGCTGATTTTGGATTTGAATTGCTGGACTACAACTTCCTTTTTTCATGCATCGTTGATCGGGTACTCACCATAAAGTCTGTGCAAAAGGGGATTAACATTAATGTTATACATGCAGGTGAGCTGGATTTGATCTTGTTTTACATTCAGACCCTTTGCTCAGTAGAAGCACCCTTTTGATCTAATACAGCCATAAGTCTTTTTGGGAAAGAAGCAACACCTGGATTTGGGGACTCTCTCCAGTTCTGTCAGCTTGGATGGTAAACATTGGTGGACAGACATTTTTAGGTATCTCCAGAGATGCTCAATTGGGTCTAAGTCAGGGCTCTGGCTGGGCCATTCAAGAACAGTCACGGAGTTGTTGTGAAGCCACTCCTTCGTTATTTTAGCTGTGTGCTTAGGTTCATTGTCTTGTTGGAAAGTAAACCTTCGGCCCAGTCTGAGGTCCTAAGCACTCCGGAGAAGGTTTTCGTCCAGGATATCCCTGTACTTGACTGGATTCATCTTTCCCTCGATTGCAACCAGTCATCCTGTCCCTGCAGCTGAAAAACACCCCCACAGCATGATGCTACCACCACCATGCTTCACTATTGGGACTGTATTGGACAGGTGATGAGCAGTGCCTGGTTTTCTCCACACATACCGCTTAGAATTAAGGCCAAAAAGTTCTATCTTGGTCTCATCAGACCAGAGAATCTTATTTCTCACTATCTTGGAGTCCTTCAGGTGTTTTTTTTTAGCAAACTCCATGCAGCCTTTCATGTGTCTTGCACTGAGGAGAGGCTTCCGTCAGGCCACTCTGCCATAAAGCACCGACTGGTGGGGGGCTGTAGTGATGGTTGACTTTCTACACTTTCTCCCATCTCCTGACTGCATCTCTGGAGCTTAGCCACAGTGATCTTCTTTACCTCTCTCACCAAGGCTCTTTTTCCCCGATAGCTCAGTTTGGCCAGACGGCCAGCTCTAGGAAGGGTTCTGGTCACCCCAAATGTCTTCCATTTAAGGATCATGGAGGCCACTGTGCTCTTAGGAACCTTAAGTGCAGCAGAAATTTTTTTGTAACCTTGGCCAGATCTGTGCCTTGCCACAATTCTGTCTCTGAGCTCTTCAGGCAGTTCCTTTGACCTCATGATTCTTATTTGCTCTGACATGCACTGTGAGCTGTAAGGTCTTATATAGACAGGTGTGTGGCTTTCCTAATCAAGTCTAAACTGCATAATCAAACACAGCTGGACTTAAATGAAGGTGTAGAACCATCTCAAGGATGATCCGAAGAAACAAACCGCACCTGAGTTAAATATATGAGTGTCACTGCAAAGGGTCTGAATACTTAGGACCATGTGATATTTCAGTTTTTCTTTTTTAATAAATCTGCAAAAATGCCAACAATTCTGTGTTTTACTGTCAATATGGGTTGCTGTGTGTACATTAATGAGGAAAAAAAATAAACTTAAAAGATTTTAGCAAATGGCTGCAATTTAACAAAGAGTGAAAAATTTAAGGGGGTCTGAATACTTTCGGTACCCACTGTATATACATATAGATGCACACGGCAATACACTAAGGCCTCTTTCACACGAACGTTACGGATTGGCTCCGGATGCTTTCACGGTGAGCTCAGTAAAACTCGCACCATTTTGAAAACAAGTTCAGTCAGTTTTGTCTGCAAATGCGTTCAGTGTTTCAGTTTTTTTCTGCACGGGTGCAATGCGTTTTGATGCATTTTTCACGCGCGTGATAAAAAACTGAAGGTTGACAAACAACATCTAGCAACCACGCAGTGCTTGCGTGAAAAACACAGAATATAGAACATGCTGCGATTTTCACAGAACGCAGAAGTGATGTGTGACAAACAACGCTCATGTACACAGACCCCTTGAAATGAATGGGTCCGAAATCAGTGCGGGTGCTATGAGTTCACGTCACGCATTGCACCCGCGGAAAACTCGCTCATGTGAAAGGAGCCTAAGGGTGCTGCCACATGTTCAGGCTTTTTGATGCAGTTTTAGAAGCCAAAATCAGGAGCAGATCTGCGATTGTGTTCAGTTGTTCCGTTTTTTCCGCACGGGTGCAATTCATTTTGATGCGTTTTTCACGTGCGTGATAAAAAACTGAAGGTTTACAAACAACATCAATTAGCAACCATCAGTGAAAAATGCATTGCATCCTCGCTTGCGGATGCAATGCGTTTTTTTACTGAAGCCCCATTCACTTCTATGGGGCCAGGGCTGCGTGAAAAAAATGCTCATGTACACAGACCCATTGAAATGAATGGGTAAGGATTCAGTGCGGGTGCTATGCGTTCACGTCACGCATTGCAACCACGTGGAAAACTCGCTCGTGTGAAACTAGCCTTAGTCTTTTGGTGTTTCTGTGTTATTTTGAATTATGCCTGTTTTTTGGTATCGCCAGCAGCCCTGGCATCAAGTATAGACCATGCAGTATGGTTGCTCCTCAAATCAGTACAGACCATGCAATGTGGATTATCTTCTCTGGTACTTATATGAAACTGATATTCACACATCATTTGTCTAAGCTTAGGATATCCCTAAACTATTCTCAACTATACTCATCTTTTCTAGGTCTCTGGGAGGCTGAATTAGGGATTAGTTCATCAGATGAGAAAACCTTTGTGCTTAAAAATTCACATGGCTTTTTAAGATTTTAAAGACTCAGGAGAACCATTACAAGCTCTGAACCAGGTGGTTCAGGGCCCTGGAGCTCTCATATAAATTAGGGATTTCTGATAGTCAAGTGTGTTGGAGGTGTGGTAAGTGGGTTCCTTGTCACGTATATGGTGGCACTGTAAGTGCATTACCATCTTATAGAAAGAAATAGAATGTCATGTAAAAGCAATCTGTTCACCTACCTTTACTGTAACTATAGAGTTGGTCACACTTGGACTTCCTATCCCCTTCTTTAGGCATCTTTCACACGAACGATACGGATTGGCTCAGGGTGCGTTCAGTGAAACTCGCAACATTATGCAAGCAAGTTCAGTCAGTTTTGTCTGTGAAAAACGCAGCATGTTCTATATTATGCGTTTTTCACGCAGTCCTGGTGCCATAGAAGTGAATGGGGCTTCAGTGAAAAATGCATTGTATCCGGAAGCAAGTCCGGATGCAATGCGTTTTTCATTGATAGGTGCTAAGAGATGTCGTTTGTAAACCTTCAGTTTTTTACCACGCATGTGAAAAACGTATCAAAACGCATTGCACCCGCGCGGATAAAACTGAACAACTGAACACAATCGCAGACAAAACTGACTGAACTTGCTTGCAAAATGGTGCGAGTTTCCCTGAACGCATCCGGAGCCAATCCGTATCGTAAAGGGATTTTCCAAAATATTTTTTATTGATGATCTATCCTCAGCAGGGATATCGGCTGGTTGAAGAGTAAGCTGCAGCCTTCCCTTCATTGTTCACTTGCTTGCTGTCAACATCGCAATGGTGAGCAGGTGTAAGAGATCAGATTGCAGACACATATATAGGTAGAGTATTGTGGCGTTTCAAAATGTCAGCTATATACAATCACACCTATGCGCACGGAAGTGACTTGTTTAATTACAAATTCTCCACTTACAGCTTACGCATCAGACACCCAGGCGTTAATTAATTAGTCTTTTAATCCGGAGATTGTATAACAAGATGTTGCAGGGTAATCCAGATGGTAAAATAATTATGCCTACAATATCTCCTAGCTAAGAAGATAGATGCTGCTACTGAGAAAGTTGAGCACACACATTAAGAGCAAGGCATCACTGGGAAAACAGGGAGTGGCTAGGCTAAACTAACTAGAAACCTGAAGACAGGAGGGGAGAAGAATAGAGGAGCATACTAATGCACAATGCAAGATATCGGAACAAAACATTCCCCGTCTAGTATCGGTAGATACCACTATATATATATGCATACAATGGAATTGTATAAAATAACAATAGCTTGCAGATGCAATAATGTCCATCTACCTGAAAAGGAAACATGTAATGAACATTTATTCAAATAAAAAAAGCAAATTTCTTCAGTTCAGGCCATAGAGCTGGTACTGGAAACAGTCTTAGAAGATGTTGAGCATCTTGGTAGAAGGGATCTCAACATGGAAGTTCTGCAGGCAGGAGTAACACAACTTCTGTAACAGGGCGAAGGAAGGTCTTGATTACTCCACCTCTCGCGGTTCTTACTTCCACCTTACGAACCTTCCCATCCGAACTGGAAACGACTTTAGTAATAAGTCCAGTAGGCCAGTAAAGACGATCAACTTGTTTGTCTCTTAACAGAACAAAATCTCCTTCCCTTAAATTAGGCCTTGGTTCTTGCAACCCTCTGCATTCTTGCAAGAGGCAGAGGTACTCTCTTCTCCACCTTTTCCAGAACTGACTGGTGAGATGTTGTACCTGCTTCCCTCGAAACTTATAAAGGTTGTGCTCTTTAAAAATGCCAGATGGCACAGGAATATTTCCTATCTTTTCTGGTTTATACTTGAGTGATCTTTTATGCACCCCAGATGTGGATTTCTTCTTTTTTTACTACAGGAGATTGTCTGTTGCTTTCATTAGAAGCTGAGCGAGACTTAATTCTCCTTGATCTTGCCAAAGATTTAGAATGTGACTTCTCTGTCTGTGTCACCGATTTAGAGCGAGAGCGCTTATTTTGTGAGGCTGATTTAGATGTAGATTGCTTACTGTCTATGGATCGTGAACACAAATGCTCATGTCTGCTTTTCACTTCTGAAATGGGATCTGTCCTTGTACATACAGACTTGAGTTGTTGACATTCAGAAGATACTTCCTTTACAAAGAATGAAAATGGTGGAAAGGGAACACGATGTTGCTCCTTATATTTTGAACCTGTTGTTGCCCATTGGTCTTGAATATTGAGAGGTAATTTCTTCACGATCAGGCCCACACCATGGGAGGTATCAAGAATGCTGAGACCTGGTAGATGCGAGTCTCCCTTGACGATCTCAAACTCAAGAAGAAGGCCCCTTAATTCCTGGAACCTTCGTCGGTCTGTATTAGATAATTCAGGAAAGTCGTTTAAATAAAGCACGTTCAACTACTTCGGAGCCGCCTTATGTCTGCTCTAATCTTTCCCATGCGAGACGAAGGCCTTTGACTGGTTCGTAGATATGAACGATTTTGAGTCTCTTAACACAGTTTGACGACCATGGACCTAGCCATCTAATTAGTAAATCAAGTTCTTGCTTAGGCGGTTCACCAAGGGTTTGAACTGTTGTCTTGAAGGTGGCCTTCCAACTAATTCTCTGGGCGATCATCAATGTTCGTAAGGCTAGTACTGATGAGGTCTCTGAGGGTGAGGTACTTAGCGATTTCTGATGCGTTATTTCTTTCCTGCATCATGGCGATGGGAGCTTCTCCCTCGCTGGTGTTGTTGGCACCATCTGATACCCTATGTTTGGGGGTTGGAAGATGGAATGGAGTGGCAGCTGGGTTGAGCGTAAGTGAAGGCTTCACATCTGGTAATGTTGGCGCCAGTGTCTTGGTTGCTATGTAACTAGTTTCAGGAGGTTTTAATGTGATTTGATGAGCTTGAAGCAGCTTGGTCTCTAATGGTTCCTGAAATACTGTGTAAGGTGCCAGAGGTTTGAAAGAAAGAGAAATGTCCACTGGACTGGGGTCAACTGTATAGTTATCAGCTGCCTCTTTTTCTACTCGCATGAGTTCAGCAGGCTGGCGTGCAGAGCCCAAATCTTCTGGTGCAAATGCATTGACTTTGCTTTGGTCTAGGACGAATTGCAGGGTACGCCCTTTTGAGTCATTAGATATCTTGGACATAGGATGATAAGCTTCTTCTTCTTCAGCAGCTTGTTCAAGAACTCTGAGTTCAGCCATGGCTGCTGCTTGTTCCCTTTCCTTCTGAAGGACTTCCAACTCAGCTTTGGCCTTGGCTTTGGTCGCTTGCGCTTGAGCCTGTATAGCTGCTTGATTAGCTTGTGCTTGAGCTTGTGTCTCTGCGACTTGTGTCCCTGCTTCCACTTTTGCGCGTGCCAACACCAATAAGTTACTCAGCGAACAGTGTGATGAGGACTGAGCAATAGATTTCGAGGAACGGGATGAAGCCTTGGAGTGCCTTGAAAAGTTAGAATGGCGGGACGCAGTTTCATATTGTTGTGATATCTTGTCCTCTAGCATTGACTTGACTGCCACAAATCTGATATATCTTTCATCATTAAGTGCAGTGTGGGTCTTTACTTCTGGGATGAATTCCTCTGAGTTGAGACTTGATAACAGAGAAGAATATTTTTCAGACAGTCTCTTATAACTTTCATAGGTCTTATTTAATTTTGTACACATGGACTTTAATTTATCTTCATTATAGCCTGATCCATGTGCTGCATCCATACATTGTTTAGTCTTTTCCCACAAACTGCATAAGTTATTAAATATCTCCATTTTGTCGGTTAGAAGGGCCTCTTTCATTTTTATTGAGGGCTTAGAAATCCTTTTAGCTGTGTCTTACATCTCCATTTGTAACACAGCATTGACCTCTAGTGGTTGGTTCAGTCTTTTAAGCCTGTATGAAGCTGCAATTGCTAGAAGCTTCTGCGTTCCACAGTGAATGCAGTACAGAGCAGGATATGATGAAAAAACCTTACACAAGCGGTGCTATTACCCTCTCCTGCAGCAAGCAGGAGACTAATGATGATGACTTATTACTTGGAGGAGGGGGAGAATATTCTTTCCTTAGCAAGAGAAGGAGAGTACTAAGACAATTCTTTTACTGTGGCGTTTTGAAATGTCAGCTATATACAATCACACCTGTGTAGAGCCACCTCTATGCGCACGGAAGTGACTTGCTGAATTTGACATTCTCCACTTACAACTTACGCATCAGACACCCAGGCGTTAATCAAGTAGTCTTTTAATCCGAAGATTGTATTACAAGATGTTGCAGGGTAATCCAGATGGTAAAAGAATTATGCTAATAATAGCTAGAAGATAGATGATACTACTGAGAAAGCTGGGCACACACACTAAGAGCAAGGCATCACCGGGAAAACAGGGAGTGGCTAGGCTAAACTAACTAGAAACCTGAAAACGGGGGGGAGGAGAAGAGAGGAGCATACCAATACACAATGTAAGATATTTGAACAGAACAAGTATATATATACATACACATACATACACACACTATATATTACAGTATAAAGGTACCTACAAAAAGATTTGCATTATTTTACCGTAAAAATGCTAGAAGAACTACAAAAATGGCAGCAGCAAAAAAAAATACCTGCTGTTCTGTTTCATATTTCCCATAGACCTCCAACTAACATCTGGAGCTGGTGTTTTTTCTGCTAAAAATGCAGAAGTACTAAAAAAACAACATGTGAACCCGCCTTAAGGATACCTGTACACATTGGGGATTATGTGAAGTTTTTCCACACTCATTTTCTGGCAGAAAATAACGCAGCATATTACATTACCAGTAAATCTCTTGTACACTTTGCATATATTTTACGCTTGGGAATTAACTTGCTTTGAGGATTTAAAAATCTGCACCATGTCAATTTATTGTAGGATTCCGCACCTTATTTATAATAATTTTCCCCATAAATTTCAGTGGGGTTAACATAAACAGAAAATCTGCAACAAAAAATTTACCAAAACCGCAATAAATAGTGTGGATTTATGTGGATTTTTAATGTGGATTTTCTGGATACAAATACACAATGTGTGCAGGAAGCCTAATGGTAGTTTTCCAGCAGAAAATTGAATTGCTTGTATGAGAAACTGCTATCAGTATTGTTTTGAAAAAATCTAATGTTTCCAGGCTGAAGTGTTGAAACTAATGGAATATTGATAGAAAACCTTTTTTGCCTTCTTCGGAATCTCACACATTTGACCACCAGGGGGCAGCAGCACATACTGTATCTATGATGATCTTCAACTGCTTGCAGCAGCTAATATACTGTAATATATGTACTGTATGGTGTCACTGATGTGTGTGACAGATCATGATGTACAAGGGGAGAATGTCTGCTTAAAGGATAACTGTCACATTTAGACCCTAATTTCAGTTTTTATATATGTAGTTACTAATATGATAATATACCTGAATCAATAACTATTAGACTTACTTCCCCCTTATTTAATAAGATTCAGCCCTTAGCAACCAGTCTGCATAAAACTGCAATTTCACTATTCTGTTAAAATGGCCGCCCTCAGCCCTGAGGCTAATCCATAGGACGCCTGCAGTGAAGTTAGTGACGACCAGCACTGTATAGGGGGGTCTTGCAGTAAAGTTCCCAGGTCTGGCTGAAGCCTGTAGTCCTTCTACAAGCTCTCCTCTTATCAGATAAGGCTTTCATTTATACACTGAGCAGCCACATTGTCCAGAACTGCTAAGGGAGTGTCTGCCAAGCACAGGCATGTGGAGAAGTTCACACACACAGCCCAGCACTGTTATCTCCTGTCAGGAAGAACCCGGCTTTTTATACATTGCCTTACAATGTTGACTCACTATCAGTTCCCAGTGCACACAGCGTGCTCCGTCCTCTATCTGGTAGACAGAAGGAGCATAGCAACCTGATTTTATCTCAGGTAACAATAGCCAATACTGGGGACTTTTAGGTGGCTTTTAAGGGGTATTTATTAAACAATCAGAAATTAAAACAGGGCCAGCAAGGTGATATTAATCACCAAAATCCAATAGTAAAAAAATAAATAAATTTGACAGTTATACTTTAAGGCTAATTTCTCAAAAGCGTGTTTGGTCCAGAAAACACAATGCAATTGCTGGACTGCACACTGTTCCTCTGACCCGAACTCTCAATATCACAGTGGTTCATCATGCTGGGAGTTTCTGTCAGACTGTTGGTCTAGTGTACTCTCAAATTGCCATAATGCTGTGAGTAGAGTACAGCAGACCTGCTTTTAGGCAAGAACTCACAGCATTATGAACCATTATAATCCTGTAGGTTTGGGGTAGAGGAGCAATGTCTGGAAAATACAACTATTACATGTTCACTATGCAGCATGCTTGCTGTCTTGGGGATATGTTTGTCTCTGATCTTTCATTTACCCCCTTTATTCTCTTGTTTAGTAATGTAACTCATTACTAATCGCCTATAAAATGTCATAGGTCCTTTTAGTAATATCCTGACTGCAGGTCCTTCAGTCTTTGTCTCACAGATATACACCCATTTTTACACTAGATTTCCATAACATCTCTGCCATTTTTCTTCACTGTTATAGGTCACTGTTAAGGGGTTGGAGCGCTGTACATATTACTATTAAGGGGACAGAGTGCTGTGGAGGTCACTGTTAAGGGCCAGGGCACTTTGGAGGTCACTGTTAAGGGGGCGGGGTGCTGTGGGAGTCACGGTTATGGGAGCATTGTTGATGTCACTGTTATGAGGAAGATGTCGCTTTTATGGCAACATTGTGGATGTTACTGTTATAGGGGCACAGTGAATGACGCTGTTATGGGGGCACTGTGGATGTCATCTTTAAACCACACACAAAATCCAGCTGTACAAAGCCAGGTCATTCTGCTAGTACAGTATAGTTTTCAATTTAACCCCTTCCCAGCTGCATCATGTACATAATTGGCAGTTTGTAGATGGCATCTGCAACGCTGACATACAGAATATTTATGATTCCCTTCCCCCAATGATCCTGCTGCACCAGGATTCCAAGTATGGTTATAACTAACAGCCATTAGTCCGGATGTCAACACAGAGCATCCCCTTCCAGACCACACAATTTGGTTAATGGACTTGTTCATGTGCCTGCAGCCTCTTAATTCACATGAACTTGCACTCCAACGCTGTGTTCACACAAACCAGCAGTAAAATGCATTGAGAGGACTTCTCTTTGAGTGTTCTCCATTGTGTGTGTGAGCTCAGGATTCCTCTCAATGCATTTTACTGCTGGTTTGTAGGAGCACAGCTGCATCAGAATGCAAGTATGGAGATAAAAATGACATTACCAGACTCTGCGTCACTTACACTATACACTGCTTACTCTAGTTTTGGGAGTGTTTTGGGAATGTTTCGGAGCTGACAGATTCCTTTTATATTTGACAGCTTTTTTTTTCCCTATAGAAGAGTCTATGGGATATTGCCTAAAAATGGCATACCCAGCACATTCTGTGATTTGGACCAAAAAATAAAATGCGGGACACACCTTTTTGGTACTGTGTGTTTGAAAAAAATATAGGTGCTATAGGATATCCCCTGGGTAGGACCAAAATATACACTGCTGTTGATCCACTAAAATATAATAATTGTTATGCTCCCTTATAAACAGTAGAAAAACTTGGACAGGTTTGGGGGGAAAAAATTAAAGCACAATAGGATGTCCCCTGGTTGAGACTAGAATATATAATATATGTTAATGCAGTAAAATACGCTTACAGCACACAGAAGCATGGAAGCTTTTCTACAGGATTTGAACAAAAAAAGCTTTTAAATCTCTTTAAAAGGTCATGTCTCTTCTGCAGTGCAACACATGAAATTATGAACAAGTTCAGCTGCTCAGACTGTAAGATGCACAGTATATTAACTGGCCCTATCCAGTCTCTAATGACAAAACCTGACTTTCTATCTAGTAAATCAATCTACCGAAATAAATATATCTTTACAATCCCTAGAATGTCCCTGCAAGACCCTAAAAAGGATGGCTTGTTTGTCTAATTCAGGCATCCTCAAACTGCGGCCCTCCAGCTGTTGTAAAACTACAACTCCCACAATGCTCTGCTGTAGGCTGATACTTGTAGGCTGTTCGGGCATGCTGGAGTTGTAGTTTTACAACAGCTGGAGAGACGCAGTTTGAGAATGCCTGGTCCAAATCGTGTCTGTCATAGACAAGGCAGATATGTCCTTTCATATTAGTGGATGAACTCAGTGAACAGGAATGGTGTGCTTCAGAACTAACATAGAGCCTGATAGACCAGCTAATATCCGCCCTCCTGATTGGCTGTTGGGCTGACTGCAAACCACTGTGGCAAGTCCGCTGACCAAGGCCCGACTGGGGTCATATAATTCTCCATCTTAATCTTTCCTGCCCTGTTTGCCTCATGAGTGTACTGAATTTTAAATGTAAAATGGCTGGTGCTGTTTTGTGTACCTTCAGATTAATTAAGAAGAATATGTTTTTCAAAATGAATCAGATTTTTGAATAATTAGTTTACAGAACAGAATATCATGAAATAAGGCAATGGGTGACACAAATTAGCCTGTGCAACTCCTTTGACTGTTGTGTGACAACCAGACCCTTTTGTTTTTACTCTTTTGGAACCCTATGGATCAGAAGAACCATGGGAGGTCTGGGTGCTGCAGCTATAATACAGATGTTACAATGAAGCTGTCTGAAAGCCCTAGACCTAGGGCGCTGCCACAGTTCAGATGTTTAATGCAGTTTTTGAAGCCAAAACCAGGAGTGGATTGGAAAAAAGTAGATAAGTTGTATTTGCCATTAGTTTCTCTCCTGTTATGATCCACTCCTGATTTTGGCATAAAAAACTGCATCAAAAAGCCTTCGCGTGGCAGCAGTTCTAGCAAATACTAACAGCAGATGGTTTGCCTAAGTGGTCAGTAGTGTAAGCAATTAACCACAGGATTAGTATTGCTCTTACTCTTTGCTAGTTTCCCCTTTATGTAGTCACTGATATCTCACAAAATATTATTCATGTCCTTGCTCTCTATATCTGTATTTAGCTCCTTGGGCTTATTCCAAGTAAATCACAGAACATTTGTTAAGAGGTTTAATGGATTTACTGCCAAACAACATTCTGGGGAATATTTAGTAGTACAGCCCCTCTAGAAGCCCTCCTGTACACCTGCACCACATCTCCAAGGAATACTTTCGCTGTTTCATTACATACATCTGATTGGGACAATGCCAGGATCTCATATTCAGAGGGCAAAATGTCTAGTTTAATGTATAACTTTAAAGAAGGTAGAAGTTATTTCTTTTGTGATAACATTTTCTATACATTTCTAGTTTCTCATAGAATTTCTTTAAAATATATAACCATACTGCATGTTGGGGGACAGACGTAATAGTTGCACCCGCAATCAATGGCTTAGTAGGCTTGAAGAGCTCTCTGCCATCTACCATCTACCCGTTTGTCTGTCTGTCTGTCTACATCATGTGAACAAAAGTATTGAAACTAGAGATGGCCCGAACTATCCGCCGGCGAACAGTTCCCGGCGAACATAGCTTGTTCGCGTTCGCCGCAGCGGGCGAACACATGCGATGTTCGGTCCGCCCCCTATACATCATCATTGAGCAAACTTTGACCCTGTACCTCACAGTCAGCAGACACATTCCAGCCAATCAGCAGCATACCCTCCCTCCCAGACCCTCCCATCTCCTGAACAGCATCCATTTTAGATTCATTCGGAATTTGCAGTCTTAGTGAGAGGAGGGAGAGTGTAGTTGCTGCTGATTTAATAGGGAAATCGATAGCTAGGCTAGTGAATTCAGTGTCTACTCCAGTCCTGAAAGACTCATCTGATCTCTGCTGTAAGGACAGCTTCCTGACAGCACCCCAAAAAGCCCTTTTTAGGGCTGCAACATTAGTGTGCTTTTTTTTTTTCTCCATATACATATTGCAGTTGCCTGGCCTGCCTGTGTGTGAGGAGCTGCAGGCCCACAGACTGTAGTGTGCCCACTGCCAGTGCCCACCCCTGTCATCCCATGTGGCACAGGGCTTTGCATCAAAAAAAGGCATTTAATTTTTACACTTTAATCTAAGGTTAGTTGCCTGCCAGTGTGTGTCAGGCTGACTTCCACTGACTGTAGTGTGCCCACTGCCAGTGCCCACCACTCATACCAGCTGGCACAGGACTTTGCATAAAAAAAGGCATTTAATTTTTACACTTTAGTGTAATTTCAGTTGCTTGCCTGCTGCTAGTGTGTGTCAGGCCGACTTCCACTGACTGTAGTGTGCCCACTGCCAGTGCCAACCACTGATACCGGGTGGCACAGTAGCTTGCCGATAAATAAGGCATTTAATTTTTAGACAGTAGTCTAAATTAAGTTGCTTGCCTGCTGCCAGTGTGTGTCAGGCCCACTTCCACTGACTGTAGTGTGCCCACTGCCAGTGCCAACCACTGATACCGGGTGGCACAGTAGCTTGCCGATAAATAAGGCATTTAATTTTTAGACAGTTGTCTAAATTCAGTTGCTTGCCTGCTGCCAGTGTGTGTCAGGCCCACTTCCACTGACTGTAGTGTGCCCACTGCCAGTGCCAACCACTGATACCGGGTGGCACAGTAGCTTGCCGATAAATAAGGCATTTAATTTTTAGACAGTAGTCTAAATTCAGTTGCTTGCCTGCTGCCAGTGTGTGTCAGGCCCACTTCCACTGACTGTAGTGTGCCCACTGCCAGTGCCAACCACTGATACCGGGTGGCACAGTAGCTTGCCGATAAATAAGGCATTTAATTTTTAGACAGTAGTCTAAATTCAGTTGCTTGCCTGCTGCCAGTGTGTGTCAGGCCCACTTCCACTGACTGTAGTGTGCCCACTGCCAGTGCCCACCCCTGTCATCCCGTGTGGCACAGGACTGTGCATCAAAAAAGGCATTTAATTTTTACACTTTAGTGTAATTTCAGCTTCTTGCCTGCTGCTAGTGTGTGTCAGGCCGACTTCCACTGACTGTAGTGTGCCCACTGCCAGTGCCCACCCCTGTCATCCCGTGAGGCACAGGACTTTGCATCAAAAAAAGGCATTTAATTTTTACACTTTAGTGTAATTTCAGTTGCTTGCCTGCTGCTAGTGTGTGTCAGGCCGACTTCCACTGACTGTAGTGTGCCCACTGCCAGTGCCAACCACTGATACCGGGTGGCACAGTAGCTTGCCGATAAATAAGGCATTTAATTTTTAGACAGTAGTCTAAATTCAGTTGCTTGCCTGCTGCCAGTGTGTGTCAGGCCCACTTCCACTGACTGTAGTGTGCCCACTGCCAGTGCCAACCACTGATACCGGGTGGCACAGTAGCTTGCCGATAAATAAGGCATTAAATTTTTAGACAGTTGTCTAAATTCAGTTGCTTGCCTGCTGCCAGTGTGTGTCAGGCCCACTTCCACTGACTGTAGTGTGCCCACTGCCAGTGCCAACCACTGATACCGGGTGGCACAGTAGCTTGCCGATAAATAAGGCATTTAATTTTTAGACAGTAGTCTAAATTCAGTTGCTTGCCTGCTGCCAGTGTGTGTCAGGCCCACTTCCACTGACTGTAGTGTGCCCACTGCCAGTGCCAACCACTGATACCGGGTGGCACAGTAGCTTGCCGATAAATAAGGCATTTAATTTTTAGACAGTAGTCTAAATTCAGTTGCTTGCCTGCTGCCAGTGTGTGTCAGGCCCACTTCCACTCACTGTAGTGTGCCCACTGCCAGTGCCAACCACTGATACCGGGTGGCACAGTAGCTTGCCGATAAATAAGGTATTTAATTTTTAGACAGTAGTCTAAATTCAGTTGCTTGCCTGCTGCCAGTGTGTTTTAGGCCCACTTCCACTGACTGTAGTGTGCACACTACCAGTGCCAACCACTGATACCGGGTGGCACAGTAGCTTGCCGATAAATAAGGCATTTAATTTTTAGACAGTAGTCTAAATTCAGTTGCTTGCCTGCTGCCTGTGTGTGTCAGGCCTACTTCCACTGACTGTAGTGTGCCCACTGCCAGTGCCAACCACTGATACCGGGTGGCACAGTAGCTTGCCGATAAATAAGGCATTTCATTTTTAGACAGTTGTCTAAATTCAGTTGCTTGCCTGCTGCCAGTGTGTGTCAGGCCCACTTCCACTGACTGTAGTGTGCCCACTGCCAGTGCCAACCACTGATACCAGGTGGCACAGTAGCTTGCCGATAAATAAGGCATTTAATTTTTAGACAGTAGTCTAAATTCAGTTGCTTGCCTGCTGCCAGTGTGTGTCAGGCCCACTTCCACTGACTGTAGTGTGCCCACTGCCAGTGCCAACCACTGATACCGGGTGGCACAGTAGCTTGCCGATAAATAAGGCATTTAATTTTTAGACAGTTGTCTAAATTCAGTTTCTTGCCTGCTGCCAGTGTGTGTCAGGCCCACTTCCACTGACTGTAGTGTGCCCACTGCCAGTGCCAACCACTGATACTGGGTGGCACAGTAGCTTGCCGATAAATAAGGCATTTAATTTTTAGACAGTAGTCTAAATTCAGTTGCTTGCCTGCTGCCAGTGTGTGTCAGGCCCACTTCCACTGACTGTAGTGTGCCCACTGCCAGTGCCAACCACTGATACCGGGTGGCACAGTAGCTTGCCGATAAATAAGGCATTTAATTTTTACACATTAGTCTAATTTCAGTTGCTTGCCTGCTGCCAGTGTGTGTCAGGCCCACTTCCACAGACTGTAGTGTGCCCACTGCCAATGCCCACCACTGATACCGGGTGGCACAGTACCTAGCACGCGTAGTACCACTTATCTAAAATAAATAGCAGGCCACCCCGCAGAGGCCGTCGTGGTCGTGGTGCTGTGAATTCCACTGTCCCTGGAATAATGCCTAGTGTTCAGAGGCCACGTACCCTGAACCCGAAAAATTCTGAGGACATAGTTGACTTGCTTAGACAGGACACCCAATCTTCAACAGCTTCCGCTAAGAACGTTGATGCACCATCCTCCTCCAGCTCAGCTTCGGTCACCTGCTCTCAAGTTACCACGCACCCGCCCGCCGCCACCACTACCACCACTACCACCACTACCACCACAGCCGCTTCACTTGATCCGTCAGAGGAGTTATTTACACATCAGTTGGATGCAATTAGTGATGCGCAACGATTATTGCCAGATGATGTAGATTACAGGGATATGTCTCAGTCAGGCAGGATTACACACATGGACGTACAGTGTGATGATGATGATGATGATGATTTTGCTGCTTCCTTTGCTGAGGTGTCAGATACAAGTGAAGCGGTTGATGATGACAATGTGTTCACGGATGCCACATGGTTGCCTGCTCGAAGAGAAGAAGAGGGGGAAAGTTCAGAAGGGGAGACAGAGAGAATGAGGAGACGAGTTGGAAGCAGGGGGGGGTCGTCGCAAGGAGTTAGTGGCACAGACAGCATGTATCGGCACCTGGGGTCAGCCAGACAGCACGCCAGTCAACGCATGCTGTTGCCACCACCAGAATGCTGTCATTGCAAAGCTCAGCAGTGTGGCATTTTTTTTGTGTGTCTGCCTCTGATAACAGCAATGCCATTTGCAACCTGTGTCAAAAGAAACTGAGTCGTGGGAAGTCCAACACCCACCTTGGTACAACTACTTTGCGAAGGCACATGATCTCACATCACAAACGCCTATGGGATCAACACATGAGTACAAGCAGCACACAAACTCAAAGCCACCATGCTCCTCCTAGTCCAGCATCTTCAGCCACGTCAACCACTGCTGTCCTCCCTGCCCCCTCTCAACCAACCGCCACGCCTCCTCTCACCTTCAGCAGTTCCTGCTCATCTGCCCACAGTCAGGTGTCTGTCAAGGACATGTTTGAGCGTAAAAAGCCAATGTCACAGAATCACCCCCTTGCCCGGTGACTGACAGCTGGCTTGACGGAACTCTTAGCCCGCCAGCTTTTACCATACCAGCTGGTGGAGTCTGAGGCCTTCAAAAAATTTGTCGCTATTGGGACACCACAGTGGAAGGTACCCGGACAAATTTTTTTTTCAAAAAAGGCAATCCCAAACCTCTACCATGTCATTGAAAAGGAAGTCATGGCATCTCTGGTATACAGTGTTGGGGCAAGGGTCCATCTGACCACTGATACCTGGTCTGCAAAGAACGGTCAGGGCAGGTATATCACGTACACTGCGCATTGGGTCAACCTGCTGACGGCTGACAAGCATGGAATGCGTGGCTCCGCAGCGGAGTTGGTGACACCACCACGACTTGCAGGCAGACCTACTGCCACCTCCTCTACTCCTACTCCATCCTCTTCGATATCCTCCTCGGCTGAGTCCTCTTCTGCTGCGGCGTCTGGCTGCACATCAACTGGATCCCCTCAGCTCCCCAGGGGTTATTCCACATCCCGGATACGACAGTGTCACGCTGTCTTGGGGTTGACTTGCCTGAAAGCAGAGAGCCACACAGGACCAGCACTCCTGTCCGCCCTGAACGCACAGGTGGATCAGTGGCTGACCCTGCACCAACTGGAGATCGGCAAAGTGGTGTGTGACAATGGAACAAATTTGTTGTCGGCATTGAATTTGGGCAAGTTGTCACATGTGCCGTGCATAGCACATGTGTTGAATCTCATCGTACAATGTTTTGTGTCTAAGTACCCAGGCTTACAGGACGTCCTCAAGCAGGCCTGGAAGGTGTGTGGCCATTTTTGGCGTTCCTACACGGCCATGGCGCACTTTTCCGATATTCAGCGGTGAAACAACATGCCAGTGAGGCGCTTGATATGCGACAGCCCGACGCGTTGGAATTCAACACTCCTAATGTTCGACTGCCTGCTCCAACAAGAAAAAGCTGTCAACGAGTATTTGTATGACCGGGGTGCTAGGACAGCCTCTGCGGAGCTGGGAATTTTTTTGCCACGTTACTGGACACTCATGCGCAATGCCTGTAGGCTCATGCGTCCTTTTGAGGAAGTGACAAACCTAGTCAGTCACACCGAAGGCACCATCAGCGACCTCATCCCATTTGTTTTCTTCTTGGAGTGTGCCCTGCGAAGAGTGCTGGATCAGGCTGTAGATGAGCGTGAAGAGGAAGAGTTGTGGTCTCTATCACCACCAGAAACAGCCTTGTCATCATCGCTTGCCGGACCTGCGGCAACGCTGGAAGAGGAGTATGAGGAAGAGGAGTCAGAGGAGGAATGTGGCGGCTTTGAGGAGGAGGAAGACCAACCACAGCAGGCACCCCAGAGTGCTCGTTGTTGTCACCTATCTGGGACCCATGGTGTTGTACGTGGCTGGGGGGAAGAACAGACCGTCAATGACATCAGTGAGGACGAGGAACGGGAAATGAGTAGCTCTGCATCCAACCTTGTTCAAATGGGGTCTTTCATGCTGTCATGTCTGTTGAGGGACCCACGTATAAAAAGGATGAAGGAGAACGACCTGTACTGGGTGGCCACGCTACTAGACCCCCGGTATAAGCAGAAAGTGGCAGAAATGTTACCAAATTACCGAAAGTCGGAAGGATGCAGCAGTTCAAAACCAAACTAAAAAATATGCTTTACACAGCTTATAAGGGGGATGTCACAGCACAACGGGAATCTAACAGGGGAAGAGGTGAGTGTAATCCTCCTTCTACCACGGCGGCAAGGACTGGACGATTTACAGATGTGTTGTTGATGGAGGACATGCAGAGCTTTTTCAGTCCTACTCATCGCCACAGCCCTTCGGGATCCAGCCTTAGAGAACGACTCGACCGACAGGTAGCAGACTACCTCGCCTTAACAGCACATATCGACACTCTGAGGAGCAATGAACCCCTTCACTACTGGGTGTGCAGGCTTGACCTGTGGCCTGAGCTATCCCAGTTCCCGATAGAACTTCTGGCCTGCCCTGCTTCAAGTGTCCTGTCAGAAAGGACCTTCAGTGCAGCAGGAGGCATTGTCACTGACAAGAGAAGTCTCCTCGGTCAAAAAAGTGTTGATTACCTCACCTTCATAAAGATGAATGATGCATGGATCCCGAAGGGACTGACAGTGGGGGATACGTTTGACTAACAAAAGGCCTGATTTCATGCCTTGGCCTCAAAATGGTCCCCACGCTGCTATATTTAATGTCTGCATACTGGATGACTTTCGTGAATTCTCCACCACCAACTAGGGTTCAAGCCGCAATGTTTTAGTCATTTGTCTGCCTGGAAAACATCAATTTTTCCGGCCGCTGCTACAATAGCGGCTGCAACAATGTCATTATTTTTCAGGCAAGTGTACATGCCTAATTTTTCTGTCCTATGGTGCAGCACTGTGGCTGCAAAAACAAACCAAAAAAAAAGGCACATACAAGTGTCAATTCCCCTTCGTGATCGTTACCTTGTTGTGGTGAAGGGGCTTGCGTATCACAATGAAGCAATCATCACCTCTATGAGTGTGTTGGCAATGTTGCCACACCCCAGATGATAAGGCCGTTGCTTCTTTATGGTCAGACCAAAAGCCATCGGACAACTGGTTAATATTTCATAGAAAAAACATTAATTTACCTTTTTTTTAATATGTTGTATGGGTTTTTAATACATAAAATAAAAAATCATAATAAAGTCTCTTAATAGTTTATTAGAAATGATGCAGACAATTAAAAAAATCCCCATCAATTCCAATACAAAGCAAGTACAGAGCTCAGAACTAAATTATTTCATGATGTCGTAATGGTTCGCTAATTCGACAATGGTTAATCAATTCGACCGGATAGGGTACGTAACAGGGATTAAACTGATAGGAATAGTACTAGTTAAGACACCACTCATATAGGGTGTCACAGCACATTGCTCTGTGCACGCGCAGTGCCCCAATTTGGGAGTATGAGGACCGACCAAGCTGCTTTTTCCATCTCCCGGTTCCTCAAATCAATTCAGTTTGGTGTATGAGAGTTTGGTCTGTCACTGTGGAGGCAGTCGAAGGTACCCGGCCTAAATTTTTTTTTCACAAAAGGCAATCCCTGATATGGGATGTAACAGGGATTAAACTGATGAGAATAGTACTACAGAAAATACCACTCATATCGGGTGTGACAGTAAATTGCACGGCGCAGACGCAGTCACCGTGGATTAAAACAGAGTGGAGGGAGCCAGCGTTTTTTTAACCATCTCCCGTTCGAAAAATCAATTCAATAAATGGCCCCCAGATTGGGGACGTTAGAGGGATTAAACTGATGAGAATAGTACTACAGAAAATACCACTCATATCGGGTGTGACAGTAAATTGCACGGCGCAGACGCAGTGACCGTGGATTAAAACAGAGTGGAGGGAGCCAGCGTTTTTTTTAACAATCTCCCCGTTTGAAAAATCAATTCAATAAAAGGCCCCCAGATTGGGGACGTTAGAGGGATTAAAGTGATGAGAATAGTACTACAGAAAATACCACCCATATCGGGTGTGACAGTAAATTGCACGGCGCAGACGCAGTGACCGTGGATAAAAACAAAGGGGAGGGAGACAGCGGTTTTTTTACCATCTCCCCGTTCGAAAAATCAATTCAATTCATCTTTTGGGGACCCTTGGTGTTGTACGTGGCTGGGTGGAGGAAGAAACCTTCAATGACATCACCGGGACGTGGCTAGCTTGGTATCCAACCTTGTGCAAATGGGGAGTTTGCGGTTGTGCAAATGAACTGTTTGCGGTTGTTTGCGGTGCATTAAAAGGGGAGTTTGGTCTGTCAATGTCTGTAAAGTGGGCGTAACCCTTACACTACCTGATCGATACAACATCATACCTGATCGTATACACACACTGGATGTTTTAAAGCATGTTATTCCCAACAATTTAGGAATGTTAGTTGATTTATGCCCTTTATGGATTAAAACCCGACTCTGCGTCCACTACGTAATTTTCCATGGGAGTTTTGCCATAGATCCCCCTCCGGCATGCCACAGTCCAGGTGTTAGACCCCTTGAAACAACTTTCCCATCACTATTGTGGCCAGAAAGAGTCCCTGTGGGTTTAAAAATTTGCCTGCCAATTGAAGTCTATGGCGGTTCGCCCGTTCGCGAACATTTGCGGAAGTTCGCGTTCGCTGTTCGCGAACGGAAAATTTTATGTTCGCGACATCACTAATTGGAACACTTGCACATTACACCTACAGGGGCTTTTATGACATCCTATACTAAATCCATAGGTATTAATATGGAGGTGGTCCTCCTTTGCAGATAAAACTGTTTATATTCTTCTGGAAGGCTTTCTACAAGATTTTCGAGTGTTTTTGCTGGATATTTTGCCCATTCATTTGTGAAGTTAGACACTGATGTTGGACAAGAAGGCCCTATGTGCATTACTTTACATCAAATTTCATCTGCATTGTTCTTGCCCATGCTGCCAGTTTATCTAGGTCTTTCTGTAATACTTTTAAGAAAAAAAGCATGGAGTGACTGTAAAAACAGAAAGATGCAAAACATAGTACGTCCTGGTCAATTAGCCGAGGATGAATATCTCGAAAGTAGAGGCTCACCTTGTGGAGTTGTGCTAAGGATAGGCACAACTCTATTGTAGACTTGTAAAGGCTAGGATCCAAAGTGGCAAGTATGCTGCTGCAGGTGAAATACCTTTGTTGGAGAGGCCAGATCTCTCAAAGGAACCAATGTAATATTTGACATCCAAGCTGTGTTTTAAGTGTTCTACACAGTTTTGTGTCATCAGCAAAAACTGAGGGCCAGATTTATCATTAGCCTAAGTCACTTTTCTGGAGTTGAAAAGTCGCAAAAAATTGCGCAAAAAGCCAAATTGCGCAATTTTTTGCGACTTTTTGGAGACTTACGCCACTCACTCCAAAACCAAGTTTATGGGCGTTTTGTCGTATGTAAATCACTTGCAAGACAGATTTATTATTGCGACTTTTTAAATAGTCGCAAAAAAGTCGCAAAAAATTGCGCAAACTCACTCCACTCATGACCATGCTTATGTTTGACAAAATCACTTTTTTAAAATTGCGACTTTTCCAAAGACAAAGCCAAAATACAACTAGGAACCAGAAATACACCAGATTTATCAACCTCTGAAAGAGCCCATGATAAATTTGACTTGACTCAAATACACATACGCCTTCTTTGAAAGTGGAGTGAACTGCAAGAGTAATGATAAATCTGGCCCTGAGACTTTACTCTCAATGCCATCCACAAGATCATTGATGAAGATAACAAAAAGAATTAGTCCTAACACAGATCCTCATGGTACTCTGCTGCTGACTTTAGTTGATTTTGAGTATGGACTTCCAGAGAAGCGTGATTTTTTACTCCACAGAACATATTTTCACTGCTCCAGAGTCCAATGACAGTGTACTGTAAACTGCTTCATCTGATACTTGGCGTTGTGCTTGGTACAGCTCATACATGAAAACCCATGCAGGGGCTTAACTAGAGTAGGGTGGGCCACATAGCAAACTTTTGAATGGGACCCCCTCCTCGAGAGCTAACATTAACAATGAGCACGAGGTGTAAATGTGTTAAAGAAGTGTCAAAAAAAGTAGCATAACAGTATGGAATGTGCTAGAATAACACAATTAACCATTATTTATCTAGTAAAGCCCCTGTCACTACTGCCCTGGTGCTCCAGTAGTCCACACAACTATATTTGTTTATTTTGCTGCAGTAGTGATATCCTGCACAGTATGTCCACATGACTGCTGAGGCCAGTGATTGGCTACTGAGGTTATGTGAATCACCGAAGGAAAACATTGGTAAGGACCACTGGAGAGTAAGCATATTTTTCTGTCACCAGAGCCTTTAACACCATAAGCACCCATGACGTACATGTAGGTCATATCTGGACGTGACTTAATGCCCAGCGACGTACATGTACGTCATGGTGATTGGGCAGGTGCAGGAGCTGCGGCCGCCTGATCAGCGGCAGGGGTCCGGTAGTCACTGATAGTCAGACCCCTGCTATATGCGCCAGCATCAGTGAAATCACCAATGCCGGTGTATTAACCCCTGCACGGCCGCTGTCAGCGCTGACTGCGGCACGTGTGGGCTTCAGACATGTGCGGGGTGTAATACTGTGTGTAATACACTTACAGCCAATGCATTACAATACAGAAGTATTGTAATGCATTGTAAAGGGGATCGGACCCCCAAAAGTTGAAGTCCCAAAGTGGGACAAAAAATAAAGTGAAAAAAAAGTAAACAAATTAAAGTTTTCCCCAAAAAGTTTCAAGAAAAAAAAAAAAAAAAAGAATAGGCAAAAAAAGAAAAGTAGACATAGTAGGTATCCCTACATCCGTATCGACCGGCTCTATAAAAACATCACATGACCTAACCCCTCAGGTGAACACCGTAAAAAAATAAAAAGTGTATCAAAAAAGCCATTTTTTGTCACCTTACATCACAAAAAGTATAATACCAAGCGATCAAAAAGTCATATGCACCTTAAAATAGTACCAATCAAACCGTCATCTCATACCGAAAAAAATTAGCTCCTACATAAGACAGTCGCCCAAAAGATAAAAAAATCTATGACTTTCAGAATATGGAGATACTAAAAAATCATGTTTTTCAAAAATGCTTTATTATGTAAAACTGAAACAAACAACCAAAAAAAGTATCCATATTTGGTATTGTCGATTCCGTAACAACCTGCTCTATAAAAATACCACATGATCTACATTGTAAATAACAAAAAATAAAAACGGTGCCAAAACAGCTATTTTTTGTTACCTTGTCTCACAAAAAGTGTAATATAGAGCAACCAAAAATTATATGTACCCTAAAATAGTACCAACAAAACTGCCACCTCATCCCTTAGTTTTCAAAATGGGTATTTCTTTGGAGTTTCTACTCTAGGGGTGCATCAGCGGGTCTTCAAATGTGACATGGCAACTTAAAGTTATCCCAGTGAAATCTGGCCTCCAAAAACCATGTGGCGTTTCTTTCCTTCTGAGCCCTGCCGTGTGCCTGTACACCAGTTTACGACCACATATGGGGTGTATCTGTAAACTACAGAATCAGGACAATAAATATTGAGTTTTGTTTGGCTGTTAACCTATGCTTTGTTAGCGGAAAAAAATTAATTTAAATGGAAAATCTGCCAAAAAAGGGAAATTCTGAAATTTCATCTCCATTTTCCATTAATTCTTGTGGAACACCTAAAGGGTTAACGCTGGCAGCCTATCAGAGGCTGGTGCAGGCGGCGCGATGACATCATCGCGCCGCTGGAGCGGTACAGCGAGGGACACAGGCCGGAAGAGGCCCGCGTCGCTGGAGGTAAGTATAAGTGTTTTTTGTTTGTTTGTTTTTTTGGGGGCTACTGGCACATAAGGTGGGGGATTTTACTGGCACATGATAAGGTGAGGGGGATTCTACTGGCACATGATAAGGTAAAGGGGGAATTCTACTGGCACATGATAAGGTGAGGGGGATTCTACTGGCACATGATAAGGTGAGGGGGGATTCTACTGGCACATGATAAGGTGAGGGGAGGATTCAACTGGCACATGATAAAGTGAGTGGGGGGGGATTCTACTGGCACATGATAAGGTGAGGGGGGGGGGGGGTTCTACTGGCACATAATAAGGTGAGGGGGGTATTCTACTGGCACATGATAAGGTGGGGGGGGGGATTCTACTGGCACATAATAAGGTGAGGGAGGGATTCTACTGGCACATGATAAGGTGAGGGGGGGGGGATTCTACTGGAACATGATAAGGTGGGGAGGGGGAGACTACTGGCACATAAGGGAGGGTCTACTGGCACATAAGGGGGGACTACTGGCACATAAGGGGGGCTACTGGCATATAAGGGGGACTACTGGCACATAAGGAGGACTACTGGCACATAAGGGGGACTATTGGCACATAAGGGGGGGCTACTGGCACATAAGGGGATTACTGGCACATAGGGGGACTACTGGCACATTAAGGTGGACTACTGGCACATAAAGGTGGCTATGAGCGCTGTGAGTGGCCAACATCTATCCTCTCCGCAATGCTCAGCCTCCTGTGACAGATCAGGAGAGCGGAGGTGTGGGGGCGGAGATAGCTGTCAATGCTGTCAAAGGAGGCTGTGCTCTTCTCCCACAGCTCCTCGCCCAGCCCCTTGTGACAGCAAATCAGGAAGTAGAGGGGGGCTTAGTGGGCCTCTGGGTGTTACTTGCCCCCTGGGCCAAAAGTTGCCAGTCAGCCCCTGTCCGGACGCCACCGCTTCTCACCTCCAGAGCTCTCTCTTCTTCTTCCTGCCATCAGCTGTGCTGTGACCCGACGCGTACCTACAGCCACAATAAATGAGGCTGAGCTGTCATACAAAGTGCAGCCGCTATACAAGGTGCAGTGCTGTGCTTGGTAAGCACGGAGAAGGCCACAACGCTCACAGGAGCCCCAGAGGCTTCTCAAGCAGCTGATTGGTAGGGGTCCCAGGTATTAAACCCCCACCAATCTGTATTAAAATTTCAGAAAACCCTTTTACCTGGTTCTCCCTCACCTTGCACCAGTGTCTGTAAAGCTGTAGTAGCTGGTCACTCTGCTGTCTGGAATGCCATAGCTTGATGGGTTACTGCAGCCCTTTGACCCTCCTGCCTCTCTGGCTGGGGGGGGGGATTAATTAGTTCCATTCCCAGTGCCACCCATTTGCCAACTGCTGGTGTAACAGTGTATGACATAGAAAAACATAACAGTGGCATCATAAACAAAACAATTTTCCAATACCCCATCTGAAGTATTGCACATGTAGGTGATAATGATATGGACAAATTTAAAACCTTAGATTTGTTATGTTTTCTCAAACTGGGTATAGCTTTGATGAGATGCCTTTTTTAACACTGTTGTTTTTTCCAAAATTGTACCCAGGCTATTATAGTCTATTAATAAGATTACTTATTATTGTATAAAATACGGAAAAGTATAAATAATGCCCTGGAAAAGTAGTTTGCTAGATGGTTTCTCTTATGGTTTCATCTTGATTTAGAAGGCTTTACCACTAGTATTTTACATGGTTTATTTTTCAGATATCAAAAATGACATCTTCAAAATATTTTGGAAAAATGATTGCAATGTTTTGGGTGGCCATGTCATTAGGATGATTACGGTTATGGTTATTTAGTGGTTATCTTTGATTTCCTATTTATTAATATGTATTCAGGTTACCCTTAGTAAACACTGCGGCCTTATTTATCCAGTTTACTTGTAATGTGTGAATGATTTGGGTTATAAGTAATTTAGGAAGTAGGGCTTGTGATGCCATGTAAGGCCCCCCCCCCCCCTTAAGCGAGTTAGCTTGGGGGACACATGGTCGCAAGGCCCCTAGGATGAGTGACATATTTCACCCATGCATGTCTTGCTTTGGTTGCTGTTGGTCTCCTCCTCCCCTTTTTTTCTCTCTCTTCTTGTCTCCCCCTTTATTTTTTTAATGGTGCTTACCTTACCCGTAAATGGTGCTTACCTTACCCGTAGATTGGTGAGATGCTAGAGCGTGAGCTGAGGAAATTTATCAGCTCCAGGCAGATTTGACATTTCACCTCTTCAAGATTGTTCTTTAAGTCTTAGTGGTAGGAAGATGACTTTTATATTGAGAAGCTCTTCATGGTCAAGCCGCAGAAGATCAAGCAGAAGCCTGGAGCTGCAATTACCTACCCACCCCGCTGTGCTGATTAGTGGGGACTTGGGCACCCAGCTCCTGCTGAGAGGACTAGTTTATTGATTCATTCTGTGGTTCTGAGTTTATCTTATGATATTGATTAGTATTGATTTCACCAAGGTTATAGTTGTTTGATGATTATCTTTAATTGCCTATTTATTAATATGTATTCCTGTTGCCCTTAATAAACACTGCAGCCTTTTTATTCAGTTTACTTGTCATGTGTGAATTTGTGTGGTTATAAGTAATTTAGGAAGTGGGTCTTGTGCTACAGTGCACTGCATCCACTGTAAGCAATGCTGCACATCCTCCCCTCTTTTGTCTCCTCCTTGGGTGCCAGGCCGGGCCCCCTGACACTGCAGGCCCCATAGCAGCCACTATGGCTGCTACTGTGATATTTACACCCCTGAACCCATGCCACGATCTCATGGAGCACAGTTTATGTGCTGATGTTGATGCCAGAGGAGGTTGGTGTTGATGCCTTTTTTGCACCATGCACCTCAGCAGTTCACGACCCTGCTCTACCACTTTGTGGCTCAGATACTGTGGTTCCTAAACACTTCCACTTTACTTACTTCTTGCAGTGTTTTCATCCAATTACAGTACTATGCTCAATACAGTGAACTATTATCTATCTATCTATCTATCTATCTATCTATCTATCTATCTACCTATCTAATGTCTTTCTTTCTGTCGCTATCTACATTCTATCTAATGGCTATTAATGGCTATGTATCTCATACTTGTCTGTCTAGCTAATATCTATCTATCTATTATCTATCTATCCATCTAATCTAATCTAACGGTTCTATCTCATATCTATCTATCTATCTATCTATCCATCTAATCTAACTGTTCTATCGTCTATCTATCTATCTATCTATCTATCTATCTATATATCTATTATCTATCTATCTATCTATCTATCTATCTATCTATCCATCTAATCTAATCTAACTGTTCTATCTCATATCTATCTATCTATCTATCTATCTATCTAGCTATCTATCTATCTATCTATCTATCTATCTATCTATCTATCTAATCTAATCTAACTGTTCTATCTCATATCTATCTATCTAGATCTATCTATCTATCTATCTATCTATCTATCTATTCTTTCTCATATCTATCTATCTATCTATCTATCTATCTATCTATCTATCTATCTATCACCTATCTATCCATCTAGCTCTACCTATCTATCTAGTCTAATCTATCTAACTATCTATTCTTTCTCATATCTATCTATCTATCTATCTATCTATCTATCTATTCTTTCTTCTATCTATCTATCTATCTATCTATCTATCTATCACCTATCTATCCATCTTGCTCTACCTATCTATCTATCTAGTCTAATCTATCTATCTATCTATCTATCTATCTAATCTTTCTATCCATCTAGTCTAATTAATCTATCTATCTCTCTCTCTCTTTTATGTCTATCTATCTATCTATCTATCTATCTATCTATCTATCTATCTATTCATCTAGTATAATCTATCTATCTATCTATCTATCCATCTAGTATAATCTATCTATATATCTATCTATATCTATCTCATATCTATCTATCTATCTTCCTTTCTGTCTATCTATCTAGAAAAAAAAACATTAATTTTCCAAAACACAATTATTTTCCATGTATTTACTGTCATGCCAATTCTCCTTGTCTTACTGTGTAGTTTTCATTTCACCATCATATTACTTTCCTGTTTATCTGTCTTGGCATCTCCTGTCTTTTTTCCTCTATCTGATATAAAGTTCTCGCCTGTTCCTGTTTTATCCCTGTTCGTGCTTAACAGCTGCTACTGCCAGGGCTCTCAGATCTCAATGTAATCTCTCTTGTTTGTTCGAGGTTTTCCTCTTGAGGTTCATCAGTATCAGGCAATATTCTCTCCCCCTCCCCCCCATTTCTTCCTCTGTACCCCTTCCTTCTGCCCTTTCAGCACTGATCTCAGTTGTGGTAGTTATTGTATTTACCCAGGAGCAAATCAATACATTCCCAACATGTACATCTGATATGGAGCCTGTAGTTGGCTCAGTGCGTGACTTTGGGCACATCTGGCATCTTATCATGTCTAACTTGTAAAGAGTGAATGGAAAAGAGTGGGAGAGAGATAGAGGAACGGATGTGGGGGAGGAAGGTACAGTGGGAGGTTTTACAGAAGAATGAAATGAATGAGGTTATCAAAATGCGAAGTGAAAAAAAAAATCACATATTTAGATTTCACCACTGAAGGCATAAAATACAGATTAATTCCCCTCTAACAGCTCGTGTGGCTCTACCATGTGATTTGGATTTGATTCAAGACCCCAACTCTCATGTTCCCTCCAGGGGCTGCAGTAAGACGTCACCCACATTATCGTTGGCACACTAAGCGGCCCTATTACCCTCGCCCCACTGGGTATACAGGGCCCAGGGCCCAATCTGTACCCAACATCATCTTCTCTTATTCTATCCCCCTGAAGCAAATGTCCTGCCAGGATCACAACTCTCTGACCCCCTCCTCCTTCCTCTGTGTAGTGTTAATCTATGCCATTTTCTGTGTTTGTTTTTTAATTAATTCAGCATTCTTCACTTCTCTCTCTCGCAACTATCTCCCTCTTCCATCCTCTCCACATTATTTCTTTTTACTCGGAATATTCTCCACATCCTCCCTCCTCTTGCTTTTACGCTCGTTCAATCAGGCCGCACATTCACATCTTAGGAAGTGGCTATTAACACACAATGCATCCTCGGGTCACACTCCCCCTCCCATTTCACCATACACCCACTCTGTCCATGCCCCCCTCCTGGCTTCACTCCAGAATTGCCTTGCATTCAGCAAATTTCATACAGCCAGGTGGGATCCAAAGTAATTGTGTATGTGCGCCTGCATATGTGTATAGATGTTTTTTTCCGTAGAATTTTCCCATAATTCAGCCTCCTTTAGTATATTAATAAACTTCGATGCTGAAACCTAATCAGCAGTAATAGGGCAGCCTCCAATGATGTGCAGCACTCACGTAATGATAACATTCCTCATGTAGACTGAATGCATTGCTGAGTGTCTTTCACATATATTATGAAACGCGCTGCTTTCACTGTAGACGTGAGGTTTGAAAGCAATGCATGAAGCAAGGACTTGTGAAGTGTTATATCTGTAGAAGAGCAGCGTCTGAGCTTGGATTATGTTTCCTCAGCTTCTCTCTCTTTTCTGTTTGGCGTCAGCAGAATCGACTTCTTTTTAATATTTTATCCACAGACGTCACATTCCAAGTGATTTTGTGTGTTCGGCACATTGTTTTGTGCGCTGTCATACACATGCTGGGATGTGCCTGACATACAAAGCAGGATAGAACTTATAGGTTTAATTCGTACACCAAATTCATGGCTAAAGATGTGATAACTGTGTATTCTGCTCGCTTGTATTTTTTTACTGTAGTATCTTTTTCTATAAACAAGGACGAATGAATCTTTTAAATTCTTTTCTCCATTGGTTCTACAGATGCTGAATCAGCTAGATTTTTACGATCTTTAGTCAAAGTCTTACCATATATAAGTGAAAATCCTCTTCTTTATTGATTCCTTAAAATAAGAATCTGCCTAATTCGCTAATAATCCCAATCCTGGTGCTTTGTTATCTCCAATTCCATGGTGGTATATATAATGTGTTACTTAAAGGGGTTGTCCAACAAGTGATAGCCTATCCTCGGGATAAGTCATCCCTATCTGATTGGTCTGATATCCCATTGTTCTGCAGAACTACACAGCTCCATCCGCTATGCAATGGTAGGTGCTGGTTACTGCAGTACCTGGCCCCATCCACTGCACAACGGATGGAGCTATTTAGTTTCAGTGCTGGCTCCCGAGCTACTGAAGAACAGCTTATTGACAGGGTGTTGGACCACTGCCAATCATGTAGTGATGGACTATTACGAGGATAGGCCATCGTTTGTGAAGGGTTGGACAACCACTTTAAGGTCCTTGTACAAGAGCCCATGATTGGGAATGAAAGACAATGTTTCTGGGCTGTTCCCCCCTGTAAACCACTGATCACCCGGCACATGGGCAAACTTTCATGCAGCACCAAAAATCTATGTTTGTTGGCTGCACTCCGTGTAAACAGGAATGTGCTGTTGACAATACACACACTGAATGAGTGATGAACAATAGTTGTAATGATTGTTTGTCCTCCATCCAATGTGATTTTGTAAATAGATAAAAGAGATCCAATCAACTACTATATCATTGGTTGGAGTTCCAGTGTAAAAGGACCGTTAAGGTGGATTTACATGTACCAATAATCAGCCAGATTATCTGAAACGACCGTTCCTGTTAATTCTCGTTCCTAATAATATGCCCATCCAAATGTGTTGACAATCAGCCGATGAACGAGTGAAACCCTCATTCTTCAGAGGATCCTGTCATTTGTGCAGGCACTCCAATCATAGTTCCTAGACAGCAGATTGTGCTGTCTAAACAGAGATCTGATGCCCGGAAACAATCATTCTATATGTTGACGAGCGACCGCAATGGCGATCCCTCATTCTTATACTGTGAAGGAGATCGCTGGATGTAATAGCAGTGGTCTTCTACATTGAACGAGCAGCGTCAGTTGGGAAGGATCGCTTCCTTCCCAACAATCACCTGTTCCATGGGCACATTTAAACCTGCCTTTAGTGTTGACTTCTTTCTCAAATTTATGAGGCTATTCTACTAACAAAAGTGTCTACGCCAAACCATGTACAGTGCAAGACTAAAGGCGGGGTTACACAGGCCAATGGAACAGCCGATTGTTGGGAAGTGTTCCTTCCCAACAGTCGGCTGATCGCTCTGTGTAGGAGACTACTCATTTCCATGTAGCGATCTTCTTCACTGTATGAGGACGAGGGAACGTTATTGTTTAGACAGCACGATCTGCTGCCCTGGAACAATGATTGGAGTGTCTGCACAACCGACAAGAACACACGATGAATGAGCGTTAAAACAGCACAATCTGCTGCCCAGAAACGATAATTGATGTGCCTTCATGAACAATAGGATCGCCTGATGAACAAGGATTTTGCTCATTCATCGGGTGATCGGCAGCACATTTAGGTAGACAGATTATTGAGAACCAGGGTTCTTAAGAGCAGTTGTTCCCGATAATCTGGCAGATTATTGGTACAGGTAAATCCACCTTAACCCTTAGGGATCGGGCTCATTTTCACCCTAAGGACCAGGCCATTTTTTGCAAATATGACCAGTGCCACTTTATGTGTGAATAACTTTAAAACGCTTTTACTTATCCAGGCCATTCTGAGATTGTTTTTTCGTCACATATTGTACCTCATGACACTGGTAAAATGGAGTAAAAAAAATTCCTTTTTATTTATAAAAAAAATACCAAATTTACCAAAAATTTGGAAAAATTTGCAATTTTCCAAGTTTCAATTTCTCCGCTTCTATAATACATAGTAATACCGCCCAGAAAAGTTATCAATTTACATTCCCCATATGTCTACTTCATGTTTGGATCATTTTGGGAATGCTATTTTTTTTTTTGGGGACGTTACAAGGCTTAGAAGTTTAGAAGCAAATCTTGAAATTTTTCAGAAATTTTCAAAAACTCACTTTTTAGGGACCAGTTCAGGTTTGAAGTCACTTTGTGAAGCTTACATAATAGAAACCACCCAAAAACTACCCCCATTCTAGAAACTACACCCAGGGCCAGCCTTTGGGATGTGCGAGCTGTGCGGCCGCACAGGGTGCCATGGCAACAGGGACGCCCGGCCCGGTGGCTGACACAGCTCGCAAATGCTACAGGCTACCAGGGCCGGACTGGCCCACCGCAGCCCTGGTGACAAGTGGAGGCGGCCGGTGGCAGGGAACAGCAGGAGGTGAGCGCTTCCATTGCGCTCATCTCCATAGTCATCTGTATACAGTCATGCAGATGTCTGTGCTGCGGAAGAGGAGGGAGAGGCGTGTCCCCTCCCTGTTCCTCTGATAGGCTGCCAGCACTAGGCCGACAGCCTATCAGAGGCCGGTGCAGGCGGCGCGATGACGTCATCGCACCGCTGGAGCCGTACAGCGAGGGACAGCGAGTGTTTTTTCTTTTTTTCTTGTACAATACTGGAACATGATAGGGTGGGTGCTACTAGCATACTGGCACATGATAAGGAGGGGGGCTACTGGCATATAAGGGGGGGGCTACTGGCTCATGATAAGGAGGGGCTACTGGCACATAAGGGGGCTACTGGCACACGATAGGGGGGCACTCTGGCTACTGGCACATGATATGGGGGGGGCTCTGGCTGCTGGCACATTATAGTGGGGGGCTCTTATTACTGGCACATAGAAATTGTCTAGAGGGGGCCAAACAAAGACGTGGGTTGAAGAAATGAGGGAGAGGCTGTACATGCTTAGTGTTGTAAAATGGTTAAATATAGTGTACTGACAACATTGCTCTTGTTTCTACAATACATAAACTGACTTTGTGGATTATACTATTAAAGTGGCACTGTCACTGTCTGGTAATTTGCCAAATTCGCAAAGACCCCTGACAGACACTGACATTGAAGCTGATCTATACTTTCAATACTGTGTTTAGGTGAACCGGCGGGGGGGAGGGTTGGGGGGCGCCACAAGATTAGCTCGCACAGGACGCCTGAACACCTAAGGCCAGCCCTGACTACACTCCTCAAGGTATTCAAAACTGATTTTACAAACGTTGTTAACCCTTTAGGTGTTTCACAAGAGTTCATGGGAAATGGGGCTAAAATTTCAGAATTTAGATTTTTTTCGCAAATTTTCAATTTTAATAAATTTTTTACAGTAACTAAGCAAGGGTTAACAGCCAAACACAATTTTTATAGCCCCGATTCTGTAGTTTTCAGAAACACCCCATATGTGGTCATAAACTACTGCATGGCCACGCAACAGGGCGTAGAGGGAAAGGAACGCCGTGTGGTTTTTGGAAGGCCGATTTTGCTGGACTGGTTTATCTACACCATGTCCCATTTGAAGCCCCCCTGATGCCCCAACGAAGTAGGAACTCCCTAAAATTTACCCCATGTGGGAAACTACACCCCTCAAGGTATTCAAAACTGATTTTACAAACATTGTTAACCCTTTAGGTGTTTCACAAGAGTTAATGGGAAATGGGGCTAAAATTTCTGAATTTTTATTTTTTTTTGGTAAATTTTCCATTTTAATCCTTTTTTTTCCAGTAACTAAGCAAGGGTTAACAGCCAAAAAAAAAACTATTTTTATTGCCCTGAATCTGTAGTTTGCAGAAACACCCCATATGTGGTTGTAAACTACTGTATGGCCACGCGGCAGGGCGTAGAGGGAAAGGAGCGCCATCTGTTTTTTGGAAGGCCGATTTTACTGGACTGGTTTTTCTACACCATGTCCCATTTGAAGCCCCCCTGATGCCCCCCCGGAGTAGAAACTCCCTAAAAGTGACCCCATTTTGGAAACTACGGGATAGGGAGGCTGTTTTGTTGGGACTATTTTTAGGGTACATATGATTTTTGGTTGCTCTATGTTACATTCTTGTGACGCAAGGTTACCAAAAATAGAAATTCGGAAATTTCATCTCCATTTGCCATAAACTCTTGAGGAACACCTAAAGGGTTAACAAAGTTTGTAAAATAAGTTTTGAATACCTTAAGGGGTGTAGTTTATTAGATGGGGTCACTTTTATGGAGTTTCTACTTTAGGGGTGCATCAGGGGGGCTTCAAATGGGACATGGTGTAAAAAAAAAGGCCATCAAAATCTGCTTTCCAGGAACCATATGGCGTTCCTTGCCTTCTGCGCCCTGCCGTGTGCCTGTACAGCAGTTTATTATCACATATGGGGTTTTTCTGTAAACTGCAGAATCAGGGAAATAAATTTTAAATTTTATTTGGCTTTTAATCCTTTCTCTGTTACTGGAATAAATGGATTAAAATGGAAAATTTGCCAAAAAATAGCTCTTTTGGCACCGTTTTTATTTTATTTTTTTGACCGTATTAATCTGAGGGGTTAGGTTATGGGGTATTTTTATAGAGCAGATTACTACGGATGAGGCGATACCTAATTTGTCATTTTTTTTTTTTTAGGTTTAACACTATATTATCCTATTTGAAACAAACTAAAAAAATATGACTTTTTGATCGCTTGCTATTTCGCGTTTTGTTATGTAAGGTGACAAAAAAATTCCTTTTTTTGCACCTTTTATATATTTTTTTTACCCTGTGAATCTGAGGGGTTAGCTCATGGGGTATTTTTATAGAGCAGATTATTACAGATGCGGCTATACCTAATTTGTCTACTTTTTAAATTTATTTAGTTTTACAAACTATCATTTTTGATTAAAAATTTATTTTGGTGTCTCAAGTCTGAGAACCATAGTTTTTATCTTCTCCCGATGATGATGAGGCCCCTAATTCACCCGGCTCCCAAGTGCAATCAGCTACATCATTATCATCGAGTACTGTCTGCACGTCACTGATGTCCTCCTCAACGGTCTCTGGGTCAGGAGCCTCACCGCTTGCAACACCAGCTCCCACGCCACTCTCCTCATCAGTACTTGCCCGCCTAGCAGAGGAAGTGGCTAATGTCTCCTCCACATCTTGGCTGGCCAGTAGCTGCTGACTGTCCTCTAGTAGCTCGTCCTTGCTGTATAGTGGGGCTGAGCCCACAGCATATAATACTTCTCTGGCTGAGGGAACAGAAAAGAACAGAGGCAGGTTGAGGACAGGTGAGGGCACAGAGCCTGCTCCCGGGCCATGCCAACTAAGGGTTGTGTCTGACGAACCCACCGACTCTTGACTGGGGGAGTCGGATGTCACTTGGGACAAAGTGAATGACCGAGCCAACCAGTCAAGAACCGCTGGGTTGCTGGTCAAGACATGCCCGCTAGATGACACCGGGAGCTGTGGCCTCTCGACTCCTGCTGCCACCCCCTCTTACTCTGCTGCGACCTGTGCCTGCGCCATTTAGGCCTCTGCCACTCCCCTGTGCAGGGCCTGGCACTTCTCTGTCTGATCAAATAAATAAATAAATAGGAAATTAAAACACCCCCAAAAAGTCTGTAATTTTCTCACTTCACCACACAACGGCAAATACTTTTTTTGTGACACGACAAAAAGGGCTTTAGAACATATAACTGCACCGCTGAATGGCAAATAGGCCCTTATTTTTTTCCACTTATACACAACACAAAAGGCTTTAGAACATATAACTGCACCGCTGAACGGCAAATACATTTTTCTTTTTTTCCCACTTATACACTCCACAAAAGGCTTTAGAACATATAACTGAACCGCTAAATGGCAAATATATTTTTCTTTTTTCCACATACACTCTACAAACGGGCTGTAGAAAATATAACTGCACTGCTGAACGTCAAATAAGCCCTTATTTTTTTCCACTTATACACGACACAAAAGGCTTTAGAACATATAACTGCACCGCTGAACGGCAAAAAGGCCCTTATTGTTTTCCACTTATAAACGACACAAAAGGCTTTAGAACATATAACAGCACCGCTGAATGGCAAATATATATATTTTTTTCACTTATACACTCCACAAAAATCTTTAGAACATATAGCTGCACCGCTGAACGGCAAATAGGCCCTTATTTCTTTCCACTTATACACAACACAAAAGGCTTTAGAACATATAACTGCACTGCTGAACGGCAAATATATTTTTCTTTTTTCCACTTATACACTTCACAAAAGGGCTTTAGAACATATAACTGGACTGCTGAATGGCAAATATATTTTTCTTTTTTTCACATACACTCCACAAACAGGCTGTAGAAAATATAACTGCACCGCTGAACGGCAAATAGGCCCTTATTTTTTTCCACTTATACACGACACAAAAGGCTTTAGAACATATAACTGCACTGCTGAACAGCAAATAGGCCCTTATTTTTTTCCACTTATACACGACACAAAAGGCTTTAGAACATATAACTGCACCGCTGAATGGCAAATACATTTTTCTTTTTTCCACTTATACACTCCACAAAAGGCTTTAGAACATATAACTGCATCACTGAACGGCAAATATATTTTTATTTTTCCCACTTATACACTCCACAAAAGGGCTTTAGAACATATAACTGCACCACTAAACGCCAAATAGGCCTTTCTTTCCCACTTATACATGACACAAAAGACTTTAGAACATATAACTGCACCGCTGAACAGTAAATAGGCCCTTATTGTTTTTCCACTTATACATGACACAAAAGGGTTTAGAACATATAACTGCATCACTGAACGACAAATATATTTTTCTTTTTTCCACTTATACACTCCACAAAAGGCTTTAGAACATATAACTGCACTGCTGAACAGCAAATATATTTTTCTTTTGCCACTAATACACGCCAAAAAGGGATTTAGAACATATAACTGCACTCCTGAATGGCAAATATATTTTTCTTTTGCCACTAATACACCCCAAAAAGGGCTTAAGAACACATAACTGCACCGCTGAACGCAAAAATATTTTTTTTGTGCCACTAATACACGCCAAAAAATTGTAATTTTTGCACTTTACCACACAACGACTAATAAGCCATTTTTTCCCACTAATACAAGCCATTAGAACATATAACTACACCGCACAAGGGCAAATAAGACGTAGAAATATTTCCTTGTAATAAACCCTGCTAATGGCTGTACCAAACAGCACTTGCACCCCAATAACAAGAACGGTTTGCTGGAATTACAGAGCTGTATAATAGCAATTTGAATCCCCAGTCAGTGCAGCAAGGTGTAATAGGATTCTTCCTATTACCCAGGCTGTAACCTCCCCTACTGAACCCTGTTCTACATAAATGCTGTGGAAAGATTCTTCCCTATCCTTTCCCTACACCTTTAATAATCTTTCCCTGAACTTGTAAATCGTTTCTTTAGCACAATGAAGTCTTTCCTAGCACTGTCCTTTGCGCCTGCTGAAGTCTCTCCCTGCACTAAGTACACTGGAGAATGGCAGAATCCAAGATGGCTGAGGCTATTTATAGGGCTGTGACATCACAGGGCTGGCTGGCTGCTGATTGGCTGTATGCATGGCATTATGGGTGATCCCGCCTTTCCAGAGTTCCTTGCTCCATGTCCTAACACGTGCAGCAGCCATTTTCGGAAAAAATGTGATTCATTACCATGAAGCGTGAGGAAATTCAGATTCGGTTTGAATCTAATTTTTTCTGAAATTCGGATTGAATTCCACTCATCAACTTCGATTCGCTCATCTCTAGTAATAATGTTACTAGTTGCCTATAGAATGGCAGATGTCAGAGGCTTCTGTTGAGGACATACAGTGTGCCTGTATATCTGGGGTACATGGGTATATGGAAGGTAAAAGGAGGTGTGCACAGAGCCTCACATGACTAAGCTTTCTAAGCTTTATTTACATGAGACTGGGCAATCCTAGTAGGTTGAGCAAACTTAGTCAGAGATATATGCCTGTTCATTGTACCCCATGTAATGGCATCTACCAATACCCATAAAGCATAAGCTTGGTTTACTTTATTCTATGTTTGTTCAGGTAGGTGAGTTCTTCCTGTAGATTTAAATAATGGACTGGTTGAGCAGTCAGAAAAACGTATTATTCACAGAACACTGGAGTATTGAGTTCACATTAAACCAATTCACCATGAAGGGTCTTACCTATTAGACAATTCAATGCATTTATTAGAATGTGTTTCCATAGAAATCAAGTACATGACTTATTATACTGTATAAAGCCTCCACACAAATAATTATTCCTAATGTACTTTCAGGGTAATTTTCTTCCAGAGCACCAAGCAGCTGAGTGAGATTCACTATTTTTTTTTTATACACAGAGTTGTACTAGCTTTCATCTACGAGAAGAACATCGCATAGCAGTTTAATGGTTACATCTCATTTAATTCTAGAGTCAACAAATTTCTCATTTATTTCCTCTTCTGCGTCTTGTTAAATGTTTTAATCAGCGGTTCCAGTTAATTAGCCTCGAGTTACACTCCTCTTATTAACATAAATGTAAAGGAGGTCTCCGTTTTAGGCAATGACGAGGTTCTACTGCTTCATCCACTTTATTAAGTATTACCAAAGTAAATACAGGATAGCAATTCATTTATCAACATGGGTAGGGGGGATGCACAGTGACACCCACACAGCTATGTGCCACAGACCTTGTGGGAAAAAAAGCTAAAACACAGCATAAATATTCACTAACACATTATCTACAATATACTCAGAACCTTATATTAAACAAAATACTATATGTACCTCTTTTACTAATTAAACCCTCTATCTGATTTGTGATCTCACTGTCAGTTTTGCCTCCTATGACAGGTTCATACTTTCAGTGCTTGTTAGGACTGTTGACATTCTTTTAAAATCTATAATCTCCTGCATTTCTGAGCCTTTTTCTGGCTTGAAGACAGGCTATATGGCTGCTTTCTATAGACAGTATTTATTGGCAGTGCTTATTGACCAGTATGGTAGCATTGGGTTACACAGTGTGTATTACATCCAAATTGGATGTAACATTATAGCTGCCAAAGATGTGATTTGTGACAGTCAGGGCTCATGTACACCACCATTGTATAGCATTATTCTGTAATACACTGCCCATAGCCTGCTATGGGCCCAAAGAATATACGTAAAGTTCTTTCTCCGTCCATATATAGAGAAAAAAAGGTCAAATGTAGCATAGCATGCCTTA
The DNA here is from genome assembly GCA_033119425.1 of Bufotes viridis. Lineage (NCBI taxonomy): Eukaryota > Metazoa > Chordata > Amphibia > Anura > Bufonidae > Bufotes > Bufotes viridis. The sequence goes on along the minus strand of CM065591.1, from coordinate 232,330,515 downwards.
CTGCACGATGGTCTCCTTTAGTATCATTGCTCCTAGGTGAGAATACATGAGAAACCACAATGTGGCATAATGGGTGCCTCCAGGCACCAAAAAATACTACACACACGCCAGGGGCCGTGTATATGTGTGCTTGGGCCCTCCTACTGCAAGACATTACTGTAACTCTTAAAAAGTGATATATGAATTCAAAGTATGTAGTATTATGCAAGGCTGGCTCTCTTTTGCCACACATTGTACAGTATATAACGGCAGTTGCCCAATAGCCTGGTTATTATTGTTAATATTCTAATTTATTAAAATTATTTTCAGCAAACATAGAAAATAAATTGTGGCATATATCATCTAAGTAGATTGTACAAAGCCAGCTGTGGCATATACCATCTTTAGTAGATCATACAAAATCACGTGTGTCACATATTATCTTTAGTAGATCATATAAAATCAGCTGTGGCAATATATCATTTTTAGTACATCATACAAAATTAGTTGTGGCATATATAATCTTTAGTACATTGTACAAAACCAGCTGTGGCATATATCATCCTTAGTAGATTGTATAAAATCAGCTGTGGCATATACCATCTTTAGAAGATCATACAAAACCAGCTGTGGCATATACCATCCTTAGAAGATCATACAGAACCAGCCGTGGCATATACCATCCTTAGAAGATCATACAGAACCAGCTGTGGCATATACCATCTCTAGTACTGTAGATTGTACAAAACCAGCTGTGGCATATACCATCCTTAGAAGATCATACAAAACCAGCTGTGGTATATACCATCCTTAGAAGATCATACAGAACCAGCCGTGGCATATACCATCCTTAGAAGATCATACAGAACCAGCTGTGGCATATACCATCTCTAGTACTGTAGATTGTACAAAACCAGCAGTGGCATATATCATCTTGTAGGTGAGCAGTCCACCTGTTGAAATTGAATGATTAAGCTTACAGAAAATGAGAAATATTCATAGCAAAAAATCATACTGACAGTGGGCACAACAGATGAGCATGTTTTTTTTTTTTTGTTTAATTCGAATCTCACTCATTAGAGTGCATTTGGCTAACCAATATGCCATGGTTGTGATTTACTTTCTCCTTGTATTCTTTGGACTGTCAAATCAAACAAAACGATTCGCTCATCTGTAGAGGGCATTTTTTTAAGTCTTGAATGCATAAAAAATGTAACAAATTATCTTCTTAACTTTTCTATAAATATAAATACAGAATATAAAAATATATATGTGTATGTTATTGTGACTTATTTCATTATATGACAAATATATTACATAAGTGACAGGTGTATCATCTAAACTGAAGCTTTATATGTCTTAAGTAGTGTAGTCACACAAATATGGTAGAACATTTGATGAGCAGTGTTGGCATTTGAGTTATACTACTCATTTTAAAGTGACAAAAATGGAACTTTTATTGTAGGATGAGATTTTCTAAATTAAAGTATAGAAGATGGCATATTCCAGTCCTGTACATCTTTAGGGTACTCAGCACCACTAGGTAGTCAATGTATAGTGAAATATCTTACTGAGACCTACAGTATTCTTGGTGAGGTATTTCCTCACTCTTAAAAGGCTTCTGTCACCCCCACTTATGCAATTTTCAGTAGCTGACATTAGCTACTTGCTAATGTCAGCTGAGTTCAAACATATGTTTCATACCTTTATTTGAGTTTTCTATCTTCTAAAAATCGTACTTTTATAATATGCAAATTGTCTTCACTACCAGCAAGTTGGGCGGATACTTGCTGGTAGCCGCCGCATTCTCATGCTCTGGGAACGCCCCCTCTGCTCTTGATAGACAGGGCCAGCGCGCTCTCCTCCTCCCGCTGGCCCTGTCTGCAGCCGAAATCCCACACCTGCGCCGTATCGGTCTACAGTCAGCGCAGGCACTTTGAGAGAAGAAGCAGCCAAGCGAGCGTCCTTCTCTCAGAGCGCCTGCGCCGACTGAAGTCCGTTACGGCGCAGGTGCGGGATTTCGGCTGCAGACAGGGAAGCCCAAATATTAATCCTTTAATTAATATTTAAGATCAAGATTTAACTACTTTGTCTGCTTTTTGACTTGAGTTATCTTAAAATATTGCACAAAATAACATCATTACATTAGACATTTTGGAATAGCCAAGGGTGGCAATAAAATGGTTGCAACTAGGTGGAACATGAATGAAGAGGTTGTCACTCGTGTTTTTCTCTCTCCGCGGCTTTCATAGACTTGAATGTGCAGCCTTCTCATTCCTTTCTCAGCTGTAGCCACCATTGGCTGCCTCTAACAGCAGAATAGGGGTAAGTGGGCCCCAGTGTTTTTAATAGGTCTGCAACCTGTCTGGCATTTGTTCCAATTCCTGTCATAAATGCCTAAGATGATAAAATTAAAATTAAAATTAAAAAAAAAAAAATATTATTGCATTATACTTATTTTGAGATAAAAATTATTTTTTCAATTGGTCTTTATTAACAATATGGGATCCTTTTTTCTGTACACGGCTGAGATGCTCTACTAGCTGCCTGTGGATTTTTTGTCCTTTCCATCTTCTGAGGAGCAGACAGACTCCTTATCTCTGCTCTCTCACATTATAAACACTCATTAAAGCTCAATCCTTATCTTACTGATAAGGAAGTAAGTGTTGATGACCTCTTAGTAGTTTACACATAAGAAGCACAAAGTGAAAGTACCAGTCACACAGTTAAAAAAACTGTTAACCTTTTGTGACTGAACAGCTCAATATTTTTAATAAAGGCCAATTAAAAATATTATTTTTAGCCAAAAATAAGTTAAATGCAATCATTAAAAAATTGCCTCTAAAGCTGTATTACTGAATAAATATTAACTCAGATTTATTTAAAAAACTGCTCATGTGTCTAGGTATTGTAGTTAGGGATGAGTGAATCGACTTGGTACCTTGGAACCAAACCCGAGTTCGGGAAATGGTTTTTTACAGTACAATGTTATCGATGAGCCAATAACTTTGGCTCATCGAAGCCAATACATTCTAATACTGTAGAGAGCTCCTGCTCTGTACAGTATAAGAACGAAGTTTTGTGCGAATCGACTTCGGATGTTTCATCTGAAGTCAATTCGCTTATCTCTAATTGTAGTACACACTTATTATGGTGCCCCCTGCTGTTCCTTTTATTCCTAATGACCACCTAATGATGAACATTATGGGGCACCATAACAAGTATGAAACACCAATATCTAGACACAGGAGCATTTTAAAAAATATTACAATTGGAAAATCTTTACATTTTGCGTAAACAGAGTAAATTTATTTAGTTTTTAGTTAAATATTATTATAATATTTATTTCTGGATCGACTCCTTTCAAGATAATGTGAAAGTGTTAAGTTTCACATAAACCTTATTATAATCTATTCTAAATGTGATAAAAATATGCACCTGAAGTTCAGAAGCGCTTTAGAACCCACACACTCATACACTGCTAACATGTACAGCGGTGTATGGGTTCCGCTGGGACTGCAGTGAGTGATGTGCAGGCAGAAGCACACATTGCTACTCCTGCCTGTACCAGCTCCACTTGCTTGGAGTTTTCTATTGATGATGTGCTATGTCAGGCTTTATTGGAGCAGGCGCAGACAAGAGCAGTAATGATCTATGCAGAGCTCCTGCCTGCGCTTGTTCTGCTTAAAGCCTGGCACAGTACATTGGTGATGTGTTGTGCATTGCTTTTAGTAAGTAAGGCGGGCACAGGCAGGAGCAGTGATGTGTGCTCTGGCCTGTACATCGCTCACTGCAGCCCAAGTTGAATCTGTACACGAGTTTGCAACTGACATGTCTGCTGTGCATGAGGGTATGGATTCCAAAATGCTAGAGCCACCTTAATGTCAGGTGCATTTTTTGCAAGGAAAACAAAAAAAAATTTAATTAAAAAAATGTAAGAATATTTTTTTAATCACACTTAGAATAGGTTTAAAAAAGTTTACCTGAATGTTTAGGTACACTTTAAGACTGAATAGACAGATACATTTTGCATACCTTTTCACTTAAAGGTACTGGGTTTGAACTTGTATTCTATCGCTCTGACGGATAGTGATAGCCTACATCCTCTAAATGTCTTCAATACGCATTTGTTAGAAACGTAAATACTGTAAATTCTTTCCATTATTGTTTCTTTTACGCAAATATCTCTATAGGTCTCCATAGGTATTTGTATAGGAATAGATCCTCATGATAGCTATCATATTATGTGAAATTTTCAGCATTTTCAAATGTGCTTATTATAAAGATAATTTTAAAGTCAATAAATAATTTGTTTTCTAAGATGTAGTACAATATAACAATTGAGACTAATAGATTGGATATTGCAGCAGGAAAATATGCATACAAAAGTACTTCTGCCCATAGACCATCTGTTAAAGTGTAACTCTGATTCATTTTTTCAATTTTGTAATGTGTAGAGGCAGTGATGGTGACCATTTTTGTAATATACTTTAATTACTAAAATCATACATTTCTATTAGAAAAATAGCTGTAAAGTGGCCCATTTTGAGCCTTAGCAACGTTCCTCTGTCTTCTGTTAACATAACACAGTCAGTGTTGAGAAAGTCTCCACAGTTATGTAACAGAAGAGTGGGTCACTTTACAGCTATTTTTCTAATAGAAATGTATGATTTTAGTAATTAAAGTATAGAACAAAGATTGTCAGTACCACTACCCCTACACATTACAAAAAAAAAAAAAGAATGACAGTTACACTTTAAAGTATAGCTCTACTTTTATAGGAGTCTACAGATTTGTCAGAGAAGGTGTACAAAGACAGAAATTAAAAGTATTATCAATGTAACCGCTGTAATAATGTGTATATAGTAGATTAGAATTTTAACGTACACTACAGTTTTTTTTAGCTTGTACATATATGGAATGAAAAGGGAAAAACTGAATTGGGTCCATAGACTAAGGGCCCTAATTGGGTTTATAGGCTAATACCCTAAGATGCACCCAGGAAGGTTTCATGCTAAGTATATGCAGCCACTGTTGTCTAGGTAACATGATGTCTTTAAATGTCAATAAGTGTTCCTATGTGTGTATATGTGCATGTAGTGGAAATATATTACAGTTATAGCATATCTATGTAAATATATACATAAACAAGCCCTAGTTTTCACAGCACCAACAAATCCACAGGATATCCCTTTAAGGGACATAATACTGATCACCAAGTACCAGACCTTAGTAATCATATGTAGCGGTATGCTTTTCTTACAAAAATCTTTTGAAGTGTCCTCTGAGTCGATCTACATGGTCTATACAGTAAATACCTTCAAAATGTCTGTCATAATAGGTTAGAAATATAGCAACATTCCAACTTTTCGTCACTGTTTTATATGGCAGACAGTCTTAAAAAACTTCAGATTTCAGATTTTCTTTTTCCAAATGGCAAGATCTGTAAGTGGTTTATTGCTTTTTTTTTCGAAGAAATCAGTGGAGATGTGCCCCAGTCCAAAGACTGATGTACATACCGTACATAATTAGCAGGCCGTGCATTCATTACGTGTCTTAGTTGTTTCTTCTCCTCGAAATATGGAACATTAAGCAGGGCCATTGTTGATTGCAATTGACTGATAAAGAAACTTGCTGTCTTTTCTTATTCTGTACAAGTCTTAACAATATGAGATATCAAATAAACTTCAATAGATATGGAAAATACACACTACATGGTAAATAAATGAGGGTCATTATAGCAAACACTATGACTCGACCCACAAAATTAATTTCTTTTCTTGTTCAGTTCAACTGTTTGGAAGATTCATAGGTAGCAATATCATTAGTAACTAAAGGTTTTGTCCTTTAGCTGAGACTGAATTCTGGAGTCACTTAAGAGCCATTTATGGAAGGTTAGGTTGATTGTCAAATCTGTTGGTAATGGGTTAATGTTTTTATTTCAGTTCCAAATATAATGGGTCATGGTAATAAAACAGCCTAGAATTCAAAATAATTTTTTTCCCGAAGCAACCAGTTTTTGTTCCTGCTAAAATTCTGTTGTACTAGTAACCTGAGTAACTTCTGAGTTCAGATCTTCTCCTCTGCGGCCTCGGGATCCTCTCCTTCGGCCATCCATGTCTAGTCATACCGGCTTGTCTGGTGCGTGTGACTGAGCACATGTGGACACTTGATCACGGGTGGTGTTACGACCTCGGCTGAAGCTGCTCTGCTCAGAATGAGATCGGAAGGGAAGGCAGAATTCTCTGAAACATCTCTTAAAATTTTCATCTAAAAACGCATAGAGAACGGGGTTAAGACTGCTATTGGTGTATCCCAGGGCAATGCAAAAATGCCAGCTGGCTATGACATAGGGGTTCTTTTTGTCAATTTCCACCATGGTCCACACAATGACAAATATATGGATGGGTGTCCAGCAGATGATAAAGGCAGCCACCACAACTAAAACCATACGGGTTATGCGTCTAAGATTACGATCTTTTTCTCTTGATCCAGACAGAAGTTTCACACTCCGAAGACGGAGGATCATCAACCCATAGCAAACTGTGATGACCAAGACTGGCACCACAAAAGCAAAAATGAAAACACAGATTTTGGTAACAGTGTCCCAGTACCAATCTGGGCGGGGAAACTGAAGAGTACAAACAATTGCTCCAGCTGTGAACAGAAAGGAGAGCAATATTAATGTGTTAACTATAATATATCAGAAAAGTCATAAGAATTGCTATAAAAACACATAACATAATGTTTGAATTATTACTGCCTTTATCCAAGTTATGTAATGTTACGTTGCTTAGGTGGAAAATATAACTGCTTCCTAAACCTAGTAACCACTGCACTACCTTTAGAAGCAACAGCTAGCCAGAGATATGAAAACTAGAAAATGGAGGACGAGTTGGATCTGAAGAGCTAGCCTGGACAAAAACAGTAAATGTGGCGGTTCCTAGAAGCTCAAGATGGTAAAGGTCTCTGGCCACATTCTCTGGCCACAGTTCCCTCATAAAATATAGCTCTACGTGTTACGTCTTAGTTCAATCTTATTTTGCACCATTTTACATTTTATTAAAAGATCTAAAGTATATAAGTGACATCTGAAAATTTATTCTTTTTTTAACATTGAGAAGGCAATACAGTTTTAACAGAAAGAAATGTTAAAAATAAGCTTTAGTTATTTTTTAATTACTTGCTCATCATCCATTATATTCCTGGCTTTGAAGTTGACATAGAACACTTACAAGCAATTAAGTATTTATGGCTGTTTATTAGTCTGCCTTGCTATCATAAAACAGAAACTCTCACTTATTAATACTGGTTCAGACAAAAACTGTATAAACCAAAGAGATCATGTTATTCATTTTCTAACTAGCATTGAAAAAACGAATGCCCAATCTCCATCTCTATCTTCTGTGGCAAAGCAGAAAACTACTGTTGGATTATGATCAGCTGCTCAAAAGAGGCCACACTCCAAGCATCTAGTTTCTTGGATTCTGAGAAGCTGAGTATGGCCCCATCCAAGCCACCGCTGATCTCAAGGGGCTTTGGCCTGACATAAAAGGTCCTGATCCTAGCCATCATCAGGCTATTTTGTGCAGAGTCTGACACATACATGGTTGTGACGATGTATAAGGTGGTGCATACAAAGTCCTGAAACTAGCCAATGGCTGGATCTTGAGCAAGGCTAAATGTGAAGAGGAAAACAGACCCAGGAGCATTAAATATATTCAGGCCTTATCTATGATCTGAATATTTTGGGGTCTGATCAGGAGTTTTATCTAAGGGTCTTGTCTGGTGTCTGAATGAATTTTATGGTGTGGGGTCTGAATGAAATATCGGATCTGGCCTGGGATCTGAATGAATGTTGTTGTCTGAAGTGGGGTTTAAATAAATTATTGGGTCTGGTCTGAAATTTGAATGAATTAAGGGTTCTGTTCTGGGGTCATAATGAAAAATGAGTGATAAAAAATTTGAATATATCAGTCCTGTCATTTATAAACATGCTTTATGTTCAGATCTGGGGTGTGGATTTCATTATCCATATTAGCCCGATCGATTTGATTTATAATGAGATACACCAAGTGCTACAGAAGTGTTTCCCACATTTTGATGGGAAAATGGTGATTTTCCCCCCCCTAAAAAATGACAGAATCTACAACGGTGACTAATGAAGCCTCTGTCACATATGTGAATATAGCCTAAAAATGAGAGCACACTTGATGGCCTAGATGTACTTTTTTAATGCAGTTATGCAGGCAAGTGTGTCCATATATTCCTTATAACTGTAATTGTTATTAAATAATTTTTTTAAAGGGCAATAAAATAAAAATAAAGAGAAAGAAAATCACGCTATCATATCTTTACAATCAGGAACAAACAACTTGTACTTATTATGTGCCAAGCAAGAAGTGAGTTTATATTTAAACTTTCACATGAAGCTGGTAAATTCTTTAAATTGTGAAGTTTTGGAGATCAACATTATGGCGGTAAGGGTGAGAAACATTTTTATAGCATTGATTTAATAATGCAGAATTATTATTACCTATATCAACATTACTTGATGTTGGAGATGGCGCCTTTTTATGTTTTCCCTGTTGGCCGAGCCCTTGCTTGCTCAGCAGCTTCCCTCTTAAAACTCAGTTGCTGCCCAAAATTATTAGTGAGATGAGCGGCATCCAAATACAGGTGTGTACAAGTACCCAATGGGCCTCCTGTATGACTGCATAAATCAGCTAGTTGGCTTGATCCAAGTGCCATGCTGGTGGCTATGTTCTTCCTCCTATACTTACAAGGCACCCATGCACTCACCAATCTAGATTTCTGTCCTTGACATGATGCCGCTGTGCTATTGTCTTCCCTCCTTTATCCTCACTACATGTATTTCTCCCAGGCCTTTAGCATAACAGCGAAGCTAACAAATATTGTAGTCCAAGAAACTGCCCTTGATTATAGTGGAGATACAGACCAGCCCGCTTGCTCATTTAGATCTCCACTTTGGCATATGGACATGCACCGATGTAACACAAATATTAACCCCTTAGGAACCGGGATAATTTTCACCCTAAGGACCAGGCCACTTTTTGCAAATCTGACCAGTGTGACCAATTTATGTGTGAATAACTATAAAACGCTTTTACTTATCCAGGTCATTCTAAGATTTTTATTCTCTTCACATATTGTACTTCATGACACTGGTAAAATGAAGTAAAAAAAATAATTTTTATTTATACAAAAATACCAAATTTACAAAAAATTTGCAATTTTCCAAGTCTCAATTTCTCTACTTCTATAATACATAGTAATACCCCCCAAAAAAATTATTAATTTACATTCCCCATATATCTACTTCATGTATGGATCATTTTGGGATGCCATTTTATTTTTTGTGGATGTTACAAGGCTTAGAAGTTTAGAAGCAAATCTTGAAAATGTTCGCTCGTCTACTTTTTAAAATTTATTTAGTTTTACAAACTATCATTTTTGATAAAAAAAATTGTTTTGGTGTCTCAAGTCTGAGAACCATAGTATTTATCCGATTTGCTAAATGGAAAAGGGGATAATAAATTTAGTACTCCATGGAAGTGTGGTACTTCCTGAAGCAACCAATAATGCAGAGGCCCGGATGATCGGGGCACGTGTCACACTGAGTGGTGGTGCTCTTCTGTATCCCCCACCTGTGACACACTCTGCATTTTTTGGGGGTTCATCCCTTCTTTCCAGTATGGGGGACCACACCTGGAAAGTGTTGGCCAGGGACGATCCGGGTGCCTCCAGTTCCCGAGGTACTCCGGCCTGCTCTTTCCCAGTCAGAAAAGATCAGGTCCTTGAGGACTGCCTCATAGAACTGAAGGAATTTCCCTGTGTTGCCAGCGCTCCGGGACAGCACAAAAGAGTTGTACATGGCAACCTGTACCAAGTAGACCGCAACTTTTTTGTACCATGCCCGGTTTTGCGCATGGGGTTAGATGGCTTACAATCGGGCTTGAGGACCGTTACCACGGTACCTCGCACAGGGACAGGGGAGATGCCGTTACCGTGAATTGTAGACAGCATAAGGACATCCCTCTTGTCCTTATATCTGACCAGCAACAGGTTTCCACTGGTAAGGGCATGGGTCTCACCACTGGGTATAGGTACCTGGAGGGGGTAGTTAGGGAGGCCACGTAGATTTTTCCGCACGGTCCCACAACGGACGGGGATCGGGCAGCGAGGGACTGGAACAAGGGGATACGAGTATAAAAGTTATTCATGTACAGGTGGTAACCCTTATCTAGCAATGGGTGCATAAGGTCCCACACAAGTTTCCCGCTAACACCCAGAGTGGGGGGACATTCTGGGGGTTCAATACGGGAATCTCGTCCTTCGTACACACGAAACTTGTAAGTGTACCCTGAGGTACTCTCACAAAGTTTGTACAGCTTCACGCCATACCTCGCCCGCTTTGAGGGAACATACTGACGGAAAATGAGTCTCCCCTTGAAAGCAATAAGAGACTCATCAACCGCGACCTCCCTTCCAGGTACATAGGCCTCAACAAATTTTGTACAGGCGGTCATAGGCAGGATCACCTCCGGGGGGGCATGCTGCATTATCTGCATAATGCAGGCATTTCCGGGTGGCCTCAAACCATGAGCATGTCATGGCCATACTGTAAAGTGGGGTCTGGTAGAGGACGTCCCCACTCCTGTACAGCCTGACACTGGGTTTTTTGACTAGGACCATGTGCAGCACGAGACCCCAAAACGTCCTCATCTCGGCTGCATTGACCGTTCAGCCACCGGACCTAGCCAAAAAGGAGCCCGGGTGTTGACCAACGAACTGTTCGGCGTACAGATTTGTTTGCTCCACCATCAGATTCACAAGGTGGTCACTGAAAAAAAGACTAAAATAGTCGTATTCAGTGAATCCCACTGTGGGAATCTGGAGTCCTGGTTGACCAACAAACTCATGAATCGCGGGCTGAAAATTCTCTAGGGTAGGGGGCTCAGGTGAACTTATCTGGTGGGCCGGGAAACTAGTACGAGCCCCAGAGCTGCTCGTACTAGGTACTAGGGTGGGCGATAGGGTCCCTGACATGGCGGTCCCCTTGCTCCGCCTGGCGGCGTCTCCACCGCCTTGGGAGCTCATCATCATCGCTAGATAATGAGGAGGACGCAGATGACAAAAGGAACGTGAGGTCATCCTCGTCCTCACTGGGACTCTCGGATTCGGAGGCAAGCTGGGCGTATGCCTCCTCAGCCGAGAACGTCCGGCGGGCCATAGGAGAGTGTGTGTGTGCGTGTGTATGTGCGTGCGTGTAAACCTTTATTCAGTGTGCGTGTGTTAGGGGGAACAGGTGTTCCCGGACTGTTCCCTAAACCTAATAGAAAAAAAAAAAGAACTGAAAAAAAAAAAAAAAGAGAGAGAGCAAAAAAATGTGAAAAAGTAAAAAAAAAAAATTCTAACTCACTGATCAGCCTTCCGAAGCTGATCAGCAGTGGGGTGGGCGATGCGCTAACAGTGGCCGGACACTAAAGAGTGCCAGCCACTGTCAGCGTACGCAAAAAAAACCCCGCTTGCGCCCCCAAAAAAGGTGGAGGTGGGCTGGGGGGGGGGGGCAAGGGGCAAGCTTTAGCACCCCTGGGGGGGGGGGTCTAGGGTCACACAGCTGTTCTGTGGACCCCAGACACCCTTTGAGGGTGATGCAAGAGATAAAAAAAAAGTTATTAACACTAAACTCTCCCTAAGTCTCCCTGCCTGACCTAAAGCCTTCCCTAGCTCTCCCTAACCCACCTGATAGTGCCAGATGGCACTTTGAAGGGTCACAGGAGGGTGCTGGGGGTTGAAGTCTGGGTGCTGGGTGCTGGCCGACGACCTGCAAGCTGCTCTCTCCTCGCTCCCAGGCAAAGAATGGAAGAGGAGAGCAGGGGTTAACCCCCACCTGCCCGTGCAGCCAATAGAAATCACACCACTGATCACCATCCTATTCTGGGTTATCGAGTCACTAGAGACCCGAGTAACCCGAAATGCAGCAAACCGCAGGTCTGAATTGACCTGCGGTTTTCTGTGATCGCCGATACGGGGGAAAATCGGGCTGCGCGCCGGTGATCGGAAATACTCAGGACGTACCGGTACGTCTTGTGTCCTTAAATACCAGGACATCAGGGCATTCCGGTACGTCCTATGTCCCCAAGAGGTTAAAGGGCATCTGTCAGTAGATTTGTACCTATGAACCTGACTAACCTGTTGCATGTGCACTTGGCAGCTAAAGGCATCTGTGTTGGTCCCATGTTCAAATGTGCCCGCATTGCTGAGAAAAATGATGTTTAAATATATTCAAATGAGCCTTGGGGGTGTTGCCATTATTCATAGTGGCTCTGCTCTCTCTGCAGCTGCCACAACCTCTAAACTTTAATTGACAGAGCCAGGGAGTGAAAACACCATCACGCTTGGTCCTATCAATCAAAGTGCATGGGGTATGGGACAGAGAGAGCAGAGCCTCTACGAGTAACAGTAACACCCACATTGCATCTAGAGGCTCATTTGCATATATTATGACATGTTTTTTCTCAGCATAGAGAAGAGAAGCCGCGGCACTCCTATATCAGTGAAGTTTTTCTTCCTTTATTAGCACCCAAAATTGACAGCGACGTTTCGACCTCCACGGTCTTTATCAAGCTCTTTTTCTCAGCAATATGGACACATATAAACATTGGACCAACACAGATGCCTTCAGCTGCCAAGCACCTATACAACAGATCAGCCAGTTTCATAGGTACAAATCTGCTGACAGATGCTCTTTAAGAGGCGTGTGCCTCTTAATAATCGGCATATCAAATGCATGCAAAAAGAAATTGATTAATGCTCTCCATAGATGATAATGGCAAGTGACTGGTTCCAAAGGCAACCACAATGGGTTTTTTCTCCTGGATCTTTGGAACCCAATATGATATCAGAGTATCGGCCCACCAGGGGATCCTCTGGTACTCTGGTGGGCCAGTCCAACCCTGGTGTTTACTGCTTGTACATGAAAAAATTGGTCCAAAATTTAACATTCCTAGTACTGTGCACAGTACAGCTCTGAACTGAGCATTGAATTGTAGCCTGACATGAAGCTTAAAACAGAAGGTTTACATTTTTTATCTAGTTGGCCCCTTGAATCAATTACATCTTCAGATATATTTTCATATATATGTGCAAATAATATTACCAGCCAATTTAATATTCTTTTCTATTTTGGTTTATTGCCTCTTTAACTGTGCTGTGAAAAGAACATATCATGCTCATACATAATGAGTGGTTACCAAACAACAATAGAAAGATAGCTGTTTTTGTACCACATAACCATTTATTTAGAAAAGGCCAGTGATTCACAAACTTCTGACTCACTAGGATTTCTATAGTGTCTACATCTTTTTATTGCACATGTAGAGTGCACATTCACTATTCCTCCCACTTACCTTTATTCGATTTAGTAACTGCCATAACCATTATGGGAACCCCGATAACAGATGATAAAATCCAGATGCAAACATTTATAGCTTTTGCCTTAGATGGTGTTCGGAAGTCCAGGGCACGCACTGGGTGGCAGACGGCAACATATCGATCCACGCTCATCATGGTTAAGGTAAAAATACTGGTGAACATGTTGTAGTAGTCTATTGACAGAACAATTTTGCAGAGTATTTCTCCAAATGGCCACGTCTCCATAAGGTATTTGGCACTCTGGAAAGGTAAGGTACTGGTAGCTAGGGCATCTGCCAATGCAAGATTGAAGATATAAATGTTGGTTGCTGTCTTCATTTTGGTGTATCTACAAAACAGAAGCAAGTCGAGCATGTGAGTAAAATGTGAGCCTTTTACCACATGTAATTAAATATTACATATTACACTTGTTCTGATGATTGTTTAGGTAAGTGAAACGGTTATACAAAGAAATGGCCAGCAGAGATGTAGTTAAGACTACTTCAGCCCTAATGCAAATTTCGCACATCTTTGGTACTGTTGTCCTCCTATTTACTAAAGAGGCTTTATGTCTTCTCAAGTGTGAATGTATTCTATGACCCAGCAATAGTTGTACCACTGATTGCTAGTTAGCTACCTTCTCTGTTGCAGAATACATAACTTTAGACATTCTATGTCACTATTGAAATTGAGCATTACTATTTACATATAATACTTATTACATATAATATAATAATACATATAATATTCACAAATACAAAGAACAATCTGGTTCCACCCATCCAAACCAAAGACACCTATGCAGCATGTCAAATAACAAAATCAACGGAATTTGAATAGTCTTGAAGAGTCTTTAAAACTTTTTATTAAACAGCAGCACTTGTTTACAGTCTCCATTACCACAGCAACACATTACCACAGCCTGTCCTGTCCGTCCTCTCTGTACTTCATGTCTCCTCATGAACTAAATTCCCCAGAGATTCAGCTAAAGTTGTTATCATCTGTATTCAGGATCATAATTCCTGACAAGTAGAGAGGAGGAGGAGGATGAGGCAGCTCAGTACCTCAGTGCCGTAAAGTAACTTGTCCTCATGTTGTGATCAGGACAGGTTTTGTGTGTACTAATAGGACAGCGGCCATTTTGTTTCCCCTGATGATTGCTCCCCAGACAAAATGAGCCTTTATAAATAATGAAAGGTATTTGAGAATATATTTATATTAACTCCTTAATGACACATGACGTATGGGTACGTCATGTGTCCAGTCCCTGAAGATGGCGCCCGCTCCTTCTTGCTGCGGGCACCATCGCTGCGGGGGTCCGGCTGATTCCTGTAGCTGACCCCCGCAGCTGATGATCGCGGTCGGCAGTGCTGCCGACCGCGATCATTTAACCCCGCAGATGCCGTGATCAATCCTGATCACGGCATCTGCGCGCGCTAAAACCGAAAGTAAAACTTTCGGCAGCGCTCCGGCTCCCCCTAGTGGTGATCGGGAGAATCGGAGCGCAGTAAGGGATAGCCTTAAGCCTTTCATTCAGCTTAAGGCTATCACTTACTATTTCCTATGGAGCCCTTGTTAGCAATAGGGCTTCATAGGAAAGTAGTAAATATGTCATAAACTCCAATACAAGTGTATTGGAGTTTATGATAGAAGCAATCAGGTAACTGATTTATATAGGTCCCTATGGGACCTATATAAAAGTGTAAAAAAAAAAAAATAAAAATAAATAAAAAACCTAAAATTTAAATCACCCCCTTTCCCCAAAATTAAAATAAAATAATAAAAAAAATAAAAAAAATACACATCATGGGTGTCGCAATGTGTGAAAACGTCCATAGTATAAAAATATAAAAATATATTTCCCATACAGTAAACAGAAAAACAGAAAAAAGCGCCCAAATGGCCGATTTGCCGTTTTTGGACGCTTCATTTCCTCAAAAAAAATTAAATAAAAAGCGATCAAAAAGTCCTACACACCCCATAATGGTATCAACTAAAAGTTAAGATCGCCCTGCAAAAAATAAGCCCCCATACAACGCCATACACTTATTTACAAATACGTTATAGCGGTCAAAACATGGCGACAAAACATGGCGACAAAAAAAAAATTTTTTCACTATCAAAACGCAAGAAAAGCTATACATATTGGGTATCGCCGGATTCGTACTGACCTGTAGAATAAAACTAAATGGTCAGTTTTATCGCAAATCAAACGTCGTAATTTAGAAACCCGTAAAACTGTGGTGAAATTGCTTTTTTTTTGCAATTTCACCCCATTTGGAATTTTTTTACCGCTTCCCACTACACCATCTGCATTATTAAATGATGGCGTTGGAAAGTACAACTTGTCCCGCAAAAAATAAGCCCTCATATGGCCGTGAATGGAAAAATAAAAAAGTTATGGCTCTTGGAAGGCATAGAGCGCAAAACGAAAACGCAAAAATGAAAAAACCCTGTGTCCTTAAGGGGTTAAAGTAATATTTAAGTATTCTCTCTCCCAGAGAACCCCTTTAACTTACAAGAAAAACTGTCTAAAAACGGTGTGTGAGAGCTCGGTGGTTTTATGCCACAGGGCCTCATTTTCTAAAAAACGATCCCTCTCATCAGGTACATAATTTAAAGGTACATATATTTAAAATTTTGAACATTTTCCTGTGCAATAAAGACAATTTGTGCGTTCTAAACAACTGAATATAGTGTAACAGCGGCTGCTGTGCGCTGCTGTCCCAGGTGCCGTGTTCAGCGGTGATCTGCTGCCAGTGTTTCCTTTTAGCCCTGGCCACAGCATGCTTGTTGCTTTATGGGTTGGATCATGTGACCTCGCTGACCAATCCTAGCTCTCCTGCACATATATAAGTGGCTCAGCCCCATTCTCAGATGCCTCGGTGTCAAGGTCCTTGTGTCCTGTTAAGGTTTCTGATATCTGCTTGTGTTCCTGACTTGTGCTTGTATTCCAGGACTCTGCTACCTGTTTGATTCCTGCCTGCTTACCTTGACTCACCTGTTGCCGACCCAGGTTGCCTGACCTGTGCTGCCTGTTCTGACCTGTTGCCTGTTTGACTTCGCCTCTACCTCATGTTTCGGTCCTGCACTGTTGCTCCTGGTTACGACAGCCTGCTGACAACACCTGTACCTCACTCAGGTACCTCCTGGTCCGCCTGGACCAGTTGCCTCGTGTGCCAATCCTCCTCAAGAGGTAGCGACCTGGTGTTCCCCTTGGGAAAGTGTATCCCCACCATCAGGGGTACTGTGAAGATCGCGGGGCGAGGAGATAGGACACGTGGCATAGTGGGTTCACACCTGCTAGTTCGTGACAGTACACTGAGGCCATGGACCCCGCTGGTCACCCCAAGCCTGTCGTTCAGGAATTGTTACATGAAATGAGGCGTCAGAGCCAATGTCAGGATGTCATGATGCAGTTCATGCAAAATTGCTGCTCATCTGGATGCCATCTCTTCTCCAGCTACTGCAGGGTTGCCAGTCGCTGCTACCCCTGCAATACCCACACTGGGGAATCCGGATTTGTGTGCTGCTGGTGTCTAACTCCCTCTGCAATCCCTCTATGGTGGAGATTCAAAAACCTGTTGTGGATTCCTGAACCAGTGCCTGATCCACTTTGAGTTGCATGGGCAGAAGTTTCCCACTGAGCGGTCCAAGGTTGCCTTTATTGTGTCCCTGCTGTCTGATGAGGCCCTTGCTTGGGCAAATCCTATTTGGGAACATAGAGGTCCAAAGACCACTACTCTGCAGTCTTTCCTGGCTACCTTCCGGCTGGTCTTTGAAGAGCCCAGCCGCACGTCCTCTGCTGCATCAGCTCTGCTGCATCTACAACAGGGTTCCTCGTCTGTGGGTTAGTACGCCATCCAGTTTCGTACCATAGCTGCCAAACTTGCATGGAACAATGAGACTCAACTGGCGGTGTTCTGGGAGGACCTTTCTGTCCAGATTAAGGATAAATTAGCTGGTTGCGACCGTCCGTCTACTCCGAATGTCCGGATTACTTTGGCCACAAGGATAGATACAGTATGCTTTTCAGGGAATGTTCTAAGGAGGTCGCAAGCACCAGACCACTTTCTTGGCTCCATCCTTCCAGAGGCCGGTTGTGTCTAGTGTCTACCCCATCTGAAGAGCCCATGCAAATAGACGGCCTTCAATTGCCTGACCAGGAATGTTTACACCGCAAAGCACAGAACCTGTGTCTGTATTGTGGAGGCAAGGCCCACTTTGTGCGTAATTGTTCACAGAATTTGGGAAATGCCAATGTCTAGGATCAGTTGGAGAGGTGGCCCTAGACAAGGAGAAGTCCTCTCCGAAACTTTCAGTTCCGGTGACTCTCACAAAGGAGTCACACTGCCTGTGCCTGCATTCTTGGACTCTGGGTCAGCCGGTAACTTCATTCAGCAAGCTCTGGTCCATCAGTACCAGCTTCCTACCATCCATCTAGAAAGGCCTCTGTGGCTTCCGTAAATGAACTGCCACTTCCTGAACCTGTGCTTCCTGCTACTATGCCCCTTAAGTTGCAAATAGGGGTTCTGCATTCAGAGATGATCTCCTTCTATGTGCTGCCAGCGTCTGTGAATCCGGTTATCCTTGGTCTTCCCTGGCTGCGTCAGCACACCCCAGTTTTGGACTGGCACTACGGTCAGATTCTGCGTTGGGGATCATCCTGTCAGTCCACCTGCTTATCGGAGGTCCGACCTGCTTCCGTGCCTACTGTACCTGTAGACCTGCCTGGACTTCTGCAGCAGTATGCCAGTTTTGCAGATGTCTTCAGTAAGAAAGAGGCCGAGACCCTGCCTCCTCATCGTCCATATGACTGTTTGATTGACCTTCTGCCTGGTGCCACTCCTCCTCGTGGTCGAGTCTACCCACTCTCACTTCCCGAGACCCATGCGATGTCTGCTTACATCAAGGGGAATCTTGAGAGGGGGTTTATCCGGAAATCTACTTCACCAGGCGGTGCCGGGTTCCTCTATCGACTATCGAGGTCTGAATAAGGTCACAGTCAAGAATCAATACCCTTTTCCGCTAATCTCCGAACTATTTGACAGCATCCGGGGAGCTAAGGTCTTCCCAAAATTCGACCTGCGCAGCACATACAACCCTATCTGCATTCGAAAGGGCGATGAGTGGAAGACGGCTTTCAACACTCGTAATGGTCACTACCAGTATCTCGTCATGCCCTTTGGGCTGTGCTATGTTCCCGTGGTATTCCAGGAGTTGGTAAACGATATCTTCCGGGACCTGCTCTATACTGTGTGTTAGTGTACCTGGACGATATACTGATCTATTCTCCAGATTTGACTACTCAGCGGAAGCATATACAGTTAGTTTTACAGCGGTTGAGAGAGAATCGACTTTGTGCCAATGTATCAAATGCATCTTTGAAAAATCTACCATACTGTTCCTTGAATACATAATCTCGGATCCCGGGTTGCTTATGGATCCTGAGAAATTGAATGCAGTAATGGACTGGCCCCGCCCACAGGGTCTTGCTAATTTGACCAATCCTAGCCCTCCTGCAATCCTATAGATGCCTTAGTGTCAAAGTCATTGTGTCCTGTTAAGGTTCCTGATATCTGCTTGTGTTTCTGTGTTCCTGACTCGTGCCTGTATTCCTGGACTCTGCTACCTGTTTGATCCCTGCCTGCTTGCCTTGACTCTCCTGTTGCCATCCCAGATTGCCTGACCTGTACCTGTGCCGCCTTCCTTGACCTGTTGCCTGTTTGACTTCCCCTTTGCCTCATCCTTCGGTCCTGCACTGTTGCTCCTGGTTATGACTCAGCCTTCTGACAATGCCTCTACCTCTGGTACCTCGCTCTGGAACCTCCTGGTCTGCCTGGACTAGCTGCCTCATGTGCCAATCCTCCTCAAGAGGTAGCCAATCCTCCTTGGGAAAGTCTATCCCCCCACCATCAGGGGTTACTGTGAAGATCAAGGAGTTCACTTAGACAATGTCCTTATAGGAAGTAGAACACATGGCACAGTGGGTTCACACCTGCTCACCTGCTGGTTTGTAACAATAGTAAGTACAATCTCTATTCATACTATAACCAAGGAAATTCATCTGAGTATTTTTTTTTTATTACTGGTCTGTGTCTTTTCCCTCTTTCTTCCTTCAGCTATACCTTGTATTTGTGCTCATAATTGTATCTAATTGCTCTTCTGGTCAAGGAGCTGAAAGTCACTATTGCCAAGAGAATTGTTTTGTAAGAATCAATAAAAAAGCCTGGAAGGTAGAGAAAGTTGTACTATGTAATGTAGCAAACACTTGCCTGTAGCTTCACACTGTTTCTCCTGGTGCACATTAAATCACGCATTCATAATTCATAACTAGTCCTGATTTCATGGAAAGACTGCAATGATTTTTTCACTATTCTTTTGTAATAATAACAAATAGACAGCACCTATTATTCATCATAAATTCAGTAATATATTTCAGCTTGGCATCTTTTCTTAGATTAGCAATTTATTTTAAAGTAATTGTGTCATTATATACATTCCCTTACAGGCGGAATTTATCTGGGGGAAAGCTGGGCTGCAGCAAGTCAGAAACATAGTAATATATGACGACTGGAGTGCTTACTCTCCGATCTGGCTTTTGGGAAGGGAGTCCTAATATATATTATGTATCTGAAAAGGGGTTTTCAAGATGTTTATACTGATGACCTATCCTCAGGATAGGTCATCAGTAACTGATATGTGGGGGTACGACACCTGAGAACTCCGCCAATCAGCTGTTCGAGAAGGCACTAGCGCTCCCAGTAGAGCCGTGGCCTTTTAACAGCTGTCCTTAGGCCAGTGAAGACACATTTATCGGTCACATTGCCTATGCGTAGCTCAGCCCCTTTGAACTGAATGGGGCTGAGCTGTAACACCAAGCACAGCCGCCATACAATTTACAGTGTTGCGCTTGGTAAACTGAGAAAAGGCTGCAGTGCTCACAGGAGCCCCAAAGCCTTTTCAAACAATTGATCGTGGGGGTCCCGGGTGTCTGACCCCCATCGATCAGATACTGATGACCTTATCCAGAGGATAGGTCACCAGTATTAAAATCTCAGAAAACCCTTTTAAATGGTCCCTTTGTTACCAAATAATATCAAATCTCACTTAAGCACTTAGATTTAATACAGCCATAAAGGTTATGTCTAATCCAAAAGTTTTGGGTCTTTTCTCTGGCCTGTGTCATTTACTATAAATGCACATTCATCACCACATGCTCGATGGGTAGAACAACCTTCCTGATGATATCTAAAAGTTATAATGTTATTTCCTCCCTGCTACTTTCTCTTCTCTCTCCCTTCATACTACTTGAGGACCTGCAGGAATGTGTAGTACCCCAGAGTAGAGTGTACTTGCAAATTGTTTGCTGTTTAATGCTTGTCATGTTATTTAATTTCATTGTATGCTCTGTATACCCGTTATGGTAATGTTTGGAATTGACAGAGTTAATCTACTCTGGCACTGACTCTACAGGAAGCTTGGGTGTGGATCGTGGATCTATCCTTAGCTCAGTTAGAGTTACATCTGTGAGTCAGCAAAAGAAAAGTAAGGAAGGAACTCCATGTGCACTATTCCTTACAAAACTGGACCAAAGCTACAAAGACTCAATGATCTTTGGTTGATCTATAAAAAGAAACAAAGAAGGGAACAAGAAGGTTCAGAAATTTACATGGCTGAGCATGAGAGTCAGTAAGGTAACCTGCCACTACAGCCATTCACTGCAGTAAGGTTGTAGTGAGGGGAATACTGTGAAGATACCCTTCACACTTGGACACAAATTGGCCTATTGTTTCTGAAACCTTTATGTCCCAGTTGAGAATTACAACCATAATTGCAAAAGTGAGATTGCCAGCTTTAGATTCTGCAGCAGGAGACCTAAGAAAGATGGGAGAGAGGGAAGAGTGCGATAATTTTCATCTTTGCTCAAGTCCATACAAAAAAAAATCTAGGTAGATTTGCACTGTATATTGTGGCAAATGTGTTTTTTGTTATAGTTGGATATACTACAATTCCCATTTTGCACTACAATAAAGAGAGATGTTTATTCTGCTAAATATGGCCTGTTTATTGACTCCTGCACCATACGCCGACCATTGCACTCTACACGCCCTGCCTTGTACCCATACCAACATTCAACAGCCAGAACCTCTACCACTTCCATCCTCTGCTCCCCTTCATTTACAGTTGTATACTAGACAGATTTCTGTATTTACTGAGCAGATTTCTCTTATCTATTTCTGGAGGTACTATAAATGTACTTCATAAATGTAGATTTAAATTGTCATATGTTTCAATAGAAGATGTAAGGACAGGAAAGTGAAGACGTGACCCAGTTATATATTACAGTATCTAGGTTAGAAGAAAAAGGAGAGATCAACCAATTACACAGAATTATTTCAACATTTTGCAACATGTATTTTATATTAATTGCTTCTCTTTATTGCATGTTCATTATCTCCCAGT
This sequence comes from Bufotes viridis, assembly GCA_033119425.1. Taxonomy (NCBI): domain Eukaryota; kingdom Metazoa; phylum Chordata; class Amphibia; order Anura; family Bufonidae; genus Bufotes; species Bufotes viridis. The sequence continues at coordinate 232,308,633 of CM065591.1, read as the reverse complement.
CTCCCACCTTTGTGGCACTTGTCTCACTGGATGGTCATGTCTAGCCATTTTAAATATCCTAGGAAAAGACTATGGTTTTTCTATCATTAACTATAGGGTATATTACTATGGGGTGGGTATGCTGCGCATTTTCTGCCACAGAATTACAGGCTGAAAATTAAGAGTATTTACTAGTGTTGAGCGCGAATATTCGAAAAGCGAATTTTTTTAGCGAATATCGGCACTTCGCTAATTCGCGAATATTTCGAATATAGCGCTATAAATTCGCTATTTCGAATATTCGTTTTTTTTTTTTTTTTTTTTAGTTATATTTTTTTCTTTCTCACTTCCCAAAAGTAGTTCTTACCTGTCATGAGGATTCCTGGCTTCCTGGCTGCTCCAGTCAGTGCCCGTTGCCGCTTCTGCCGACTTCCGTGCTCATGGAGCGTCCCCTTCCATGGGAAAATCTCTATATACTAAAATGTACTGTCGGATTTGAGGAATTACGTTGAAATCGCAATGCGATTAATTCAAGTTATATTAATCGCATTGCGATTACAACTTAGCACTGCTATCTTACATAGGCTAGAATTAACTTGAATATGGAATATATAGCTATGCACTAGCAGTGCTAAGTTGAAATCGCAATGCGAATACTTAAAGTATTCGCATTGCGATTTCAACTTAGCACTGCTGCTATATTCCATATTCGTTAACTTCGTTAATTCTAGCAAGCTGACCCATTATAAACCCAGCTCTAAGTTGAAATCGCAATGCGATTAATATAACTTGAATTAATCGCATTGCGATTTCAACGTAATTCCTCAAATCCGACAGTACATTTTAGTATATGGAGACGTTCCCATGGTGATGGGGACGCTCCATGAGCACAGAAGTTATGGTTGGCTTGGTAGAATTAGCGAGGATGACGAATATGACGAATGTATTCGTCATATTCCTCAAAACGAAGATAACGAAGTATTCTACATCTTCGTTTTAGCAACCTATTCGTCAACCTCGCTAATTCTAGCAATCAAATAGGAAGGTTGACTTACCAGACAGCTGTGTTAAATTCGCTATGCGATTTTTTTTTTTTTAATAAATAGAATACTTATAATAATATTATCATATCAAGTAATATAATTATTGTATTAAAAAAAATCGCATAGCGAATTTAACACAGCTGTCTCTATAGTCAACCTTCCTATTTGATTGCTAGAATTAGCGAGGTTGACGAATAGGTTGCTAAAACGAAGATGTAGAATACTTCGTTATCTTCGTTTTGAGGAATATGACGAATACATTCGTCATATTCGTCATCCTCGCTAATTCTAGATATGAAACCAATAGGAAAGTAGCCTTAAGTACAAATCGCAATATGCGATTATTTAAATCGCATTTTAATCGCGATAACTAGAAAAAATGACGAATATTCGATTTCGACGAATACGAAACGAATATTCATTCGAATATTCGCGAATTTCGTCGAAATCGAATATGGCACCTGCCGCTCATCACTAGTATTTACAGTAGCAACAAGGTGGAGGAGATATTTCCAAATCTCATTCACATGAGAAAAAAAAAAAAATTCCACAGAATCCAAATTTTTAATTATGCTGCATGAAATCTGTGACAAATCTACATATAACTCATGAAGATTTTGCTGCAGATTTGAGACAAAACCGCAGCCGTTTTTTTTTTTACACTGAAATTACTCAAAATGTTGTATACTGTATTCCTACCCAAGCTTTAGTACCAAGGCTGCTTAGACTGGACTGGACATGTTCACATCTCTGTTGGAGACTCTGTTTGGAGCCTCAGTCACAGATTCCATCAAAAACAGAGGAGAAAAAATTCCTGCATGCAGCACTATTCTCCGATACAAAAAAGATGGACCCCGAACAGAACCTAAAATGACCCTATTCTATTAAGTGTGATCTGTGAGAGCCATACCTCCCCATCTTTTAAAACCCCCAAGAGGAACATTAGCTATGCGTGCAATCTAATTTCTTTACACCAAGCTACACTTATAACTTTGGCCACCTTTGTCCACCTTTGCCCCTATGTGCCCCAACAGAGTATTTATGGCCTCTTAGTGCCCCCACACAGTAGTAATGATGCCTTAGTGCCCATTCACAGTAGGTATGCCCCCTTTAGTGCCCACCACAGTAGTTATGCCCCCTTAGTGCCCCCACATAGTAGCAATGCTTCTTTAGTGCCCAGCACAGTAGTTATGCTACCTTAGTGCCACACATATTAATTATGTCCCCAAATGCCCCATACAGTAGTTCTGCCCTCTTAGTGCTCCCACACAGTACTTATGCCTCCTTAGTGTCCCACACTATGACCCTTAGTGCCTCTAGATAGTAGTTATGCCCCCTTACAGTAGTCATGCCCCCATAGAGCCCTCTCACAGTAAGAATGTCCCTAGAATGTCCCATTAGTGCATCACACAGTATTTGTGCTCCCTTAGCACCCCTTATACTAGGAATACCCTGTAAGTGCCCCCACACCATAGTTTTGCTTGCTCATTTGTTATATCCCTTAAGTGCTCCCCTCACAGTAAGAGAAACCCGTTACTGCTCTCTTCAGAATAGTGCTGTCCTTTTAGTGTCCCCTTACAATAGTGTTGCCCCTTAGGGCCTCTTACAAGAGCTCCACTCACAATTGTGCTGCCCCCTAGTGCCTAATTACAGTACTTTTGACCCCTCACAATAGTGCTGCCCCCTTATTAATAATAATAATCTTTATTTATATAGCTCCAACATATTCTGCAGCGCTTTTTATTATAGAGGGTTCATGTACAAAACAAAGACATCATAAAATGACAGGCTAATATATAACTGAAACACTATGGGTGATGCCCCTGCTCACAACAGCTTACAATCTATGAGGAAATGGGGGTGATACAACAGGTAAAGTTGATTATTATATGCAGTTGTCCAGCCATCTTTGTACTAAAAGTAGTGGTGCAGCCTGAGCTGCGTGACCTATTACTTTTGGTGTTGAGATTACTGTCTGAAGAATAAGATGGGGGAGGGGAAGTAAATGGGGATAAGTCAGCTTAGGAAACATGATAAGCCTGCCTGTAAAGATATGTTTTTAAGGCACATAAAGATGTAAAGATGTGTTTTTAAGGTCCAGGGCAGAGCATTCCAGAGAGTAGGTGCAGCTCGTCAAAAATCTTAAAGATGGGAGTGAGAGGTTTGAATTATGAAGGATGTTAATTATAGATAGTTGGCACAACAGAGAGCACAAATAGAGTGGTAGATGGGAAGATAGCAAGGATATGTAAGAAGGTGCAGAACTGTGGAGAGCTGTGTGGGTGATGAGTTTGAACTGTATTCTGTGGTGGATGGGCTAGCAGTAAAGTGAGTAGAGATGGCCCGAACTATCCGCTGGCGAACAGTTCCCGGCGAACATAGCTTGTTCGCGTTCGCCTCAACAGGCGAACACATGCGATGTTCGGTCCGCTCCCTATACATCATCATTGAGCAAACTTTGACCCTGTACCTCACAGTCAGCAGACACATTCCAGCCAATCAGCAGCATACCCTCCCTCCCAGACCCTCCCATCTCCTGAACAGCATCCATTTTAGATTCATTCGGAATTTGCAGTCTTAGTGAGAGGAGGGAGAGTGTAGTTGCCAGTGTCCACCACTCATACCGGCTGGCACAGGACTTTGCATAAAAAAGGCATTTAATTTTTACACTTTAGTGTAATTTCAGCTGGTTGCCTGCTGCTAGTGTGTGTCAGGCCGACTTCCACTGACTGTAGTGTGCCCACTGCCAGTGCCCACCCCTGTCATCCCGTGTGGCACCGGACTTTGCATCAAAAAAAGGCATTTCATTTTTACACTTTAATCTAAGGTTAGTTGCCTGCCAGTGTGTGTCAGGCTGACTTCCACTGACTGTAGTGTGCCCACTGCCAGTGCCCACCACTCATACCGGCTGGCACAGGACTTTGCATAAAAAAAGCCATTGAATTTTTACACTTTAGTGTAATTTCAGTTGCTTGCCTGCTGCTAGTGTGTGTCAGGCCGACTTCCACTGACTGTAGTGTGCCCACTGCCAGTGCCCACCCCTGTCATCCCGTGTGGCACAGGACTTTGCATCAAAAAAGGCATTTCATTTTTACACTTTAGTGTAATTTCAGTTGCTTGCCTGCTGCTAGTGTGTGTCAGGCCCACTTCCACAGACTGTAGTGTGCCCACTGCCAGTGCCAACCACTGATACCGGGTGGCACAGTAGCTTGCCGATAAATAAGGCATTTCATTTTTAGACAGTAGTCTAAATTCAGTTGCTTGCCTGCTGCCAGTGTGTGTCAGGCCCACTTCCACAGACTGTAGTGTGCCCACTGCCAGTGCCAACCACTGATACCGGGTGGCACAGTAGCTTGCCGATAAATAAGGCATTTCATTTTTAGACAGTAGTCTAAATTCAGTTGCTTGCCTGCTGCCTGTGTGTGTCAGGCCCACTTCCACAGACTGTAGTGTGCCCACTGCCAGTGCCCACCACTGATACCGGGTGGCACAGTAGCTTGCCAATAAATAAGGCATTTCATTTTTAGACAGTAGTCTAAATTCAGTTGCTTGCCTGCTGCCAGTGTGTGTCAGGCCCACTTCCACAGACTGTAGTGTGCCCACTGCCAGTGCCAACCAACCACTGATACCGGGTGGCACAGTAGCTTGCCAATAAATAAGGCATTTCATTTTTAGACAGTAGTCTAAATTCAGTTGCTTGCCTGCTGCCAGTGTATGTCAGGCCCACTTCCACAGACTGTAGTATGCCCACTGCCAGTGCCAACCAACCACTGATACCGGGTGGCACAGTAGCTTGCCGATAAATAAGGCATTTCATTTTTAGACAGTAGTCTAATTTCAGTTGCTTGCCTGCTGCCAGTGTGTGTCAGGCCCACTTCCACAGACTGTAGTGTGTCCACTGCCAGTGCCCACCACTGATACCGGGTGGCACAGTACCTAGCACGCGTAATACCACTTATCTAAAAAAAAAAATGACAGGCAGATGCAGGCCACCCCGCAGGGGCCGTCGTGGTCGTGGTGCTGTGATTTCCACTGTCCCTGGAATAATGCCTAGTGTTCAGAGGCCACGTACCCTGAACCCGAAAAGTTCGGAGCACATAGTTGACTGGCTTAGACAGGACAACCAATCTTCAACAGCTTCCGCTAAGAACCTTGACGCACCATCCTCCTCCAGCTCAGCTTTGGTCACCTGCTCTCAAGTTACCACGCACCCGCCCGCCGCCACCACCACCACCACAGCCACCACAGCCGCTTCACTTGATCCGTCAGAGGAGTTATTTACACATCAGTTGGATGCAATTAGTGATGCGCAACCATTATTGCCAGGTGATGTAGATTACAGGGATATGTCTCAGTCAGGCAGGATTACACACATGGACGTACAGGATGATGATGATGATGATGTTGTACCCGCTGCTGCTTCCTTTGCTGAGGTGTCAGATACAAGTGAAGCGGTTGATGATGACGATGTGTCCACGGATGCCACGTGGGTGCCTGCTCGAAGAGAAGAAGAGGGGGAAAGTTCAGATGGGGAAACAGAGAGAATGAGGAGACGAGTTGGAAGCAGGGGGAGGTCGTCGCAAGGAGTTAGTGGCACAGTCAGACAGCATGTATCGGCACCTGGGGTCAGCCAGACAGCACACTAGTCAACGCATGCTGTTGCCACCACCAGAATGCCGTCATTGCAAAGCTCAGCAGTGTGGCATTTTTTTTGTGTGTCTGCCTCTGAAAACAGCAATGCCATTTGCAACCTGTGCCAAAAGAAACTGAGTTGTGGGAAGTCCAACACCCACCTTGGTACAACTGCTTTGCGAAGGCACATGATCTCACATCACAAACGCCTATGGGATCAAAACATGAGTACAAGCAGCACACAAACTCAAAGCCACCATGCTCCTCCTGGTCCAGCATCTTCAGCCACGTCAACCACTGCTGTCCTCCCTGCCCCCTCTCAACCACCCGCCACTCCGCCTCTCACCTTCAGCAGTTCCTGCTCATTTGCCCACAGTCAGGTGTCTGTCAAGGACATGTTTGAGCGTAAAAAGCCAATGTCACAGAATCACCCCTTTGCCCGGCAACTGACAGCTGGCTTGACGGAACTCTTAGCCCGCCAGCTTTTACCATACCAGCTGGTGGAGTCTGAGGCCTTCAAAAAATTTGTCGCTATTGGGACACCACAGTGGAAAGTACCCGAAGGAATTTTTTTTTCAAAAAAGGCAATCCCTGATATGAGATGTAACAGGGATTAAACTGATGAGAATAGTACTACAGAAAATACCACTCATATCGGGTGTGACAGTAAATTGCACGGTGCAGACGCAGTCACAGTGGATTAAAACAGAGTGGAGGGAGCCAGCGTTTTTTTAACCATCTCCCCGTTCGAAAAATCAATTCAATAATTGGCCCCCAGATTGGGGACGTTAGAGGGATTAAACTGATGAGAATAGTACTACAGAAAATACCACTCATATCAGGTGTGACAGTAAATTGCACGGCGCAGACACAGTCACCGTGGATTAAAACAGAGTGGAGGAAGCCAGCGTTTTTTTAACCATCTCCCTGTTCGAAAAATCTATTCAATAAATGGCCCCCAGATTGGGGACGTTAGAGGGATTAAACTGATGAGAATAGTACTACAGAAAATACCACTCATATCGGGTGTGACAGTAAATTGCACGGCGCAGACGCAGTGACCGTGGATAAAAACAAAGGGGAGGGAGCCAGCGTTTTTTTAACCATCTCCCCGTTCAAAAAATCTATTCGATTCACCTTTCGGGGACCCTTGGTCTTGTACGTGGCTGGGTGGAGGAAGAAACCTTCAATGACATCACCGGGACGTGGCTAGCTTGGTATCCAACCTTGTGCAAATGGGGAGTTTGCGGTTGTGCAAATGAACTGTTTGCGGTTGTTTGCGGTGCATTAAAAGGGGAGTTTGGTCTGTCAATGTCTGTAAAGTGGGCGTAACCCTTACACTACCTGATCGATACAACATCATACCTGATCATATACACACACTGGATGTTTTAAAGCATGTTATTCCAAATAATTTAGGAATGTTAGTTGATTTATGCCCTTTATGGATTAAAACCCGACTCTGCGTCCACTACGTAATTTTCCATGGAAGTTTTGCCATAGATCCTCCTCCGGCATGCCACAGTCCAGGTGTTAGACCCCTTGAAACAACTTTCCCATCACTATTGTGGCCAGAAAGAGTCCCTGTGGGTTTTAAAATTCGCCTGCCAATTGAAGTCTATGGCGGTTCGCCCGTTCGCCCGTTCGCGAACATTTGCGGAAGTTCGCGTTCGCTGTTCGTGAACGGAAAATTTTATGTTCGCGACATCACTAAAAGTGAGCAGTACAAGCTAGTGGAATCAATGTAGCGGGTGGAGAGATAGATGAGCCTGGCTGCTGCATTTAGGACAGACTGAAAGAGGAAGAATTTGGTGAGAGTGAGACCGATTAGTAATGAGTTACAGTTATCAAGATGAGAATGAATCAAAGCAACAACAAGAGTTTTGGCCATTTTCACCATGAGAAAAGGGTGGATTCTGGAGATGTTCTCGATGTGCAGACAACAAGAGAATGCAAGTGACTGAATATGGGGAACAAAGGAAAGATCTGAGTCAAACATAACCCCAAGACAGTGGGAGTGAGCCCAGGAGTTATTATAATACCACAGACTTAAATTATCCTATCCCAGGACTTCAGGACAGCAGCTGAATTCTGGAACTGTCCTGCCAGATCTGGGACGGTATTGGAGGTATATGTTTGGCTCCATTCAGGTCCTTTAATGGAGAAGAACAAAGGAAACAACAACACGAATGTGAACTCAGCCTTAGGGCTTATGCACACTACCCTTGTTGTTTTGCAGTCCGTTTTTCACGGATCCGTTGTTCCGCATCTGAGGTTATTTCTTCCTCTGATTTAAATCCTCTTCCGTTCCGTTTTTCCACATATCCATATGGTTTCCGTATGCGATACACTTTTTTGAGGACCGGAAATGGAAACAGTAACTTATTAATCACCAAACACATGAGCAATATGGGCTGGGCATAGCATTTCTACTGTATGGATCTGCAAAATACGGATGACATACGGATGTGTTCCGTGTGCATTCCGTATTTTTTGCTGACCCATTGACTTGAATGGGTGTCTCAGACCATGATTTGCAGACAATAATAGTACATGCACTACTTTTTTTGCGGAACGGCCATGCGGACAAACGGAATGCACACAAAGTAACTTCCGTATTTTCTACATCCCCATTGAAGTGAATGGTTCCACATATGGGCCGCACAAAGAAACGGAACGGAAGTGGAAAGAAAATATGATTGTGTGCATGAGCCCTTATAGGCATAGTTGATATTCCAACAAGGGTGTCACCTTCTGATGGCAACAGGTCAAGGCTGGATTATAATTCATATAGAGGGAATTGATGTACTATTTTCCAGTCAATAGTTATAAACATGTAATAAAGCTTCATACTGATGGAAGTGCTATTAGAAGAATACTGTATTGGGCTTGTACTTGATTATCTCAAGAATCCCTGGAGGAGTGCTGGTCTCTGTGACATTTATACTGGCTGATCAGAATCTTGCCAGAAAGCATCCTGTGCCTATAGGCTTCTGAGATGTGACTGCAGTATTGGTTAAAAGAACATATAATTCTGACAATGCCAGCTAAAGCAAAGGGGAAGCTATGATGCTGCTATGCATCCTCCTGACCCGTAGATAGTGGTGAGTCAGGACCCAGAGAATGAACAAACAGTAACAGCAATGTGAAAATAATAAGAGCTTGGGGGAGGAAAATAGGCTACGCTGGAGGGGTTTATGAGTGACCGAGGGGCAGTTGAAAGTCATTATTACTATGATTTAATATTATATATTTCAAATGTGCATGAAGTAGGGCATACCATGGCATTATAAAGAAACCAATATTATGTGTTTACTAAATGTCACTAGTATGAAGCCATTGTATGATGCTATTATACGTACTGTATGCTTTTGCCATTATGTGGGTAATATAATGCCTTCTGATGCCTGAGGTCCCATGCGATTGTCAATCTGCTCCTGGGATTAGAGAATTATATTGTCATGTTGCAGAATTCAACCACCTCATATATTCAACTGCCTAAACTATTGCTATGACAGCCCTTACTGAAGTATAACTTTATATTTTGTACATATGCATGTACAGTATGTAGTGAGCAAATGTATGGTAGATATGAATCTACTGTATGTCTGTATGCATGCATGCAGTGGTGGGACACATTGTTTTGGTGTGCAAGATACATACATACAGTCAGGTACAGTGCCCATGGGCGTCCGCAGGGAAGGGGAGAGGTGTGCTGGCCGGCAGCCTATCAGAGGCTGGCGGATTGGCGCAGGTTGCACGATGACGTCATCGCGCCGCCTGACTTGAGCCGCTGCGCTGCCGTACAGACAGTCAGCAGTGCTGGAGGCGGGAAGGGACACAGCCCTGATCGATCGCGATTCGCTGCAGGCAGCCCTCAGACAGGACTCATTTGGGTAAGTATAAGGCAAGTGTTGTTTTTATTTTTTTTTTGTCATTTCTGTCATGTCATGTCACTTATTGGGCCTGGCACATGATGGGGATGGGGGGGGGGCAATTATGGTCTGGCAATTATGGCATTGGATTGGCTACTTGGAGTCTTGGACTGGGGCACATGATGGCGGGAGGGGGGGGGGCTAATTATGGTCTACAATGGGGGCATTGGCTACTTGGACAGAATGGAGTGGGGGGGGGTAATAATGGTCTGGCAATGTGAGCATTGGCTACTTGGACAGAATGGAGTGGACTCTGGCACTTATGGGCCTGGGGCACATGATGGGGGGGGGCTAATTATGGTATGACTACTTGGACAATGGAATAGAGTGGAAGTATGATGGCTACTGCCACTGGCATTATATGTGGCACATTATGGGGGGGGGGGGCGGGCCTATGCTATGGCTACTACTGGCAGTCAGTGTCAGTCTGGCACTTAAGAGGGGGCCTATGGCTACTGGCACATTATGAGGGGGGGGGCTATGGTTACTGGCACATTATAGGGGGGGCTATGGCTACTGGCACATTATAGGGGGGCCTAATGGCTACTGGCACATTACAGGGGGGCCTATTGGCTACTGGCACAATATAGGGGGGGCCTATTGGCTACTGGCACATGATAGGGGGGGCCCATGGCTACTGGCACATGATAGGGGGGCCTATGGCTAATGGCACTTGATAGGGGGGCCTATGGCTAATGGAACACTATTGGGGGACATTGGGGGCACTTCTTACTGGCACATTATTGGTGGGCACTATAGGGGCATCTACTGAGGCCAAAAAGAACAGTTATTTTATATGGAGGCTCCGTATAAGGGCATTTTATAATGGGACACATTATGGTGGGAACTATGGGGAAGATGGGAGAGGAGTACTATGGGTTCATCTACGGGGGCACTAAGAAGGGGTATTTTATACTTACAAATTATGGGGGACACTGAGGGCATCTACTGGGGCACTATATATGGGGCATTTTATACTGGTACATTATGGGGGCACTAGGAAGGAGGGGGAGAGGAGCACAATGGGAACATTTACTGGGGGCACTATATAGGGGTATTTTATACTGGCACATTATGGGGCCACTATGGGGACAATAGCTCAACTGAGGGCATTACAAGGGGGTATTTTTTGCACTGTCACGTTATAAGGAGAATTATTTCTACTGGGGGGGGGGGCATTATGGTGGGCTTTATTACTCCCCCATGGTCTAAGCCCCCTAGTAGCAGCACCAGCCTCTCCCTGCTCTCCTATCCCTCTGCCCCTTCTCCAAATACTTATTATGAAATCTTTCTCATTAGGATAAAACACATCAGCTCCGCCGAGGCCCCGGCCAAAGTGCGGAAGTGTCCGAGATCCCCAAGGGTCAAGCCAAGTAATTGTAAGTTTTCATATGAAATATGTTTATGTTATACACATATAGCATACACCGTGCCCCACAATATACAGTTTCTTCTGCAAAAGTCAAGTGTCATGGGGGGAGGGCCCCCTTATTGTTTTTCGCCCCAGGGCCCCATTTCACCTAGAACCGGCCCTGGTGGCAGTCACTTCTTTATACTATGCGATCTCTAGGTGTACTACGCGATCATTAAGATCGGCATCGCATAGTACTGTCCTATGTGTGTGAGGCTCCTCCCCTGCCTTGCTGCGCAGCCGAGTAGCATGACCGTGCACTTGTGAAAGCAAGTGTCCCTGAATGGCAGTTAGGAAATGTGGTCACCCTAGAGGAGCGGTATCTATCAGGAGCATGCGCGCGCCCTGATGAATCACCAGGGCCGGGCGTGTATGTATGACTAATGTGGTGCATTGAATAATGTTTACCTTAAAGGCACACTATAGTCACCAGGTCCAGAACAACTACAGCTTATTATATTAGTTCTGGTGAGTATAATCAGCCTCTTCAAACTTTTTGCAGTAAACCCTGTGTTTTCAGAGAAAATCCATTTACATTACTGTCTAGGAATACATCCACTGACCCCTCCTCATATGGCAGCTAGAGGTACTTCCTAAGGCAGTGCTGCACACTGTGACTGCAGACTGGAATAAAAATACGATTTTATTATATATGAGGGGGCAAGGAGGGAGAGGGGAGGCAGAGGGAGCTATAGAACCAGGGATACAACTTTGTATTCCTGGCACTTAAAATATACATTTAAGCTTTTCCATCACGTTGCACAGCTCATGCGTTATTATACTTTGTGATAATTAATATGCCCCTCCCCTTCATTACATTCTCAGAAACAAGCAGAGCATGGATGTCAATAAAATTATGCCCCCCCTGGAAAAATTTCTGCGGACGCCCATGACAGTGCCCCATAAAAGTGACAGGCAAAATGCCTAAATAACAGTGACAATTACAGTACTTCTATTGCACAGCCACAGTGTCCATATAACAGTTCAGTGCTCTCAACACTGACAGCCACAGTGTCCCATAGCTCGTGAAATGTATACATACATGCAGTGATTATGTTTATGTGTATATATGCATGTGGTAACTGTATCTATGCATGTGTTTAATTCCTTCCATGGGAATTCCAGTGTGGATATTTTGAGGTGGAGGCGGCCTACACATTTTTAGAGAGGTTATCCAATGTCATAAACAGCCCCCCCATCTGCTGGGCCCCTCACAATATACTGTACTTACCCTGCTCCCCGCTCCTGGTCCCCGCACCACCGCCGCTGCTTCTCCCTGTACATGGATGAAAACATCCATTGTTGGGGGGAGCAGCCAATGGCAGACGGTGACAGGGGGGGAGCCTCCCCAGCGTCACCCGTGATACTAGGGAGGCTCGTCCCCACCTGCCATTGGCTGCTTCCCCTGCACCCCCCCCCCCCCCCGACACCGGACGTTTTCATCGGCGCATAGGGAGAAGTAGCAGCGGCAGTGCGGGGACCAGGAGCGGCGCCGGGAGCCAGATAAGTAGAATAAGTGTGAGAGGCCCGACACATAGGGGGCTGTTTATGACATTGGATAAATCCTTTAATTCATCTCCACATATAATGAATTAAATAAATACAATTATTGCAGAAGTCACAAACCATATCATAAAGGGGGACTTCTGTCAGTGGCTATAGGACCTGCTTCCATTTAGTATTTCCATTTAGTCAGTTCTGTAAAATTTTCTTGGACCTACCAAAGAATTTAGAGTTTACAACCATACAGAGCGACTGGATTATTGAATGGCCATTACCAATGAAGTCAGAAGAAACAATGCAGTTGTAATTAATTAATAGGATGCAGCTGTGGCTTGTATGTCTCACAGTACTCGGCGGCAGGTGGCCACACTCCAAGTGCAGCACGGCCACTTCGTATAATCGTACCCTCAAACGAAAACATATGTACAATAGAGCTGTCATCTGGTCACTAAATCCCTTGCCTTCTAATGACAATCAGATGACCCTGGTGAGTCTGCCTCAGTCTACACAGAACATACTGAGCATTAAGTTGTTCATAACAAGGTGCCTATATACAGTACTGTGTGCTTTCCTTTGGTCAGTGTGAATTTGTATATAAAAGTAGTTAAAATGTATGTGATTTCTTGATAATAGGTACCCCTTTAAATAAAAAAAAAATATTAAAATACTATGTAGAAAGGAAAATTATGTGTACCATTCAAAGCCATTTAATAAGTAGGAATGAAGCAATAAGAGTATTGGATTTCTTCAGTAAATTCCTAACGGATCTTGAGCTCCATTCCAGGTTCTGTATTATGGCTTGTAAGGGATCACTCTCTCTCAGGGGGTCGCAATCACAGATGTCTCGTCAGACAGTGGATTTAAAGTCCAAAATGGTCATTTATGGCACCAGCATACACAAAAACAGCAAACTAAACTCCTGCCCATCTGGGCTCTAACTAATACATAGGAGTTTTCCCTGACTCACCTCTAATCACAGCTTATAGAGCACCATTCACACACGGTATTAGATCCGGCTTCCTCAGCCATATACGGTACAGCAGCCTCCAGGTGGTGACCACACCAGCACTCTTGGGGGGAGATGGTCCAGAAGTCCTCCCGACTCTGACCGTGGGACCCTCTTTCCATAGGCGTCGCTGGGCCCCCCAAACTTCAGGCTGTACAAAGCCTCGTGGCCCCTCAGCTCTCCTGGCTGAGACCACACAGAGCCTTTCTCCCTCCAAGTCATACACAAAGGGTTGCTTTATCCCTCCTTGATTATAGCAGCAGGCCTCAACTGCGGTCACCTCCGGCAAAAGACAATACATGTAGTAGAAGGGTCTGACTGGTAGATCCCACTACCAAACCTATCCCCCAGTCCGCATGAAATCCAGCCCAGAACAACATTTAGACAAAACTGTCTCAGCAAACTACACTTTGCTGAAACCACTGCAGCTTTCTGGATTTCAGTTATCTCACCCAGCTGAGGTATTTGGGTGGGATATACACTCTTCCCAGCACTTATACTGTACACATAACCACAGACTTTATGGGAAAACCACACAAAAAATTGTATTGGATTTGTGAAAGGATTTTTTTCTCATCTTTCATGTAAACCCATAATATCAAAGTATGACTTAAGTATATTTGGTCCTAGATGACTCTCTAGGTGTTCTTTTCTGTTTCTTGAAGATCTTTGACCAGTAAAAAACTAAAACCTCTGACTGAGTGTCACAGTCGCTACCTCTGGCTGTGACCTTCTGTCTATGCTCGTACTGCAGCTCCTCGCTGCAGTTCCGTTCCTGTGTGTTGTATGTGGTTCTGTATGGGTTAAATCCCCTGTGTGCCTATTAGGAGTTAATCCTCTCTGTCTGCTCCATGGATGTGGCCTCTCTGCTGCACTCATGGAACCTGTATATAAGCCTGATGTTCCCTCAGTTCTGGGTCAGCTCTCCTGGTGTGTGTTTGTCCTTTCCTGCTCCTGATTCATACTCTGTCTCCCATGCTGCTGACACATGGGATTCTGTCTGTGTTCTGTGGGTTCGCCTACTTGCTCATTTTCGTCCTTATTCCTGTGTTTCTGCTATTTGTCTTGTCTGTCTTGTTTTGTGTCTGTCTTCCCCTATTTCGTATTCGTTCCTCCATATGGAGGACTCAGTTTCTGCTTTATGGGAATGCTCTGTTCAGCAAGCCCTTGGTGCTGCTTTCTTTGCTGCAGAGTGCTATGGGCAAGGCCATGCAGTAACTACTGGTGGAGCAAGTCCTTCTCTGCTCATTGCCACTCCTGTTTCCTTGCGTAGAACTCCTGCTTGTTTTATTAGTTGCCTTGTTTGTATTTGCCTGTCTATGTTATGTTTTGCCTATGTACCGTCGGTACCTTCTGGTAACTGTTGTCCGTTCGTTCCTGTTGTCACTGTCTAGTTCACGCTCTGGAGTGGACCCTGGTAACTTCCTGCTGCAAAGCCAAACCCTACCATCTGGGGCCCTAGTGAATACCAGAAGTTGCTTAGTCACGCCCCTCTGGAGTATTACTAGACAGTGGCGCTGTGGGGGTTTTCTCCCATGTGCTGACGGTACATAGAGCTCATGTTTTGCCTGTGCTTCCTTCCTTGGCTTTTGTTTGTGCAATAACCTCTTGTGTGTCTGCACCTGATTTCCATATGTTTATTGCTTGGGATTAAATAAAAATACCAATCTTGATAACAAATAACTCTATTCAAACTCTATTCAAGCTATGTTCAAATATGTTCTGAATATGTAATAAACCAAACTTGATTTTATTAATTATGTAAGTGGCTGTGTAATGATGTAGTTACAGTATATATCGCCGATAGATGCTTGCAGATTGTTGTTGTACAGCAAAAATAAAGTGGTACCATGTTAGGTAGAAAAATCATCCATGTGATGTAAATTATTAAAGAAGTGACACAATTATTTTACCAGGCAAATTTTTGATCATAACCTTGGAGCTTGAGCCATCAGTCTCCAAACTTTTGAAACTACAAGTGAACATCTTGTTTGATGTATGCTCACAGTCTGTTATCCAACAGTTAGACCATGTAGAACATTTATCTTCATCAAGTCACAATTTGGATCAAAGATGTTTCTGAACAGTAACAGAACCACACAAAATCAAATCTTTACTCACATCCTAAAGAGGCTGTCTTTTTGGCTGTCCACAATTACTTTTTGCTGGAAAAGTCCCCTGACAGTAAGATCATCCCAGCTAAAAACCGTGAGAGAACCCTGCAGCAAGTGTTCAATTTCCCTGCAGCACTGACACAGAAGAAATTAAAGGGGTTTTCTGGGATTGAAATATAGCTGATCTACACTACTCACAAAGAGTTAGTGATATTTGGCTTTCGGGTGAAATTTATGGAAAACGCTACACTGATATTATGTAATGAAAGTAGGGCATCTAAAGGAGTTGTCTGGATTCAGAGCTGGTCAAGGTATCCAGCGCAAGGGCAAGGAGGAGCATCGAAGCAGTGAAAATGGAGACATTTTAAAGAGGACCTTTCACCACTCCTGGTTTCTGCTGGTTACCTGCATTCTCCATGTACTAACAACTCTTTGGCATCTATTCTTATGTCGCTATGTTGTGTCATTCCTTTATTATTTTCACTAGAAGTTATGAATTAATTGCTATCAGCCTTCAGCAAGGGTACAGAAGGGAGGTAACCAGTTGGGGGGGGGGGGGTGTACCTGCAAGATCTGAAAATGGCAGCACTGATTGGATAGAGTCAGTCTTTGCAGGTACACCCCCCCAGCCGGTTACCTCCTCTCTGTACCCTTACTGAAAGCTAATAGTAATTCATACATAACTTCTAGTTGAAATGATAAAGGAATGACATAACATAGAGCCATAAGAATAGATGCTCCAGAATTGTTATTACATGGGGAAGGCATGAAGCTATTAAAACAGGAATGTCAGAAGTGGAGAAAGGTCCTCTTTAAGTAGAACCATGCAAACGTAATTTCCTCATCTCAAACAATTTATTGAAACAAAAGCTAACAACAGTTGTGGGTATATCCCGACAAAAAAATGTCAGTGTCTCAATAACTTGCCATGTGGCATTAAGAATCAATTACAGCTCGACAACTATATATATATATATATATATATATATATATATAAAGAAAAAGGACAGCACTCCACTAATAAAAGTGAATTATTTATTTACCCATATGGTGCAAAAAAACCGCGACGTTTCGGCTCGACAATAGAGCCTTTCTCAAGCATAAAACACTGGTGAATACTGACAATATATATATAGGTAAGTTCAACCAATCACAGAACAGCAATTAGTCACAGGTGAAAATTAATTAATGTGTAAACAAAGCTTCATACTCATATAAATAAAGTGCATCGTGCATAATCATATAAAAAACAACAATAAATCAATAGGTAAATATCTGATACATCAGACTGTGAGTACTGACGTACATGATCGTGAGAAAATAAAGTTCATATCATAGTCATCATGTGCAAAGTGCTACCTTGTGAATAAAGTTCCTTATCATTATAATTAAAAACATCTGTGGGGACGGGTCATGGAGAAAGATTATACACATACCCCCTGTAGTCCGACATAAGAGCACGAGCAAACCAATGACATCATCAGTATAGGCCGCGGTCAGCAGCTGATGACACAAAACCAAGACATGCGCAGTGGCATAGTGTATCCAGGCGCAACCATCTTGGATGCTGGAAATGTAACCGGGTCGTTAGCGCATGCGTACACAACCTTCTGCGTGTCAAGTGGCCATCGGAAGTGTGGGCAGCCGTGAATAAAAGCAATACACATGAGGGCAAGGTGCCAGAAGCGGAATAGGGGGACATGAACCATCAGGCACATGAAACCCCCAAGCGACCACATATATACATAACAGCAAAAAACATATCAATGTCAATTGCTGTCCATGTATGTGGTCAAAATCCGCAGGCACTGCAATTACCCTAATAAGGGATCTTCTAAATGAATACTTCCAGCCACAGACACAATTCACCCTAACTTGTAATGCATGCAACGAACACCGGAAAAAAAACTTCCTAATATGAGCAAAATCAATTCTATTGTCAAGGTTGCTGATATTCGTGTTGTTCATCACATTGGGGTATGCGTAGTATCCTCTCCAGGTCCCGTACATTCCTCCCACAGTAACTGCAATAGAGAATAAAGGGCAATATTAAATCAATATAACAAAAGACCATATTTTTATATAACCAATCAATTGTTTTATGCAAAACAGGGGATACTGAGCGGCTGACCGTACCAACAATCGGGACATCTTCAGGAGTACCAGCCAGGATTGTATTCTACATTTAGTCCAAAAGGTCTAACACTGTTCAAGGTGTAAATCCAATATTGTTCCCTCTTTTTTAATAAAAGGGACCTATTACCTCCTCTACGTGGGTTAGGAATGTGATCAATGATCCAGCATTTAAGATCCCTTTCCTTGTGGTCCACTCTGGAAAAGTGTTTTGGAACCGGTAAATCCTGTCGTTCCTGCCTAATTGAGAATCGATGATTATTAAGCCTAGTTTTTAGATCCGTAGATGTCTCACCCACATACAAAAGATTGCATGGGCATACTAGTACATAAATTACAAAATTAGAGTTACAGGTCAAATGAAACTTAATAGGAAATGATGTACCAGTCTGTGGATGTATGAAGGATCTACCTTTGCCTATGTATTTGCAATTGGTGCATCCCAAGCATGGGAAGGATCCAACACTCCTTTGACCAAAAAAGTTTGCTTATTCTTGGAGCCTGATCCCATATCTGCATGCACCAACTGATCACGTAAAGATCTCGATCTGCGATATGCGAACATAGGTGGAGCACAGAAGGTCTCGGTTTTGAGTACCGAGGAGAGAATACTCCAGTGCCGTCGAATGATGGATTTAATTTTTCCACTATACTCATTATAAGTGGAAACAAATGGAATTCTTGTTTGTTTTTTAGTACCCGCTACCTTATCAACCAGTAGTTGCTTTCTCTCAAGTCCAATCACCTCATTTTTTTGGTTTGACAGCAATTGTCTGGGATAGCCCCTATCAAGGAACTTCCCAACCATGCTGTCTAGAGTTGCTTCTAGTTCGTCAGGATTGGTTGTGATGCGTTTAGCTCGTAAAAATTGTGAGTACAGTAGATGTTTTACCATATGCTGTGGATGACTACTCTCAAATCTTAATAAAGTGTTACGGTCTGTGGGTTTCAGATGAAGTGAAGTGCCTATTTTACCTTCATGAAATCTCACAGTAGTATCCAAAAACTGAATGCTTTCAAAAGAGTATACCAGGGAGAATTGCAGATCCTTATTTACAGCATTTAAGGACTTTTGGAAGTCAATCAGTTCAGGGACAGTACCTGTCCAGATGAGGAAGATGTCGTCTATGTAACGCCACCACCGCAGAACTTGTCGGAAGTGGTGGGAAACATAGACGACATCCTCCTCAAAGGCTCTCATAAATATATTAGCGTAAGTGGGCGCGGCA
Source organism: Bufotes viridis (assembly GCA_033119425.1). Taxonomy (NCBI): domain Eukaryota; kingdom Metazoa; phylum Chordata; class Amphibia; order Anura; family Bufonidae; genus Bufotes; species Bufotes viridis. The sequence continues at coordinate 232,289,648 of CM065591.1, read as the reverse complement.
TTCGAGCCCATCGCCACACCACGAACTTGTTTATAAAAGGTGTCCCGGAAAAGAAAATAATTCTCTTTCAAGATGATTTCCAATAAAGAAATAACAAACAGACAGGCAGGTGTAGACAATGAAGATAATTCAAGCATTTGTCCAACCGCCCTGATGCCTAAATCATGATTGATCGAAGTGTACAAAGAAACAACGTCAAAAGACGCTAGTATCATCTGATGTTCACCATACACATTAATGCTGTCAAGTTTATTTAAAAAATCAGTAGTGTCACGTATATAGGAAGAGGCACCTACAGCAAAAGAACGTAATATCTTATCCAGAAAAATAGCTATCCTACAAAAAATTGAGTCTGAGCCCGCAACAATCGGACGTCCAGGAGGATCCGTTAAGGACTTGTGCACCTTCGGCAGCACATAGATGACCGGAGTCACCGGATGTGCGACCGTGAGGTACTGACACAGATCCTCATCGATCACTCCCGCCGTTTTTGCCTCCATTAAACATTGTTGAATAATACGGGCTATCTGAAACTTAGGGTCAGAATTCAAAACTGCATACACTTCATTGTCAGCAAGCTGTCTCATTATTTCTGTGACATATTTATGGGTGTCAAGAATCACCACCGCTCCCCTTTATCGGCAGGTTTAACCGTTATGGAGGAATTCTCCCGTAGTTGTTTCAGTGCTGCAATCTCCTCTGTAGTACAGTTAGGGTGTTTAAAGTTATGTTCAGCTGTTTCCTTATATTTAAGTATATCAGACTTGACTGCAGCAATGAAAGTCTCCACAGCAGGTTCATTAATAACAGGTGAGAAAAGACTAGGATTAGACAGACCAAGAGAGCGCAGTGTGATTTCACTGTCCTGCGGCCCCTTGGTCTGTGTTTTTCCCTGAAACAATACTTTCAACTTAATAGACCGAAAAAGGCAGCTAAATCACAATCAAACTGAAACCAGTCCATATGTGCAGTAGGGCAAAAAGATAAACCCTTAGAGAGTACACTCACTTGTGCAGTTGTTAACGTGGTGGAAGATAAGTTGATCACAGTCATTTTTCTTTAATGGTTGTATTTTGTTCTGTGACCGGGTCTTGTTGGTGCGTGGACGGCCTGTTCCTTCTGTATCGCCTACCACCCCGTCTGGTTCGATGTCGTTTTTTAATGGAGTCGGTTTCTCCCCTAAAAAAGGTGAGGAAACAGAGGATGGTTGTGGTGTTCTTTTCCTTCTTCTCCCATCATTTTGGGGGGCGCTGAAATGATCAGATTGCCAGACATAGATACGGCCCTTTTTATAGTCATCCATGTCTCTGTTCCACTTTGAACGTTTAACCTCCTCAGATTCACCTTTAAACTTAGAGAGATAACTAGTATGGTTCTCCTTGAATGTCCCAAATTCATCCACAGGCAAAATATTCTGTAAAGACTGTTCAGTGTCAATCAAGTCCTGATTCAATGAAGCAAGTTCTTGTTGAAGAAACTCAATATTGAGCAAAATAAAGTCCAGAGAGTAACGATTGGATAATGTCTCAAATTTCTTACAAAAAATTGAATCATTAGCAAATAGATATATATATTTATTTTTTGTTGGACTTATAGAGAGACCCCATGACCAGGGGTGGACGCATGCACCTCTGAAACACATTTGAGGAGTGCTGCCGGATTTTTGCTTTTGTCTATATATATATATATATATATATATATATTAGTACAGTTTTTTTCATAGTTTTATTTTTATTTTATTGTCTGCTGAGGCAGGGCATCCCACTCTTCTTGAAGGGTGGCCCTCAGGTCATTGAGGTTCTGGGGTACAGAATTACGGGCCTCTACATGGCAACTCAGCTGATCCCTTAGATTTTTAATGGGATTCAGATCTGGAGAAAGTGCAGGCCACTCCATTTGAGGTACCCCCAGTTTCCAACAGCCGCTTCCTAATGATGCAACCTCGATGAGCTGGCGCATTGCCATCAATGAAGATGAAATTAGGCCTATGTTGTTCATGCAGAGGCACAGTGACTGGATTAATGATGTTATTCTAGTAGTATGGGCTTGTCACTGTACCATTCACAAAGTGTAGGGCAGTTCTGTATTGACTAGACACACCTACCCACACTGTAACAGCACCATCAAAGGCTTGTCTGGTGACAACAGTGGCTGATGCATAGTGCTCTCCTTGACGTCTCCAACATCGTTGGTGGTCATAATTTCTGATTTCTGCTCAGTGTGAATCGACTTTCATCAGTGAACTGCACTGAGGCCCACTGGTCCTTCGTCCAGCGTAGATGCTCCCTGGCCCATGCAAGGCGATGACACCTGTGATCAGATACCCTTGCAGGTCATGTAGCACACAGACCACTCTGTAAACAGTTGTGTGGCATTCATCATTCGGTTCCGCAGGGCATTGTTCACAATGAAGCAGTCATCAGTGTGGGATATGGCCAAAGGATGTCCACTTCTATGCTTTTCTGTGACTCTTCCAGTCTCACTGTATCTCTGTTGCCACCTGCTCATGACACTCTGAGACACTCTAAGCTCAGTAGCCACTTCCATCTGAGAACATCCTGCTTGAATCCTTACACTGGCGAAGTACTGTTGATCAATTGTTACGTGTTGTCTTGGTCTCATGATGTCAAAATGTAAACAGCATGATGAGGAGGACTGTATAAATACTAATTCTAATTGAACCAGGAAATGTATTGGGCGATTCATCAAACACCTGTTCTGAATTTTGCCATTAGGCTCCTTGTTAGAGACCAGAAAGTTTTGCAAAAAGTACTGAAACATTAAACAGTTTCACATGTGTATTCAAAAGTTTAGAAAAGGTCACATTAATTTTACCTGCAAAGGTTTATCTTGAAATTTCACCCACAAGACAACTATCCCTAACTTTTTGTGTGCAGTGTAGGTACATAATCTGTTTTTTAGTACACCCTAATTTGAGGGAAAGATGTTATCTGTTGGTACAATAGTAGATTACTAAAATTGGGTTAACTGTATGACAGTAGGGCTGCAGCTATCAATTTTTTTAGTAATCAAGTATTCTATCGATTAATTTAATGATTAATTGAGTACTTTAATAAGAAAAGACTAATTAAAAATGCCATCAGTCCTCTGTGCCATCAGCCCCCCCTCAGTGCCTTCAGTCCTCTGGGCCATCAGCCCCCCAATACCAATTATAATTTGACCAGGAAAAGTATTGGTTGATTTATGGATCAAACACCTGTTGTGAATTTTTCCGTTAAGCTCCTTGGAGAACAGTAAGTTGTGCAAAAAATACTGAAACATTGAACAGTTGGACATGTGCATTCATAAGTTTAGAGAAGATCAAATTAAGTTCACCTATAAAGGTGCATTTTAGGTTTATCCTGAGATTTTACCCAAAAGCCAAATCTCAGCAGCGGTGCTGGAAGTCTGACTCCTACCGATCAGATGTTGATGATGACCTATTCTGAGGATCGCTCATCAATGTTTCATTCCCGGAAAACCTCTTTAAAAGTTTTATTGTGCCCATTGAATTATTGTCTATGAGTGTCATCCACTGTGAAAGATGCTCCTTATAGCTGCTCACCAGTCCATCTAATAGACAAGATACATCCAGTTAGTAGATTGGTCTGGACGTCTCAAGCAATAAAAGTAACCATCAGGGGCATACAGAAGAACCGTGAAGGGACTGTCTCAAGGAGACAGCCGATATCAGGGGAGCTAGTCAGGAATCTCTTTTCCTCCCTAGATAGTAATCCTTTTGGGCCCTATTCTAGCATAGTATTAAAGGCGACCGTTTCACACTGTATCTACAGTCCTTCAAAACATCGCAGGTCAGTTCACCAGTGAAAGCCAAGCACTTCCACTTGTTTTATGATTGGTACCCAGTTAAGGTTTTTCAATAGATTATTGTGGGTTCTGGGTGCCTAGGATAGCCCACTACTTCGGTTCAAAGCCTGAGCCATCACCTTATCTTAACTCCCCATGTCCGTTCCCTAGCGGCTACATCAGTCATCGACCCCCAATGCCATTTCAGATCACTCGTTCCACATTAAGGTTGCATCAGCAACGTCAAAGCATCATGTCATCAACAAGATAGGACAGCGGCCTTTTCTTGTTTTGACCGGTGCATTCCTAACCCCCATGCAGAGAATTCTGTTGCTCTTTGCAGTTTGGCTTTGTGATTTGGTTGTACTGCCAATTAAGTTCTTTCCTACACTACACGGCTCGGTTTTTGCCACCTTATAGGCCTACCCACGGCAATGGCAAAGGGCATAACTCAGCCATTCAGTCAGGTCAACTAAGACACGTCCAATTAGGTTAGGTTAGTCTTGGTGTTATCTCCCTAGGGTTTTCTAGGCATTCCCTGGCCGTAGCTATGACCACAAGTAGTTAAGGCTGATGAGTCAGACTATATTTGTGGGAGGCACGGAGGCCTTCATAAACGAGGCACGGCCTCACCCACAGGCATGCGTTCTCAGGTGCCCCACCCTCCCTCCCCTTTTCATTTTTATTTCCACGGTTTTTGCCACCTTATAGGCCTACCCACGGCAATGGCAAAGGGCATAACTTAGCCATTCAGTCAGGTCAACTAAGACACGTCCAGTTAGGTTAGGTTAGTCTTGGTGTTATCTCCCTAGGGTTTTCTAGGCATTCCGTGGCTGTAGCCATGACCACAAGTAGTTAAGGCTGATGAGTCTGACTGTAATTGTGGGAGAGGCGGAGGCCTTCATAAACTAGGCACGGCCTCACCCACAGGCATGCGTTCTCAGGTGCCCCACCCTCCCTCCCCTTTTCATTTTTATTTCCATGGAGTATGCCCCCTTATAAGCCTACCCACGGCAATGGCAAAGGGCACAACTCAGCCATTCAGTCAGGTCAACTAAGACACGTCCAGTTAGGTTAGGTTAGTCTTTGTGTTATCTCCCTAGGGTTTCCAGGCATTCCGTGGCCGTAGCCAGGACCACAAATAGTATATACAGCAGTGTATTAATATGGGAAGTATAAGCTGTCATTTATACCTCATACCTGTCAGTACACTGTTGTATATACTATATACCTGTACACACTGCATCTGTTATACCTGTTTTGTGTGCTAGGGCTATTTTGTAATCCCAATACGGCCCTGATGGCATACAATATAATACGCAGCAGCAAGCACAGTTTATGGAGCAAAGGGAGAGGCCCGGAATGGGTATTGGGATGTGCTATAAATGGGTCATGGGGGCCCAATTTAGATTATTGCTATGGGGCCCAGTGATTTCTGTGAATGCCCCTGGTTGGAAACTTACATAAATGATCGATGTCACTGCATTAGGCTGCCTGCAAGTTTGCGAATTACATGCTTTTTTTCCCTTTGGGTTTTTGTGCAGAAAAACCACAGCATAATATATTATCAGCAAAGTGAATTAGATTTGAGAAATCTGATGCACACTTTGGGTATTTTTTTATGTGTGGAAATTGACCTGCCGTGAGGATTTTAAAATCCGAAGCATATTAATTGTTTGTAGTGATGAGCGGCAGGTGCCATATTCGATTTCGACGAAATTCGCGAATATTCGAATGAATATTCGTTTCGTATTCGTCGAAATCGAATATTCGTCATTTTTTCTAGTTATCGCGATTAAAATGCGATTTAAATAATCGCATATTGCGATTTGTACTTAAGGCTACTTTCCTATTGGTTTCATATCTAGAATTAGCGAGGATGACGAATATGACGAATGTATTCGTCATATTCCTCAAAACGAAGATAACGAAGTATTCTACATCTTCGTTTTAGCAACCTATTCGTCAACCTCGCTAATTCTAGCAATCAAATAGGAAGGTTGACTATAGAGACAGCTGTGTTAAATTCGCTATGCGATTTTTTTTTTTTTTAATAAATAGAATACTTATAATAATTTTATCAAGTAATATAATTATTGTATTAAAAAAAAAAATCGCATAGCTAATTTAACACAGCTGTCTGGTAAGTCATCCTTCCTATTTGATTGCTGCTAGAATTAGCGAATAGCGAAGTTGACAATGACGAGACGAATAGGTAGCTAAAACGAAGATGTAGAATACTTCGCTATCTTCGTTTTGAGGAATATGACGAATACATTCGTCATATTCGCTATTCGCTAATTCTACCAAGCCAACCATAACTTCTGTGCTCATGGAGCGTCCCCATCACCATGGGAACGTCTCCATATACTAAAATGTACTGTCGGATTTGAGGAATTACGTTGAAATCGCAATGCGATTAATTCAAGTTATATTAATCGCATTGCGATTTCAACTTAGAGCTGGGTTTATAATGGGTCAGCTTGCTAGAATTAACGAAGTTAACGAATATGGAATATAGCAGCAGTGCTAAGTTGAAATCGCAATGCGATTAATTTAACTTAAAGTATTCGCATTGCGATTTCAACTTAGCACTGCTAGTGCATAGCTATATATTCCATATTCGATTAATTCTAGCCTATGTAAGATAGCAGTGCTAAGTTGTAATCGCAATGCGATTAATATAACTTGAATTAATCGCATTGCGATTTCAACGTAATTCCTCAAATCCGACAGTACATTTTAGTATATAGAGATTTTCCCATGGAAGGGGACGCTCCATGAGCACGGAAGTCGGCAGAAGCGGCAACGGGCACTGACTGGAGCAGCCAGGAAGCCAGGAATCCTCATGACAGGTAAGAACTACTTTTGGGAAGTGGGAAAGAAAAAAATATAACTAAAAAAAAAAAAAAAAAAACGAATATTCGAAATAGCGAATTTATAGCGCTATATTCGAAATATTCGCGAATTAGCGAAGTGCCGATATTCGCTAAAAAAATTCGCTTTTCGAATATTCGCGCTCAACACTAATTGTTTGTGCAGCTCCATTCTGCACCTTATATGTAGTGTTTTTCCCCATAGACATCAATTAGGTTGATAACACATAAATATATAAAAACTGCACCAAAACCAAGCAGATTTTTTAAATGGGGTTTTTCTTGTGAATTTTCTGCTTACAAATCTGCACCATCCATTGAGCATGCACAAGATACGGATGTGGTTTGTGTTGCATCTGTATGTATTGCTGACCCCTCATTGATTTCAATGGGTCCGCGGGCCACATTTTGTGGCCAAATATAGGACATGCTCTATCCTTTTGCAGAATGGACATATGAATGCATTCTGCATCCATATGTCCGTTCTGCAAAAAGATAGAATATGTTTGCAAAATGCAGACCAGGGACCCATTAAAGTAAATGGGTCTGCAAATAAAATACCCATGGACCGCATCCTAATTTTGCAGATCACAAAATGTGTACAGTTGTGCACATGACTGACTGGCAGGGCCGACACCACCCATAAGCAAAGTACGCCACCGCGCAGTGTTCCCTCTATACTCTAAGGTGCGCGGCCGCGCGTCAATTATTGTGCCCCGGGCCCCGCCACCACTTGTCTGCACAGCGCCGCCCACAGACCACAGTTGTTCAGTGTGTGGCTAAGCAGGGCGCTGCCTCCACATTGCCGTGCTACTGCTGCCTCCTCCTCCTTCTAATTCTGACCGGAAGAGGAGGACTAAGCAGCACGCAACAGAGGAAGGTAACTGGGAGGCGGCGTTATCTAGACTGCGGGTGTCTTCACAGGTGATGGCTTCCTCCTTGTGTAAAGCTTAGCTGTCTCCTAGGCTGCACCGTATGTGGCAGGAGTCGGTGGTTTTGGGCCTGGGTGTTTTGTTTCCTGCGCCCGGCCGCACTCCTCCCTGACCTTTGTATCCAGTGTGTGATGGTATGGAGCTGCAGGGTCCTGAGCCCGGCTCCTGCTGCCTGGAGATTGCTTGCTTTTCTACCTGCCATATTTCTGAGCTGTAGATATCTTTACCTTACACTATATATATAGCCTGTGTGTAAGGGCGCTCCCATAATGTGGGGCTTAAAGGGGGCCTCTAGAGACAGGCACATAGAATTTCCACTGGACATGTTATTTATGTCTCTATATGCATTGGGGTCCTGCTGCTGGGACTCCCTTGTGGTGCAGAGTACTGCTGGGACCCCCAAGTGATCCTAGAATTTGGGGTTTTCCCCGGACTGGAGGTAGAAGCGCATGGGACATATAGATCCAGCCCAGTGCTTCCCATCTCTATAGTTACAATTTTTAAAAAACTTTTAGGCAAATTCATTTTAATCAGAACACGAAAAGTTCTGCAACTTCCTAATAGACTTTTTGTTTCAGTCCCTCGCTGCTTACAAAAATCTCTGCTTGCTGTCACTGATTGGAATCATTCTTTTTCACACAGCTAGAAGGCTAAAATCCTTGCACCAGTCCTGCTGACTGGTATGGTTCTGGTGTGAGTAACAGATGGATTTTCTGATCAAACATGACCATTATAGTCTATGGGTCTGTGAAAATTCTGGACATAACACAGATGGCATCTGCGTTGGCCACTGATTAGAGATGCTGAGCAGCGATAGATGACAGTCTATAGCTGTATGACCACTGATCGGCAGGGGTCCAGCGCATCAGACCCCGCCAATCTGATATTTCTGACCTATCGTGAGGAACAGGGATAGATTAGAGTCTATGGACATCTATTGGGGGCGGGGTGGGGGCGTCAGTAAAGTGCCTAGAGCATGAACTCTAAATACAGGCTTGTCAGCAAGGAATAATCCCCTTTGTAATTAACATTTGTCATTATTGCATTAAACTCACTGGCAGATGTTCTAAAAGCTGTAATTGTAAGAGAATCACTAAGATAACTTGTTTAGGGTCAGCAGATTTGTACCTAAGAAACTGGCTGACATGTTACATGTACACTTGGCAGCTGAAGGCATCTGTGTTGGTCTCATGTTCATATGTGTCCGCATTGCTGAGAAAAATGAAGGTTTAATATATGCCAGTGAGCCTCTAGGAGCAACGGGGGCGTTGCTGTTACTCCAAGAGGTTCAGTTTTCTCTGAAATGGAAGTGCCCTCTGCACTTTGACTTAGGAAACATCATGGCCAAGCCTGATCACAGTTACACTGCCTGGCGTAGTCAATCGAAATGCACAGGACGAGGCAGTTACAGAGTGAGCTGAGCCTCTAGGAGTAACGGCAACGCCCCCGTTGCTCCTTGAGGCTCATTTGCATATATTTAAACATAATTTCTCTCAGCAATGCGGGCACATATGAACATGGGACCAACACAGATGCCTTCAGCTGTCAAGCGCACATACAACAGGTCAGCCAGTTTCATAGGAACAAATCTGCTGACAGATGCCCTTTCTGTCTCAAAGCAAGTCATTAGTTGGTATAGAGTTAAGGTGGATTTACATGGCCTGAATATTGGGCAGATTATTGGAAATGAAACGCTCGTTCATCGGGTGATCCTGTCATTCGTGCAGGCACATAAATCATAATTTCTGGGCAGCAGATCGTGTTGTCTAGACAGCGATCTGCTGCCCAGAAACAATGAATCTGTATTGTGATCCCTCGTCCTCATACCGTGAAGGAGATCTCTATAAATATGTAGTCTCCTTTACTGAACGAACGGCCAACTGTCAGGAAGGAACACTTCCTTTCCGACAATCGGCTGTACATCACAGTGTGTAAACCTGCCTTTAGACAAATATGTCAATCCCTTCACCAGCTGTATCATCCATCTTGAGCCTCTGTGATAAATTTGGTGCAGGCCGAGACAGCCTGCCTAAACTTACACTAATCTGGGCCAGTGTTATTGTTCATGAAGATGGATTACTGTCTTAATTCTAATGCATATTCAGGCAAGTGATTGCTATGGGTGGCCCCAATACTTTTTATTTGTGCAATTTTTTTTAATTACCCTGTTAATTCTGGTATGAGAAGTTAGATTAGAATAATTAGGAACCCATCAGCACAACAAAAATCAAGTGCCTAGTGAAGATAAGATAAATGTACATATTAATAAGAGACCTATGTTGGTAAGAGGCCAACTCATTACGTTCCTTCATGATGGATACAGCCTTCAGCTGAAGGGGCTATACTATTAATACAAGTCATTATTACTTAATTCTTCCATTGTCTTTGCTTTTTATATAAAGGTTTCTTCAATTATTTTTATCCCAGTGACTCGTTTTGGCTTACCAGAGTAATTGGATGTCTTCATTTCAACCTACACCACTTCTTATGGATTGTTAGTTCCTCATTGATTTTATTATAAAACCAATACCCTATCACAAGGTCATTGTAAAAATTTTCCTCCAAAACATATTTAATGTGTTATTATCATAAAATTATCAGAACGGTTCATTGATCACAAGTCATTTACATTTCCCTAAGGTATACTGGGTAGAAGAAATCATGGTGATATGCATGTCTAGGACAACAAATCATTTAAGAACTGGGTTTTGTGCCAACCTAGACAGTAATGCCAGCTGTTATCATTTAGAAGGATATCAATGCCAAGTTTGAGGAGTGTAAGTCTAACCGCCACAGACCTCAAGTCACAAGTGTGACTATTAATATGGCAGGAGTATAAACAGTAGGAAAGTCAAGCCTATTTCTGCCCATAAAACGTTTTTTTAAGATATTCTCAAATAGCATATTTTATGCCGCTAGGCACTATAGGTTATTTAGTGTAATATAACTTAAAGGGGTGGTACATTATTTGGCTTCCAGATTTGACAAAAGGACTAGAATGAAATAGCTATTTTTCGGCATACAAATAACTAGCACTGGAATTAAGGCATATTCTGTTATGCTCGTAAATGAAGTGTAGAGATCGCAGAACTTATAGATTTTAGGAATGAAGAAATAAAGTGACCGCTGACAATATTATTAGATGGAACTTGGATACAGTGCAGTAACATTCATGGGGAGAGCTATAGTGGCACTTATTTAAAAAAAACGACAGCAATTATATAGCTATATGACAAATACATGTTATGGTTGATGGAGAGAAATGCAAAGGCTAGAATACAGTTATTTGTAGAAAGGGGACATGTTACATGGCAATAGTTAATGTTCTATATATGACTCGTATCGAGAAAGAGGAATAACTATAGAAAGGGATTTTCTAAGACCAATTGTTCCATGTAGCTATATATTACATTCTGCAGGGAACGGTAGAAAAGTACAGGTATTTCCTTATATTGAGAGTCAGTAGATAGATAGATCGATAGATAGATAGATAGATAGAAAGATAGTAGATAGATACTATGATTAGTGTTGAGCTGCGAGCATGCTGTGCTGAAGCGAAATGCTCGAGTCGCCATCCTGCATGTGCAGGTAAGTACTGACACTCACTGTAATGCCGTAGCCATGTTGGTTACTGGCATTACAGTGATTGGCTGGCTGGATTGCGCCATCGGGTGCTATATAGCACCCGATGGTGCGTGTACTGCTCAGTCTTAGTCAGGGAGAGCTGTGCATAGGAAGGGACAGACAGTGTAGGGAGTGATATTGGACTATTTTTATTAGAAAAACCTTTCAGAGACCCAAAAGTCCTTTTAAGTGTGTGTGACAGCAGCAATATATATTTGTGGCGTAACCTGCGCTACATTGAGAAAACTTTACAGACCCAAAAGTCCTTTTAAGGACTAGTGTGTGTGACAGCAGCAATATATATTTGTGGCGTAACCTGCGCTACATTGAGAAAACTTTACAGACCTAAAAGTCCTTTTAAGGACTATTGTGTGTGGCAGCAGCAATATATATTTTTAGTGCAACCTGCGCTAAATTGCTAAAACTTTACAGACCCAAAAGTCCTTTTAAGAACTATTGCGTGTGGCAGCAGCAATATATTTTTTTAGCGCATCCTGCACTAAATAGTGTCTAATAGGCTGCTGCGGACAGTTAAATTATCCGCACCACATCTCCTGTGTAAAGTGTGCGCATCCCAAAAATATCTGTGACATCCAGTGTACTTTTTCCATAGACGGTGCCTTCTGCGGACAGTAAAATTATCTGCGCCACATCTCCTGTGTAAAGTGTGCGCATCCCAAAAATAACTGTGACATCCAGTGTACTTTTTCCGTAGACGGTGTCCGCTGCGGACAGTTAAATTATCTGCGCCACATCTCCTGTGTAAAATGTGCACATCCCAAAAATAAACTTGTAGAGCAAACCAGCTCACCTGCTGCATATGTTTCAGTCCCTGGGTGCACAGGATTCCACTGTAAGACCTCTTTAGACAGGAAAAGGAAAGGGAAAATAATCCAGCACTCCAAAACAATTTTTTTACGTGTGAAATACTTTCATTGCATATATAACATTTAAAATGAAGAAGGCGAGCAGTAAGGGACAGGGAATTGGCCGTGATGCTGATGGTGCACACAGAGGCTGTGGCCCTGGGCGCATTGAAATGGTGCTTGCTGCCAGAGCACAAGAAAAACTATCATCCACGATACCTAGCTTCATGTCCCAGTTTGCAGGGCGCCGCTGGATACCACTCTTGAAGTCAGACCAGTGCGACCAGGTGGTCGGTTGGATTGCAGCAGATAATGCTTAAGCACCACCCTGTCTGCCATTAAGTCCACTCTCAGTAGCTAAGGCCCTCTCATATATTTTTTGACAGGGTCAGCTCACCTGCAGGCCCTGCCATATAATGTTTTATAGGGTGAGCTCACCTGTAGGCCCTTACCTACAACCTTTTAGAGGGTCAGCGCACCAGCAGGCCCTCACCTACAATCTTTTATAGGGTCAGCTCACCTGTAGGCCCTCGCATATAATGTTTTACAGGGCCAGCTCACTTGCAGGCCCTCGCATATAATGTTTTACAGGGTCAGCTCACCTGCAGGCCCTCACCTACAATCATTTACAGGGTCAGCTCACCTGCAGGCCCTCGCATATAATGTTTTACAGGGTCAGCTTACCTACAATCTTTTAGAGGGTCAGCTCACCAGCAGGCCCTCACCTACAATCTTTTACAGGGTCAGCTCAGCAGTAAGCCTTCGCCCCTAATGTTTTAGATGGTCAGATCAGCAGGCCCTTGCTCCAAATGTTTTTGAGGGTCACCAGCAGGCCATCAATCATAATTTTTCAAGGGTTTGCATGATGCCCTCCTTTATGTGTAACAAAGGGTGTATTGGAGTGCCGGTTCCATGTAATTTTTGGCATCCCTTTCACTTAGTGCATAGGCTTTATGAGTGTAGGAGTCCCACTACATGAACTATTGTACCACAATGTGAATGAGGCCCTCCTTTATGTGATATACAGGTTGTATTGGAGTGCCTCTTGCTTGCAATTTTTGGCATCACTTGCACTTTATATACAAGTAAATATACAGGAAAGAATGTTTCCTAACAATTCTTCCTCTAAAGTCGATTTTATCTTTGGTTATGTGCGTAATATTGTCAGTTTGTAAAAGTGGCGTACTACTCAGACAACATCGTAACCAGCAGCGACCTGGGAGTCCAAGATGCATCCAGACATCCTCCCCATGCTGTTCCCGAACCATTTCGGTGGTGTTTCCATCAATTTCAGGCCTTTTCCTATGAACCAGGCACCCTCCCCTCTTAAGAGCAGGGGGTGCCTGGTTTAATGCTCGGGTTCTCCCATTGACTTCCATTATACTCGGGTGCTCTGTAGAGCACCCAGGCATCCCGATGTGTTCAGCCCGAGCACCTGAGCACTTGGGTGCTCGATCAACAATAACTATGATAGATAGATAGATAGATATAAAGAATCCTGTATATTAAATCCATTGGTGAGGCTGGCATGAATGAGGAATAGTAAGTAGCATCAGACATATTATAAGGCATATTCTACTAGGAGCCGATCATTTATGGCCACTCATAGGAAGAGTTATAGGGGCAGTTCTTTAGAAAAGACTTAGGAGAGAAATGTGCCATCTATTGACAATCAAACAATGTAGACTGATTTCTGGTTTTGCAGTGTTTTACTGTTATAATAGAAACATTTTTACTTTGATATTTGCATTTTTATGTTATTATTTCTGTGGTTTATGCTGTTCTGTGTTGGATATAAATTAAGGCAAGATTCAGATCAGCAGTGAAATTCAATTTTTCTGGTATAGGAACAGAAAACTAGAATTGCCGGATATGGCATATGCTAAGCAGAACTGCTGCCCAACTTGATACCACTGACGTTTTTGGGTTTTGTTGGGTTCCTGTTATGGATGCATGCAGCATTATTTTGTCCTTTTGTTTTTTGCCCTGACGGAACCCCTGGTGCAGATGTGAACATAGCCTATCACATTCTTCATTATATTTTCTTGTAGGTATGCACACTTTTACACTTTTTTTGCTATGTTGCTTTTCCCATGTACTTTCTTATTTCCGTTATGTATCATATATTATATATAAATAATACATACATACACACACAGATAAGTTGCTCTGTACATTAATTTATAGAAGCAAATACAAAAACTGTATGTCAGCCTTACTTATTAGTCTTGAAACTCCAAAATAATTAAAATCTCAATGTCCTTAGGCAAAGTGTCGCTGGTTTTGCTAACATGTCCTGACTATATGCTGAGAAGCAACTCAATTAGAAGCTCTGGCAAACTGCAATATTAATATGATATGAAAAGTACAGTCAGAGGCTTTTTACATCTCCTCCATATAAACAGGCTTTGATAGACATGCAGGGAATCATAGCTGTTTTTACAGAAATTCTGATTGCATTTCATATATATGATTTTTCACATGGAACATTCAACCTTCCAAATATTTCATCTATGTATCAGATATGTACTGCAGGCATCTATCTACCTGCCAAAGCCAGGCATTATCACAAGATATAATCATATTAATATCCCATACCTCACAATCCCATACATGACCAGGATGTTCCCAAGTAGCCCCACAACGCAGACCACGGAGTATAATGCGGTGATAGCCACAGCCATTATAATTGAAGCATGGTTTCTGGAGACCCCTTGGCTTGGGACACTGAAGGTGATGTTAGGTAGGGCAGAAGAAGAGAGGTTCTGTGAAGCATTGTAGTAGAGGATATCTGAGTATAGTCTGGAAGTGGATAGCTCCAGCTCCATGTTTAGCACTGGGCTTGTTCCTGCACGGATGCTAAGTACAAGTGGTACCCGAGTCTGTGTTACCAAGGAGACAGCAGAAAGGATGTTGAGGACAGGATGCTAGATCCTCAGCAACTGAAAGGGAAGGAGGGAGTGGAAGGCAGAAAACTGCTCCTCTCATACATGCAGATCCTCCTTTACCACCCATTCTCTTATCATCCCCCCCCAACAGTCACTCCTCCTACTCCTACAGTTCTTCAATCCCCACAGACATCCCCTCTTTCCGTCAACCACATCTTATTTCTTACAGCAAAACATTCACCCTGCATGTCTGATACATCTGGCTTCATGTAGCTGCACTTTCTAACACATCTGAGCAATGCATCCTCCATATACTTTATTTTATGTAATCTCCTCAGAAATCTGCTGAAATGTCTTCTGCACATATATTGCCAATTAGATCCTGACCTCTGGTCTCCGTCTATTCCTTTATTCTTTGTCTTATTCCTAGACAGTTACACATCTCCTGCTCGCCTGCATTCTGCTTGGATGCTCATTACCTTATTCTCTTCTATCGGTCTTAGTTTGTGTAGACAGAATTTTTCTCCATTTGACAGAATCTGACATTGAAAATCATCAGTAGATTGCATAGTATATCAGGTCTTGGACTGCCTATTTTATATGACTTCCATGTGAACAGCTTCTGTAAGCTTCTATTTCTTCACATATGAAGCACAGAGGACAGACATGGTGATTACCTGCACCGTTTCCTACATATCAATGATAAAGAACCTCTCCCCCCAGTCCTTTTTAAGCATACTTCTCACTTTTCTACATTTTAAAATCAAGCAGGGATAACCAGCTTTTCTTTATACACAGAGCACCAGGTCCTCTAGATTTAGATTATTATTCTTTGCAGCCTTCTCTATCACTTCTCTTCAGTTGTAGGAAATCCTTACTGTACAGCATATGAGACAAGGTTCACATCTGTGAGAGGTAAATCCGGTAGATTGTTCCAGCAGAGGAACAGACTACTGGAGTTATTTGTCCGGCATAGTCGGACACTGCTGGACCTCCACTATAATGGGATCCAAAGGGGATCAGGTGGGTTTCTGGCATAAATGCTGGCATTCTGCCGAAAAAATACAGCTGTATACCAGATTTAGGCCCCTTTCACACTAGCGTTGTTGTCTTCCGTTCTAGAGTTCCGTCCTCGGGGCTCTAGGACGGAAAAACTCTGATCAGGATTATCCCCATGCATTCTAAATGGATGGAAATCCGTTCAGGATGCATCAGGATGTCTTCAGTTCAGTCCTCCCACGTTTTTTTTGGCGTGGACAAATCCGCAGCATGTTGCGGATTTTCCTCCGTCCAAAAATACTGAAGTCAAAACTGAACGACGGATCCGGATTAAATGCCCATTGAAAAGCATTAATCCGGATCCGTCCTTTTGACTTCAGTTGTTTCGGCGGATGCGTCATTTCGACGCATCCGTACTTCCACCCTGCGCCTGCGCCGTGAACATAGGAAGGCGGCGCTTGTCAAGCATTTGGGTGTGACCCTGCCTGCCTTCGCGGGAGTTCCTGGCTGGATCAAGACGGGGCAGACGCCATTCTTCAGGTGAGTTTTCTTTTTTTTTTTTTTTTTTTGGTGATAACTATAAGCAGCTACTATGTGCTAGACATAGTAGCTGTATTGGGCAATGTAGATGCTAGGGGTGGTAGGGCTGGCGGCATGGTGGATGGTAGTAGTGGTAGTCCTGGGTACTATCACCCCTAGCATCCACCGTGCTGTCAGCCCACCTTCAGCCCCTTTTCCCCCCCTGGGGCTGTTGTTGGGCTGGCGGCATGGTGGATAGTAGGGGTGGTAGTCCTGGGTACTACCACCCCTAGCATCCACTGTGCTGTCAGCCCACCTTCAGCCCCTTTCCCCCCCCTGGGGCTGTTGTTGGGCTGGCGGCATGGTGGATGGTAGGGGTGGTAGTCCTGGGTACTACCACCCCTAGCATCCACCGTGCTGTCAGCCCACCTTCAGCCCCTTTTCCCCTGGGGCTGTTGTTGGGCTGGCGGCATGGTGGATGGTAGTGGTGGTAGTCCTGGGTACTACCACCCCTAGCATCCACCGTGCTGTCAGCCCACCTTCAGCCCCTTTTCCCCCTGGGGCTGTTGTTGGGCTGGCGGCATGGTGGATGGTAGGGGTGGTAGTCCTGGGTACTACCACCCCTAGCATCCACCGTGCTGTCAGCCCACCTTCAGCCCCTTTTTCCCACCCTGGGGCTGTTGTTGGGCTGGCGGCATGGTGGATGGTAGTGGTGGTAGTCCTGGGTACTACCACCCCTAGCATCCACCGTGCTGTCAGCCCACCTTCAGCCCCTTTCCCCTGGGGCTGTTGTTGGGCTGGCGGCATGGTGGATGGTAGTGGTGGTAGTCCTGGGTACTACCACCCCTAGCATCCACCGTGCTGTCAGCCCACCTTCAGCCCCTTTTCCCCCCCTGGGGCTGTTGTTGGGCTGGCGGCATGGTGGATGGTAGGGGTGGTAGTCCTGGGTACTACCACCCCTAGCATCCACCGTGCTGTCAGCCCACCTTCAGCCCTTTTCCCACCCTGGGGCTGCAGGTTGGCCGACACCCAAATAGATAATCTACTAATTGTTTGTTTTTTATTGTTCTAGACCCAAATCTGAAAGAAAAAAAAAAAAGTTCAGTTTCCACATAACGAAAAAATAAAAATGTCCGGTAAGTCAAGTTTTATTGTGAAGTTTAATATTTAAAAACAGACAAATATAAAATGGTTTCTCCTTTTTTGTTTTTCTGTAGGCAGTTCTTCTAGTGATTCAGAGCCTTCTCCTCCACGCCGTCGTGTGCGAGTGGATACGGTATGTAAAATTTGTTGATTTTTTTACATGAATCTAATATTAGGAGCTTTAAATTTGAACCATTTTTATTTTTTATTTTTTATAGACATCTTCGGTGGAGGAGAGGCACAGGGAACCTGCGGCAGAGGAGGAAGTCGGGGGTGGAGACCAGTCACCGGTAAAAAATGTATTGCTTTTATAAAAAAAAGTTTTGTTTTTGCTTTTATATTTTGCATATTGTTCTCTAACATTTTGATTAAAATTCCAGAATGCTGTTCCTGTTGCTCCTAGAGGTCGTCGAGAGGCGCCCAGAGGACGTCGGGGAGCACTCGGCGGTCGGGCACGTGTGAGTATTTATACCTATCAAAATATCTAGCTATGTATCTAGTATTAAATACTTGTTATTAAGCCCTCATGGACATGACAGTGTTTTGGTCAATGATTTCCATCAGTGATTGTGAGCCAAAAACAGGATTGGAGCCTCCACCGACATAAGGTAGAAAATAAAGATCTGCGCATGTTCTGTGTTTAGACCCGCACCGGGTTTTGGCTCAAAAACACTGATGGAAAATACTGACCAAACACTGATGTGTGCATGAGGCCTAATATGCATTTTCTTTCATTTTCTTTGTAGGGATCCAGGGCCTCCACTAGAACGGATGAGGAGGATGTAAGTCGGTTTTGGATCGATAATGACCTCCTCATCCATTGGTGGAGGAACGAATACCTCTATGGGACCACACCGACCGCCGTCATGCCGACCACCACGCAACCCGCGTCCTCTGGAAAGAGATATGTGTGCAAATAGTGCCTAAGGCCTAATTCACACGTCCGCATATTTTATCCGCATTATTTCCGCAAAAATGCGGAAATATTGCGGAAGATATGCGGACCCATTCATTTCAATGGGTCCGCAAAAGATGCGGAGAGCATTCCGTATGCTCTCCGCATCCGCAAATCCGTTCGTTTCCGCATTGCGGAACCGCAAAAAAAGTAGAGCATGTCCTACTTTTGTCCGCAAATTGCGGACCGTAGCCCCATTGAAGTGAATGGATCCGCATAATTCAGGATGACATGCGGAAAGCTTACGTAATTACGGATCCACAGGAAATAAAAAAAAAAAAGGTCACATGTGCTTGTCTAGAGAGCAGACTAGACAATCTGCTCATCCAAATCACCTCACAGAGAAGAAGGCTGCCATTACATAATGGATGTAGAAAAATTTATTTGTTTAATCCAGGAAAGGCCTGCTCTATGGGACTCACGCAGTGAATCCTACCAGGAGAGGACGCTTAAGGACCAGGGCTGGGTTGAAGTATGCAGCGAACTGTTGGGCACGGAATGGACCACAGCATCCAAAGTTAAAAAAGGCAAACTTTGTAAGTAATGTGATTTTTTTAAATTTAGTATTATGTAATGTAAATTTGCACAAAATATCTGTATACATGGCCTGCCCTGAAGTGTTATATTTCAGCATGTGTCGTCATAGTTTTCTGTGGTGACATATGTTTTTGGATAACTTACCTCATGCTTGGCCAAGTACAGTGTTTCCCAACATGGGTGCCTCCAGCTGTTGCAAAACTCAAACTCCCTGCAGGCCTGCACAGCCATAAGATGTCCGTCCATGCTGGTATTTGTAGTTTTTCAGATGCTGTAGACATGCTGTTTTTGAAACACTTGTCCTGTATACACTGATTTGGTGACTTTTTTTGTGTGGAATTTGTGTTCCTTTTTAACCGTTTTCATCATGTATTGTGTTTTTGCAGTGGACCAAGTCAAAAAGCGGTGGAATACCTGCCGGGACCAGTTCCGCCGTGAATTGATGCAACATTTGAAAAGTGGAGATGGGGCCCCGAAAAAGAAAAAACCCTATATGTATACCAGGCACCTAGAATTTCTGCGAGACATAATGGATGTCAGACCGTAAGTATAGTTTTTTAATACACAATTGCATTTAAAAGTATAAGGGCTCATGGCCACGACCATCTGCACTCTGTGACATACAGTCCGTGAGGGGGCATATGTCCTGGAGTGGCATACATTGTGCGCACAGGAGCACACAGCATCATAGCTTACTATGATACTGTGCGCATTAGGCCGGCCGCAGACTATTGAACCCTAAGATCATAGGAGTGTTGGACAATAGTCCTGCGGGTGGACCGATGCGCACAGTATCATAGTAACCTATGATACTGTGCGCTCCCGTGCGCACGATGTCTGCTGCTCCGGGACATATGGTCCGCTCACGGACCGTATGTCACAGAGGACAGACGGTCGTGCCCATAAAGCCGAGTCAAAGTATGCCTTTTTTTGGTGTTTATTTTTGGGTTTTTTCACATGTAGAACTGTGGACAGCCTAGGTGAGGCTTCACACTCAGTTGAGGAAGCTCTTCCTGCATCACAGGCTGATGAAGGACCCAGTCAGGTTTCAGTTCAGGAAGAGGAAGAAGATTCTCGAGCAGAAGAGTCCATAGCTGATGTCCTTCCCTCTGCCGATGAAGCAGAAATTGGGCCTGGCCCATCACACTCCACGCCAGCTGAGATACCACCGGTAAGCCGTTCCTCTGGCAGGCGTGGCCGTCGGTCCGATTCGGTCAAGATATCCGTGGCCAAGTAAATTTAATGGTCATGGAGTATCTGAACCGGAATCGGGCTGATGGCAAGGAGGAGACTGCCCTCAAAGGGCTTGCTCCTGGTATGCGGCGTGTGCCAGAGGAGCGGCAGAGCCGTTGTCTTGCTGCATTACATCAGGTCATTGATTTATTTGCGGGTCCAAATGAGCCCCTTTACCTCGGTGATTATCTTTTGCGTTGCCGCGACATGATGCTAAATGTTCCCCCACCAGCACCAGCTCCGCCTCCACCAGTCCCGCATCCGATTGTACGTCAGCCGGGCCCATATATGCGGGATTTGTTTGATATGTAAGTTTGCTATGTGTTGTACTTATGCATGATATTTTTGCACATGTTACCTCAAAAAATGTCCTTTGTATGGGATGGCCAAAACTTGAATTTTTAATTTTAGTATAAAGTAATTTTATATTTTCAAAATGTGTCATTTGTCATCCTTTTTTAGCAAAAAGTTGTGGTTGATAATCTATACTCTGTATAGATTTTCATAATCTGATTGTATGTTTTATTAAATTTTATTAGGCCGTAAAATTGAAAATGTTCATTGTAGTGATGCTACTGTCAGCACCACGGCCTTCTAAAATGGGAACACATGCCCAGTGATGTAATTACTTACGTCACTAGGCATGTTCCAAATAATGTGTGTGGATTACCAAGAGATTGTCAGGGCTCAGTTATGTAATTCATTGTCATTGGTCACAAAACTGAACATAGTCTCCCAAAATACATTCTGGTCCGTTTGATCCAGAAGCGAAAAGCGCAGCATGCTGCGGTTTCCATCCAGGAATGAACAGCAAAACGGACCAGTCATGACCCCCAATGAAACTCAATTGTGCAGGACCTTTTTGGGTGCCCAATTGAATTTCAGTGACCTCTCCTACACGCCGATTCACATAGGTGATCATGCTTCCTTGATGCCTTGGTGCTCAGCCAAGTGGGTACCCATAGGTGTACCCACCAATGTTCAAACTTTACTAACCATACCCAGGAAGAGGCCAGAAATATATATGTGTCGGATGACTACCATGAAGCCAGTGTGAACACCGTCTCCGGTCGTCCTGTCTGCAGCAGCAGCCCCCCCCCCAAAACTGGTTATTTAATTTTAAAAGCATTGTCTCCTGAAATCAAGACATTGGCCACACTGGACTGCATGCAGAGCACATGTGGATCAGAGGGACCACAAGTCTCCGGGTGCCTGCTCAAGACAAACTCATACATGTCTGCTGTATGGGTAGCATGCATGACATGGGCACTGGCACACAGGGGCACAGTGAAGGCCTTGCCAAAGCAATGCATTCCTACTCTCCAGCAGCGCAGGGTCTGCAGAATCCAAATGGCCATCATGTTGGCATATTTGTCATTGGCCGTGTCTGCAATGTATGTGCTGACCGGAGGGTGTGGCTCATGGAGCGATGGGTCTGGATCTTGGCACCCTGGGCAGGCACAGTGGTGTTGGGGTCCCAAACCAGCTATTGGATTGAGGGCAGAGAACACCGTGCAACCCAATACATCTGGGATAGAGGGCCAGCCAGTCCCCAAGGTACAGCATTCCAGGTGGGTTGAAATGTCCAGAGAGGGTGGTTGTCGAATCCACGAAGACGGGTCAGCGATGCCTGGCGAGTGGTGTTTTTGTGGTTGACAAATATTTCACAGATTACTGAGGCAGTGCAGTGGAGGGTCTAGGCCAGGGGTTGGCAACCTGTGGCTCTGCAGCTGTGGTGAAACTACAATTCCCAGCCTGCTCCATTCATTTCTATGTGAGTTCTGTGAAAAGCTGAGGAAGTATGCATGCTGGGAGTTGTAGTTTCACAACAGCTGCAGAGCCGCAGGTTGCCTACCCCTGGTCTAGGCGCCAAAGGCAAGTATCGTCGCCATTTTTCAAATCCGAGTAGCATTGCAGACCGCTTGGGTCTCCATCCAGAGCCCTGCATCTTGGGACATATTCCCAATGGTGTGTCTAATAATCCTATTTGCACATTGTCATTATGGGTTAGATTAAGTAAAATACTTACCAAATCATATTTGTGAGATAGTTGCTGTGGTTTGCCAGACTCATTACGGATTTGGTCATTGTTTATTAATAAAATAAAGACATATCCTTGACTAGGATACATTTTTATGTTAATAATAAAAATATCAATATGTATTAATGAGGATTAGAAGGTATTTTTAAACCAAAATAAGGCTTTTTAAAATACCTCAGCCCGCAAGCCACGTCAAGGCTCCTCATTCTCTTGCGAGTCCCTAAACTAAACTAAACACAAGGGATCTAACTAAACTAAAGTTTTACAGATTTTACTGAAATTTACACCAGATTCCAGCTGAAATCAATGGCTACCACGGATGGCATCCATCTGCCACGACAATGCCCCCTCAGGGCTGATGAAGTAGTCGGCAAAGAGTTCCCGAACAGCTAGTCCAGCTGTTCCAGGTCGATCCAGGCCGGCTCAGGTCTAAACTGACTGAAGACGTCATATTTAGGCCCAAATCAGCATCTGTGGAGGCATCGTGGATCCTGGTGAAGTTGTGTAACATGACACAAGCCTGTATCACCAGGGTGGCATTATCCGGCTTCATCTGTATGGATGACTGGAATACTCTCCATTTACTGGACAGTATTCCAAAAGCGCACTCCACATATCGACGGGCGCGAGTCAATCGATAGTTGAAGATGCGCTTCCGGACATCCAGATCGCGTCTAGGGAAGGGTCGCATGAGGTGGGGGGACACTGCAAACCCTTCGTCCGCCACAATCACAAATGGAGCCGGCGGACCTGCAGATCCGGGAAGCCTACTGGGCTCTGGCAGGGCGAGCTGGTTTTGGCGAAGCCGTTCACCCATTCTGGAAACACTAAAGATGCGGCTGTCTGAAGTGCTCCCATAGGCCCCGATATCTACAATTACAAACTTGTAGTCACTGTCAGCAAGAGCCATCAGCACTACTGAAAAATATTGTTTGTAATTAAAATACCGGGACCCTGAGTGTGGCGGCTTCTTTACACGAATGTGCTTACCGTCCAGGGTCCCAATGCAGTTCGGAAACTGCGCGGATTGGTAAAACCCATCGGCAATCCGAAGCCAATCTGCTGCCGTGGGGGTGGGCATGACCGCTTCTCTGAGACGCTGCCATATCACTTTACAGGTATGGCAGACAATCCCAGAGATAGTAGAGATTCCCAGCAAAAACTCAAAATGCAGTGAGGCAAAATAATTTCCAGTTGCAAGGAATCTGAAACAGAAAAAAAATAAAAATAACACTCAGAAAAACAATTTCAATAGGCTAAGGCAGTGATGGGCAACGTGCGGCTCTCCAGCTGTTGCAGAACTACAACTCCCAGCATGCAAAGCCTGTCTATAGCTATCAGCCTACTGCAGGGCATGGTGGGAGTTGTAGTTTAGCAACAGCTGGAGAGCCGCACGTTGCCCATCACTGGGCTAAGGCATATATAGTGTACAATATTAAAAGTATCACTTACCTCAGAGTGACCAACAAGCGCTGTTCAGCAGAAATGCTACGCCGCATACAGGTGTCCATAAAATTCAGGTCCGGATGGAGACAAATTAGAAGATAATCAAAAGTCTCGATGGACATACGGCAGTAGCTTTTAAACTTGTTTGCGTCTAGACGAAGATCAGTATACAGCTTATGAAACTGTCCTTTCTGTGGACGTTGAGCCACAATTGGATGGACCCAAAGCCGTCTCCTCTTCCTCCCCGGTTCATCGTCCAGCATGGATGTCGACTGTCCGAATTGCCGAGAGAGGACCCAATAAAAAAGGACTTTATCGATGTCTTCACACATGATGTACGCCGAGAATACGGTGGAAAAATATGCCAGCCAAGCAGAGATTTCACACACACCTCCAAACGACACCACAAGCACATTAAAATGGCACCTGGAATCTAATATGACCGCTATTTAAACCCCTTTTTTTTTCTCAAGTTACCATAGAAACGTCTTTTTTTTTTTTTCCAGGTTCAAGATCTTCCTGATTTTTGCGGAAATACGGAAATACGGAAACACGGAAGGTATACGGAGACACTAAATAAAAAAAACGGAAGAATTTTGCGGAAACACGGATCCGCAAAAAAACAGACCGTGATTCTGGAAAGAAAAAATACTGACGTGTGAATAAGGCCTAACTGGGACGACCTCAATGAGAGGCAGCAGGAAGAAAGCAGTAAGTATATAGCATGTCTAATTTGTGTCGATTATTTTGTTTTAAAATGGATTATAATCTGATTGTTTCTCTGCCTTTTCTAAAAAATTAATTTGTTTAATCACTATGTTTTTGGGCAGAATCAGATAATAACCCATTTGTTAAATGTTAAAATTCAATGTAATGTTTACATTTCATGTAATGTTTTTACAGAGGACTTTGTCATGGTGAGGTGGCGGTCAATCAGGGACCGGTACAAAAAGGAATTTAATGAGGTGGTGAACCCGCCGAGTGGGTCTGGTGGAGCCCGAAGGCAGCCCTACCGGTATTCGGCTGCCCTAGGGTTCCTAAGACGAACCCTTGAGCTGCGAAGGTAAATATACATTTTTTTACATGGGTATTTTCCAGGCTGACGGAGGATCGCAGCAAGGAAAATACATGTTTTTTGGAAAAGAAAAAAAAATAATTTTAAATTAATTTCTGTAAATGTATATAGTATGGTCGAAAATAGTATGGGTAGTGCATTAAAAATGTAATTATATATATATTTTTTTTTCCGTTTGATATATTTTTCAGCACTATTCACAATGATCAGCTCATAACTGGTCAATTTCATTTCATAAATTTTTTTTCTTTCACAGAACATCTGGCAGTACTCGGGAACCGGAACCTCCTCATGAAGACCAAGAGCACGAGCCGGTCCCTGATGAGCCGCCCACCGCGGGTCCCTCTGTTCCTGCTCAAGCATCTGTTCAGGAACAAATCAATCTTCCCCTACCGGTTATCTCTGGAGACAGTACCATGGCCACAATGGCCCCTCTCTTTGAGGCCTTGATACGTCGCCAGAGGTCCGGTAGGAGCCGCCAGTCGGATTATGAGGACCTCACAAGGCTCGTTTACGAGACCATGTGTGGTCAAACCAGACGTATTGCAGCCTTGGAGGACGAGAATCGTACTCTGCGGGAGGCGGTGGCGCAGATTACGAACAAGGGTCCGCTCAGTACGTACTGGTTGACTCTTAATCCACTGGTGGAAGATTTCACTCCGGAACAAGTGTTTGAGGTCAGAGAAAAGGTGGACGCTGTGGTAAAGCAAGTAAAATACCACCCCACACCTCTTGACCCCCCCACAGGCCCCACTTATCCCCCAGGTCCCACTTATCCCCCAGGTCCCAGTTATCCGCCAGGCCCTACCTATCACCCTGGCCCCACGTATCCAACAGGGCCCACCCACCCTCCAGGCCTGACCCATCCACCACCCCACTCTTATCACCCACCACCCCAGTCCTATCAGTCTCAATCATCCTTTCGCACCTTCCAACGTCCAAACACCCCACCATCCCACCCTCCTCGCCCACATTCCCCAACGCCCGAGCCCTATCATCACCACTGTTCTCCTACTTTGCTCCTACCTCTTTCAACACTCCTTCTTCTCTGGCTCGGGCAACCCCATCTCCCGCCCCCCCGTCACGTTTGCATACTCCCTCTGTTTCACTTGCTTCACCACAGCCTTCTTTGTACACTCTGACACAACGGCAGGGCAGAGAAGGACCCCACCATGACCTGCCATCCACCCCCCAACCTACCTCGCCGCAACAATATCAACATTTGTGATATGTTACAGTTTTTACAGTTATATTTTTATATAAAAAAAAATTATATTTTATCATAAAGTTATTTTATTTGTTATCAACCTTCAGTTGAAGGTCAATAAATTTTATTGTTGTAAAAACTAAATGTCTCTTATTTATTTAATATCAAATTAATTGAGTTGCAACAAATTTTAATCGCTGCTCGTTACTTTGATAAATTAAAATATATATTTCAACTGTTGTGGCCACCATCCTCTCTGGCCACTGGGGGAGCGACTCCTTCCACGGTCGCTCCCCAAGTGGTTGTGAGAGAGGATGACTTGACACAAGGCCTGGGATAAAGGCCCACCATCCTCTCTGGCCACTGGGGGAGCGACTCCTTCCCCGGTCGCTCCCCAAGTGGTTGTGAGAGAGGATGACTTGACACAAGGCCTGGGATAAAGGCCCACCATCCTCTCTGGCCACTGGGGGAGCGACTCCTTCCACGGTCGCTCCCCAAGTGGTTGTGAGAGAGGATGACTTGACACAAGGCCTGGGATAAAGGCCCACCATCCTCTCTGGCCACTGGGGGAGCGACTCCTTCCCCGGTCGCTCCCCAAGTGGTTGTGAGAGAGGATGACTTGACACAAGGCCTGGGATAAAGGCCCACCATCCTCTCTGGCCACTCCTTCCTCGGTCGCTCCCCAAGTGGTTCTGAGAGAGGATGACTTGACACAATGCCTAGGATAAAGGCCCACCATCCTCTCTGGCCACTGGGGGAGCGACTCCTTCCCTGGTCGCTCCCCAAGTGGTTCAATATGTACTCCTACTTATATTAAAATCACAGCAAAAAGAATGACAGTATTTCAATAATTTATTAAAAATTTAAACATACAACTGAAAACAATAATATCAATATAGTCCCTTTTAGATATAATGTTCCTGCCAAGCTAACCTTCCCGCAGGCGATGAAAAATATGCAGCAAATTGGTCACGCATGGCAGCCACCGCTATAGAAGACCTTGGTCCAAAGCTGGTGATGCTTCTCATCTCACTGTCCTCCAGTATTTGGTCAATTAATAACGGTTCTTTGCTGCGGAGGAAATTATGAAGCACCACGCCACATTTTACTACCTCATCTACCGTTTCAATTTTTAACTGAATGGGTTTTGTAAAAACTCGCCATTTAGAGACCAAAATGCCAAAAGTACACTCCACCATCCTTCTGGCACGTGTTAGACGGTAGTTGAAGATACGTCGACTTGCATCCAAACCTCGACTGGAGTATGGTTTTATAAGATTGCCCGACATCTTGAAGGCTTCATCACCCACTAATACATATGGCATAGGGGACCATCCGTTCCGGGCAGCGGTTGCGGGGGTGGAAAGTCAAAGTCATGATTATACACTCTCCATCCCATAAAAGAGTTTTTGAAAACCATTGAATCATTTGTGCGGCCGTATGCTCCTACATCCACAGCCACAAACCTATACTGAGCATCGGCAATGGCCATAAGTACAATTGAAAAGTATTTCTTGTAATTAAAAAACTCTGATCCGGTGCCGGGCGGCTTGATTATACGAATATGTTTTCCGTCCACAGCTCCAATACAGTGTGGGAATTGACATACTTCGTTAAATTTTTTTTCTATTTCCAGCCATTTATCTCTATTGGGTGTTGGAATGAATTCCTCATGCAGTTCTTCCCACAAAACTTTGCACGTGTCCTTGACTATAGTGGAAATGGTTGAGATACCCAGACGAAAATGATAATGAAGACTGGTGAAACTATCACCAGTAGCCATAAATCTGGAATACAAACAAAAAAAAGACAATTTAGAATCTATACCTCACCCAACATATTATATAAATTTCACATTTTATAACAGACATTACGATATATATTTTGTTATAATTACCTGATCGTCAACATTAGCCGTTCGGTAGGTGATACACTCCGACGTAAAATGGTATCTTGTCTAATCAATTTAGGTGAAACACGTTCCATCAGATTATCAAACGTCGCCATACTCATCCGGAAATAGTTGTAAAATTTATCCGGATATTTTCTCAACTCCGGATACAGGACCTCAAAGGCTCCTTCCGTAAACCGTGCCGAAGTCAAAGGATGGACCCAATAACGACGAAGACGACGACGTCTTTCCCTCTCACGATTCCTCCATCTGGAAATCAGGATAAGGGATTTAAAAGCGAATTCCTCCACTGGCATCATCTTTGTGACTCCAATGTAGCATTTGAGGAAGAGACCTTGTCTGTACTTTTTGAAGACCAAAAATTTGCATATCTTTAATTGAATCACAGATAAAGAAATTATAATGAACTGATCCGGAAGGCTGGACATGCCGGATCCGCTTTCGTAACTTATCCGTCATGCGGATCCGTTTCTTTTACGGATTTGACGTGCGGATCCGCTGTACATGCTGATCCGTAAAGACGGATCCGGTATATATACGGATCCGTCCAGCGGATCAGTTAAAAAAAGGGATGCGTTCTAAGACGGTGTTACGGATCCGTTCTTCAGTTTTAAAGACTGAAGAGCGGATCCGTTGTGATTTTATCATGCGTTCTTATGCGTTATTACGGATCCGGCGTGTACTTCCGGCAACGGAAGTGCACGACGGATCATCAGAACGCTAGTGTGAAAGAGCCCTTATGCGTTATTACGGATCCGGCGTGTACTTCCGGCGACGGAAGTGCACGACGGATCATCAGAACGCTAGTGTGAAAGAGCCCTTACCTGCCACAGATGTTAGCCTTTAAAGAGTATTTCCATTTCAGAAATTTACGGCATAATTACAGGATACAGCCCAAATATCTCCTAGATCTGGGTCCTATTTTCGTCTTGAACAATGAGGCAACCATCAGCTGCTATATTTAGGTGGAGAAAAAATGAGAGGTGGCCATGCATGTGTGTGGCTCTATGTATTTAATTCTATTGGAGTTCTGAAAACAGCTCTTATAGTTCCCATAATTTATTGGCACCAGGTTTATGCTGATCTATCTGAGGGCATCATAAACTGGTGACAGAGACTTTGATTAGAATTCTGGGTCACTTACTTGAACTGACAAACTTTTTTGCTTAAAATCCATCACAAGCCAAGCACTGGAGTCCACTTAAGGGAATATTCCATTATTATTATTATTTATTTGAAAGCACCATTAATTCCATGACACTGTACATCAAGAGGGGGTTACATATTAGTAATATAGAATACAATGAACTGTTACCAAGGGGAAGACAGGTACAGAGGGGGTGCCCACCAGAGCCTACAATCTTCAAAGGAAGGAGGAAGAACACAGTAGGTTGGGTTAATGTTGCTCAATTGGCTCTGTGGTAGTAGCAGGGTTATTGCAGGTGGTAGGCTTTCGTGAAGAGGTGGGGTTTCAGCTTACTTTTGAATGTTTGGATGTTGGGGGAGTGTCTTATGTAGCAGGTTCCAGAGTATGGGAGATGCACATGAGAAGATGAGAGGAGAACAGAGAAGTAGGTCCTGTAAGAATCGGAGATTACATGTGGGGATGTATCTGGAAAGCAGGTCAGAGATTTAAGGAGGGGACAGATTGTGGATGGCCTTATATGTAATTATTAGTATTTTAAAGTGAATTCACTGGGCAATGGGGAGACAGTAAAGAAATTGGCAGAGGAGGAAGTCAAAGGAGAAATGAGGGGAGAGGTGGATTAACCGGGCAGCAGAGTTGAGAATAGCTTGGAGGGGAGCAAGAGTGCTAGATGGAAGGCCACAAAGGAGAATGTTGCAGTAGTCCAGGCGAGAGATGATGAGGGCATGCACTAGCATTTTAGTAGACTCAGGGGTGAGAAAGGAGCGAATACAAGAGATGTTGTTGAGTTGAAAGCGGCAGGTGGAGGTAGAGGGTTTAGATGTGTGGCTTAAAGGACAGGGCAGAATAAAATGTTATCCCCAGGCAGTGGACCTGCGAGACTGGAGAAAGCGTTGTGCTATTAACTTAATGGATAGGTCAGGTAGGGGGCTGAGTGACATGCGGGAAAGACAATGAATTCAGTTTTCTCCATGTTTAGTTTTAGGAAGCTGGAGGAGAAGAATGAAGATATAGCCAACAGACACGCTGTGATTCTGGATAACAGGGAAGTGACATCTGGGCCAGAGAGGTAGATCTGAGTGTTATCAGCATAGAGGTGGTATTGGAAGCTATGGGACTCTATGAGCTGTCCAAGACAGAATATATAAATTGAGAAAAGTAGTGGACCCAGGACAGAGCCTTGAGGGACACCAACAGAGAGGGGTTTGATGAGGAGGTAGTGGGTGAATGGGAAACACTGAAGGAAGGTTCTGCTGATGAGGTACGAGTAGATCCACGGGAGGGCTAGGTGTTTGGGTGTGATGATTGAATGTTTAAAAGAGGAAGACCCCAGTGGTTAGTGATAACTATCAGATCAGTGGAGGTCCTACCGCTAGGATTCTCCCCGATTATGAGAACTTGGGCCCTTATACTGTGGAGCCCCCCAAAATGAACTGTGTGGTCAGTTGGATCACTATGCCATCACTCATCCCCATGCTGTATAGTGGTTTGCCGGCGGCAGACCATTATTAGACACCATGATCTGCTGCCTGCAGATGATAATTTTTTAACATGTCAAAAGTTTTGGATTGCCTGATGATGGATTGATGTTCATTGGGCAATCGGCAGCAGTATTACACTGCCAGATGATCGCTAACGAGCATTTATGTGAACAATCATTAGCGATTATCTTCTGAAAAATCGGGCAGTGTAATGTAGGCTTTCGTTGTTGAGATAGACTCTAATGAATAACTACTAGGCCACAATATTTGTTAAGCAGTGGCTCAAATATACTTGGTTCTCTGTCTAAGGGCTCATTCAGACGGCCGTATGCGGATCCGTTTTTTTGCAGATCAGATGCTGTCCCATTCACTTCTATGGGGCCCTTTTCTTCCATTGCACAGCTCAGCAAAAAAAATTAAACATGTCCTATACTTGTCAGTGAAAATCAGAACATGGCCCTATTGAAGTCTATGGATCAGCAAAAAAATAGAATGCAATCCGTTTTTTTTCCGGAAATGCTGAACTATCTGCAAAAAAACGGATCCGCATTTTTGCGGACAGCATGCAGCCATGTGAATGGGCCCTAACAATGAAATGCATGACCCATGCTAATTATTGCTGGAGATCCACGTTCTTCTGCAGATCCAGCATTGTTGTTGCTGTCACACAAGACAAGTCCCAATAACACATGTTCCTCAGAGACCTCTTATTGTTTAAACCAGAACTGTCTGATGAACCATGAATTCTAGGGTATTTAAATACCAGTTTGATTGGACATAAAAGTATTCATCCCAAAAATGTCTCAAGAAAACCCTTTCATTTCCATAATAGTGGTAGCTTCACTGTAGTTGGATATGCACCATAAATATGTAAAATGTAATTTATTTTATCAACATTTTAACTCTTCTTATCCATCTCCTGTCACAAAACCTTGAAAAAAGGGAAACATTTTTAGTGAAATCAAGTTTCATTTATATGTATGTAGGAAACATTGTAGTTAAATCAAGGCTTATTTTTATTTATGTATAACATATCAGGGCCATAGGTCATACAAATTACAATAATCCTTTAAGTCGTGTCAACATGGGTTTAAAGAACATCTATAAACTGATGGCCTTGTTTGATTGTTTTGCCAATAAAACTCTTGTTTTCCACTTGCTACTGGATGTATTAGTCATATCAGGCCAATAGACCCCTGATCATATAGATATTTTTTTAATGAGAGTTGAAGTATCAGATCAGTCATGGAAGGCTATTGATAGCCTATATTAACCTCAGGCTTCACCTACACAAAATTCTGCGCTGCCTTCTAGTGCCAGTCATTTTCCCGAAGGTACCTCTGAGACCAGAATGGGTTCAGCTCTTGCTGAAGAAAAGTCAGACTGGATGCTTGGCTGTTCGATTCAGTAGCAAGTGGGATGGCCGTGTGATGTCTTGGTGGCATCTCAGTGATCTGATGGTCATTTGTTAATAGCCTTCCTCCACTGCTGCTTGGTAGTGCCACAAAACTCCAGTAAAAGCCAATACCTGGTCAATTTACTGTCCCATAACTTTAAACATTCCTTTCCATTAATAACAAAGCTAAACAAGATGGTATTCTCAACAGTTATGTCTACCACAAATGAGCAGGGATCATGTTGAGTGCAAGGAAACTCATTTAGCTCACTTAGGAATGTAACCTCATTAAGGCTTTTGTGGTTGGTGTAGACATAAGCAACCAAGTTACAGATCTTTAGATTAGTTTTGATTTTTTTTATGTCAATCTACAATATAGTGTATCTCCTAGATGCACTCTGTCCTGAAGTAGGTACAGTTGTAACCTGTTTTGGAGGGCACAGAAAGAGGACTGCTGGTTTTTGCAGAGATAAGACTGGTAAGAACAGCAGGGGAGGAATGCAAAGTTGGGAAGACGATAATAGACTCCTTTAGGTTTGTGGTCAGGTTGTTGGATAGAACGGTGCAGCAGAGTGAGTAGAGTGATGAGTGGCCATGGAGACTGAAAAGAGGGCTGTGAAAAGGCATCAGCAACCTTCTGTTTTTTTTTAGTAGGCGGCTGTAGGCCTACAGACCTTTTTACCCCTTCCAGCACCCTGCCATAAATGTACAGCATGGCAAGCAGAACATTAGCACACCATGCCATTTACAGCATGGCTTCAAACTGTCACTGTAAATCTGTCAGCAGATTTGAAACTGGCTCACCAGCTGCATGTGTGCTTGGCAGCTGAAGGCATCTATGTTGGTCCTTAGTTTATATGTGCCTGCATAACTGAGAAAAATGAAGTTTTAATATATGCAAATAAGCCTCTAGGAGCAACTGGGACACTGCCATTACTCCCAGAGGCTCAGCTCTCTCTATAACTGCCACAGCCTCTCTACTTTGATGGACAGGGCCACGCAGTGTAAACTTGATCACGCTTACATGGCCCTGTTAATCAAAGTGCAGAGGGCGCAGCATTTGCAGACAGAGCTAAGCATCAGTAACTGCAACGCACCCATTGCTCCTACTGTAGTGATCCTCCCACTTTCCAGCATAAATGTCACCTTTTGGCTGGACAAATAGCATGCTAGGGTTTTTGTCCAGCCGACAGCTGGCATTTATGCTGGAACAGGCTACTGGAACAGCCTGCTGTATATCTGAACACTGCCCAGTTATATTTCCCTTCAAAATTCCCTCATTCACTTTAAAGGTATGCTGTATTTCCGGCAGTACACACTGAGCAAGAGGGCAGGGTATGGTGTTAAAATACACAAAATCTGTGGCAGATGGGTTATAATCATAAACCTAGAATTTATGCAGGAAGAGACAGCAGAATAGAGCCCCCAGAATGGCCCAAACTCATGGTTACTGCAGTGAAAATTGTGTGGGAGTTAGTCCACCCACTTCTGGATAAAGGTCTTAATTTACATTTACTTGTAGATACATTTTTCATGAGTGTGCCTTTATCCAGAAACCTTGCTATCAGAGGAACTGTGGTATGTGGCACTATAAGGAGAAATAATGTACAGTGTACAGTGGCCCTTTATAATTAAAGGGGTTGTCTCATCATGGACGCCGCTGGCACCCGCACCTATATCGAGAACAGAGCCCCGCAAGTGAAGGAGGCATGCACAGCCGCCCTCCATTCATTTTCTATGGGGCCGGCGAAAATGGCCGAACGCTGGCTCAGCTGTTTCAGTCGGCCCCAGAAAAATGAATGGGAGCGGGGGCCGCACATGCGAGATACGCTCCCACTCACTTCTATGGGGAGTCGGCTTGGTGGTGGCCGGACCGGAGTCCTCCAGCCACCACCTTGCGGGGCTCTGTTCTAGATATAGGTGCCGATCCCAGCGGTGGGACCCGCACCTATAAGACAATGAGGCCATATCCTAGCTATATGCCCCCATTGTCTATGATAAGACAACCCCTTTAATTCGGGCTTTATCATTGTACAGCCCAGAGAGCTCCAGAAAGTTACTATCAAGGCCCTTATTTTTAAGAGCCAGTAAATAGAGGGCCCCAGCACATCTGGCAAGGAGTCCAGTTGTATTATATCAGGGCAAACAGGGTAAAAAGGGAAAGACACAAAAAAGGTGAGGAATAAGAAGAGATACGACCAGTGTGCATATTGGATTGAAAACTGAAACTGTATCTGTAATGTACTCCATACATCTTATATTTATATCTAGAGATGAGCGAATTTTTAAAAAATTAGATTCACCGGTTCGCCGTATTTTTGGGGAAAAATTAGATTTGATCTGAATATATTCGCGGTGAATTACGTTAAAAAACAGCTATTTCCTGGCTGCTGAGAGCCTTTATAGTGGTGTAGAACACTGTGCCTTGCCGTAACACGCATAGGGAGTCTGCTTTGGTAGTGAAATAATACTGTGAGTCCGTATGACATGCAGATGACAGGCGTCACTTTTAGAATCACTGCATACTACACTTATTTGGGCGGTCATGGGGCCAAAACTGACCAAATAACTCAAGTATCAACTCAGACTTACAGGTAGATTTTAGCATCAAGAAGAAGCGCACTCCTTTTACACCCTTGTCAGCTGATTCCACATAGATGTCTACAGAACCAGTTCTATTAAACGCTTCTACATCTGAAAGGTGCAGATATCCAGCTCACAGCCCCAATCCACTCACCTACACTGCAGGACCAACAATGCAATGGGAGAAAATTGAGTCCGCAAGCCGCACCTACAACAGACTATGTGACACAGGCTCCCAGGTGCAACAGAATGTTACCAGCCATACGCAATAGCACATTCAATACATATAAAGCAAAAATCGCAGAATTAAACGTGGCCTAAATAGGTGGAACTGCTCAAAACCCAAACACTGTTGCGTGTTTCTCACTGGTGGAGCAGCTCCTCAGCATGTGGTTCGCAGCAAGCGGCCATCCCCAGCAAAAATTGCATACAATGGAGGATGCCGGCGTGAACCACATGCACCATACAAACATCCTACACAAAATGAAACAATGTGCGGATGAAAATAGCACAGTGTTATGTCTCTTCTGAGTCTTACCATGTGCCCACGCAGCTGGCAATAGCCATATGTGGGGTACTACCCTACCTGAGAGAATCTGCATAAAAATTAAGGTAATTAATCTCTCTGGTAACATAAGCTGGAAATGATATATTGGGCACTGAAATGCCATAATTATGAAAAATGTAGCAGCCTTCCCTCTGTGTATTAAATTCAGAAAAACAAATGCTCCCCTAGATGATTTCCTTGAGGGGTTTCCACTGTATCGGTACCTCGGGGGCTCTACAAACTCAGCATGGCACTTATAATCTTATCAGCAAAATCTGTGCTCTAAATGGCGGTTCTTCTTTTCTGAGCCCTGCCATGTGAGCAGGCAGCAGATAATGGCTACATGTGAGAAATTGATGTACCCATTTTTTTGGGGATCCCTTGGCAGGCACTTGGCAAAAAATGTCAGCCTGTCGTTTGGTAAAATCTTTTGGGTCATGTCCGCTAAAAAAAAACAGAAGACACACGGAAACACAACTGAAGCAAAAACGGACACGGATCACGGAACAACGGAACCCCGCTTTGCGGACCGCCAAAAAATACTGTCGTGTGCATGAGGCCTAAAGCAGATAAATTCAAATTTAGAAAAAAAAAATTCTAAATTTTCTGTATATTTTGGATTTTGTTATAAATAAAAGTAAAACATACCAACTAAAAGGAGTTGTGCTGGCAGTAGTATTGATGGCCTATCTTCAGAATAGGTCTTCAATATCTGATCAATGACCTATTTGATAAGGAGGCGATCAGCTGTTTGACAAGAAGGCGTCGCTCCAAGCGAGTGGCACTTCCTCTTCATTACACTAAAGTTAGTCTCATAAGTGCAGTGTAATACAAGTACCCGCATCATTCACTTGCGTTCTTGTAATTACACTGCGCCACTGCTCCATGGGAGATGAAAGTTAGTGTAAATATAAGGAAGCAGTGCTCGCATGGAGCGCTGCCTCCTTGTCAAATAGCTGATCGGCTCTCTGCTGGGTGTTGCACCCCCGCCAAACAGATATTGATGAATAGTGTTGAGCGAATCAAAGTTAACGAAATGGGCTTCGATCCGAATTTCAGTAAAAAATTTGATTCGCCCCGAAAGCTAATGTCCCTGTAACTAGTGTTGAGCGTACAGTTCGAGCATAGTTCGGGTTCGTACCGAATTTTGGGGTGTTCGGGACATGGACCCGGACCTGAACATTTTCAAAAAAGTTCGGGTTCGGGTCCGTTGTACGGCGATTTCTTCCCGCTCTCTTAAGGACTGCACAGCAGCCAATCAGCTAGCGTTTTACTTCTTGCCCTAAGAAGCCATCACAGCCATGCCTACTAATGGCATGGCTGTGATTGGCCAAGTGCCACATGTGACTCAGCCTCTATTTAAGCTGGATTCACGTAGCGCCGCACGTCACACTGCTCTGATTAGTGTAGGGAGAGGATGCAGCTTCTGTGAAGGTGAGATTAGGCAGGGAAAAGTCAGCAAAAAGACCTAATGAAGTGATCGATCTATAGCTGTGAATCATTCAACTTCTGCTAGTTAATTGCTCACTGGTTTTTAGGCTGCACAGAGCGTTTTTCTGTCACTTTTTTCTAGGGTGATCGGCGGCCATTTTGTGACTTGTGGTGGGGGTTAAGTTCAATTGCCAAAATAGCAATCCCCTAAATCTGGTGTTCCAGCTGCGGCTAGCCAAATGTAATACTGTCTGCTGTCTGGCAAAGGATAGATAATTTTCTGTGGGGAAATTCAATTGCCAAAATAGCAATCCCCTAAATCTGGTGTCCCAGCAGTGGCTGGCAAAGTATAATAGTGTCCAGCAAAGGACATATTTTGTTCTGGGGTGAAATTCAATAGCCAAAATAGCAATACCGTAAAACAGTGGTTTCAGCTGTGGCTGGACAAGTTTAATAGTGTCCTGCAAAGGATATATTTTGTTCTGGGGTGAAATTCAATAGCCAAAATAGCAATACCCTGAATCTAGTGTTCCAGCTGTTGCAGGCCTAGTTTAAATCTGTCCGTAAAAGGATATATTTTGTTCTGGGGTGAAATTCAATAGCCAAAATATCAATACCGTAAATCAGTGGTTTCAGCTGCGGCTGGCCAAGTTTAATAGTTTCCTGCAAAGGATATATTTTGTTCTGGGGTGAAATTCAATTGCCAAAATAGCAATACTATAAATCAGTGGTTTCAGCTGTGGCTGGCCAGGTTTAATAGTGTCCGGCAAAGGATATATTTTGTTCTGGGGTGAAATTCAATTGTCAAAATAGCAATACCATAAATCAGTGGTTTCAGCTGTGGCTGGCCAAGTTTAATAGTGTCCGGCAAAGGATATATTTTGTTCTGGGGTGAAATTCAATAGCCAAAATAGCAATACCCTGAATCTGGTGTTCCAGCTGTTGCAGGCCTAGCTTAAATCTGTCCGTAACAGGGTATATTTTGTTCTGGGGTGAAATTCAATTGCCAAAATAGCAATACGCTGAATCTGGTGTTCCAACTGTTGCAGGCCTAGCTTAAATCTGTCTGTAACAGGGTATATTTTGTTCTGGGGTGAAATTCAATTGCCAAAATAGCAATACCCTGAATCTGGTGTTCCAGCTGTTGCAGGCCAAGTGTTAATCAGTCCGTAAATGGGTATATTACACTCAAGGTGTATATACAGGTCCTGAGAGGGTCATCCTCAATAACTTCACACGCTACCGTGCATCTCCCATTGTGTTTCTGTCCGTTAAAGGGTATATTACACAAAGTGTTAAAATACAATTGCTGAAGGCATAATCCTACATATTTTTTCACACGCTACTGTGCATCTCATCCAGTCAGCCACACACCTTCACCACCAACTTCAGCACAGCCCAGGGTAAACGTCAGCAGGCCCCACACCGCGCAGGAGTTGTGGCGGGGTATTGAACAACAGACCGACGAGTGGTGTGCGATAATGGGCGAAATCTCGTCGCAGCTCTGGGACTAGCCGGTTTGAAGCACATCCCTTGCCTGGCGCATGTGCTGAATTTGGTGGTGCAGAAGTTCATTCACAACTACCCTGACATGTCAGAGCTGCTGCATAAAGTGCGGCCCGTCTGTCTGCGCTTCCGGCGTTCACATCCTGCCGCTGCTCGCCTGTCTGCGCTACAGCGGAACTTCAGCCTTCTCGCTCACCGCCTCATATGAGACGTGCCCACCAGGTGGAACTCCACCTTGCACATGCTGGCCAGACTGTGCAAGCAGCAGCAGGCAATAGTGGAGTTTCAGCTGCAGCACGCACGGGTGAGTCGCTCGGCGGAACAGCACGATGACGATACGCCTCCCACAGAGGACAGCTTGTCCCTACCTCTGGGGAGCCTGGCACACATGAGCGACTACATGCTGCAGTGCCTGCGCAACGACAGCAGAGTTGCCCACATTTTAACGTGTGCGGACTACTGGGTTGCCAACCTGCTGGATCCCCAGTACAAAGACAATGTGCCCACCTAACTTCCTGCACTGGAGCGTGATAGGAAGATGCGCGAGTACAAGTGCATGCTGATAGACGCACTCTTGAGATAATTCCCAAATGTCACAGGGGAACAGGTGGAATCCCAAGGCGAAGGCAGAGGAGGAGCAAGAGGTCGCCAATACAGCTGTGTCACGGCCAGCTCCTCTGAGGGCAGGGTTAGCATGGCAGAAATGTGAAAAAGTTTTGTCTCCACGCCACAGCTAACTGCACCACCACCTGATACGGAACGTGTTAGCAGGAGGCAGAATTTCACCAACATGGTTGAAAAGTACGTCTGCACACCCCTCCACGTACTGACTGATGGTTCGGCCCCACTCAACTTCTGGGTCTCCAAATTGTCCATGTGGCCAGAGTTAGCATTTTATGCCTTGGAGGTGCTGGCCTGCCCTCTCCTCAATCTGGGCGCTGGGGCCTAAATAACTGAAAGTGGCCTTTTACAATGGTGGGTGACATGAAGCCTAAACATCTGCCATGTGACCTCTCTCCTCTGTTTGGGTGCTGTGGGCTAAATATCTGGAAGTGGCCTTCTCCAGTGGTGGGTGATATGAAGCTTGATTCTGTCCTATGGGACCTCTCTCTTTTGTCTGGGTGCTGGGGCCTAAATAACTGAAAGTGGCTTTCTTTAGTGGTGGGTGAAATGACGCATGATTCTCTACTCTGGGACCTCTCTCCTCTGTCTGGGTGCTGGGGCCTAAATAACTTAAAGTGGCCTTCTCCAGTCATTGGTGATATGACGCCTTATTTCTTGCTGTGGGACCTCTCTCATCTGTCTGGGTGCTGGGGCCTAAATAACTGAAAGTAGCCTTCTCCAGTGGTGGGTGATATGACGCATGATTCTCTGCTGAGGGACCTCTCTCCTCTGTCTGGGTGCTGGGGCCTAAATAACTGAAAGTGGCCTTTTCTAGTGGTGAGTGATATGATGCCTTATTTCTTGCTGTGGGACCTCTCTCCTCTGTCTGGGTGCTGGGGCCTAAATAACTGAAAGCGGCCTTCTCCAGTAAAGGGTGATATGATGCATGATTCTCTGCTGTGGGACCTCTCTCCTCTGTCTGGGTGCTGGGGCCTAAATAACTGAAAGTGGCCTTCTCCAGTGGTGGGTGATATGTTGCCTTATTCCTTGCTGTGGGACCTCTCTCCTCCGTCTGAGTGTTGGGGCCTAAATAACTGAAAGTGGCCTTCTCCAGTGGTGGGTGATATGACGCTTGATTCTCTGCTGTGGGACCTCTCTCCTCTGTCTGGGTGCTGGGGCCTAAATAACTGAAAATGGCCTTCTCCAGTGGTGGGTGATATGTTGCCTTATTACTTGCTGTGGGACCTCTCTCCTCTGTCTGGGTGCTGGGTCCTAAATAACTAAAAGTGGCCTTCTCCAGTGGTTGGTGATATGACGCCTTATTTCTTGCTGTGGGACCTCTCTCATCTGTCTGGGTGCTGGGGCCTAAATAACTGAAAGTGGCCTTCTCCAGTGGTGGGTGATATGACGCATGATTCTCTGCTGTGGGACCTCTCTCCTCTGTCTGGGTGCTGGGGCCTAAATAACTGAAAGTGGCCTTCTCCAGTGGTGGGTGATATGTTGCCTTATTCCTTGCTGTGGGACCTCTCTCCTCCGTCTGAGTGTTGGGGCCTAAATAACTGAAAGTGGCCTTCTCCAGTGGTGGGTGATATGACGCTTGATTCTCTGCTGTGGGACCTCTCTCCTCTGTCTGGGTGCTGGGGCCTAAATAACTGAAAATGGCCTTCTCCAGTGGTGGGTGATATGTTGCCTTATTCCTTGCTGTGGGACCTCTCTCCTCTGTCTGGGTGCTGGGTCCTAAATAACTAAAAGTGGCCTTCTCCAGTGGTTGGTGATATGACGCCTTATTTCTTGCTGTGGGACCTCTCTCATCTGTCTGGGTGTTGGGGCCTAAATAACTGAAAGTGGCCTTCTCCAGTGGTGGGTGATATGACGCATGATTCTCTGCTGTGGGACCTCTCTCCTCTGTCTGGGTGCTGGGGCCGAAATAACTGAAAGTGGCCTTCTCCAGTGGTGGGTGATATGACGCATGATTCTCTGCTGTGGGACCTCTCTCCTCTGTCTGGGTGCTGGGGCCTAAATAACTGAAAGTGTCCTTCTCCAGTGGTGGGTGATATGACTCCTTATTCCTTGCTGTGGGACCTCTCTCCTCTGTCTGGGTGCTGGGGCCTAAATAACTGAAAGTGGCCTTCTCCAGTGGTGGGTGATATGACGCACGATTCTCTGCTGTGGGACCTCTCTCCTCTGTCTGGGTGCTGGGGCCTAAATAACTGAAAGTGGCCCTCTCCAGTGCTCGGTGATATGACGCCTTATTCCTTGCTGTGGGACCTCTCTCCTCTGTCTAGGTGCTGGGGCCTAAATAACTGAAAATGGCCTTCTCCAGTGGTGGGCGATATGACGCCTTATTTCTTGCTGTGGGACCTCTCTCCTCTGTCTGGGTGCTGGGGCCTAGATAACTAAAAAGTGGCCTTCTCCAGTGGTTAGTGATATGACTCTTGATTCTCTGCTGTGGGACCTCTCTCCTCTGTCTGGGAGCTGGGGCATAAATAACTGAAAGTGGCCTTCTCCAGTGGTGGGTGATATGACACCTTATTCCTTGCTGTGGGACCTCTCTCCTCTGTCTGGGTGCTGGGGCCTAAATAACTGAAAGTGGCCTTCTCCAGTGGTGGGTGATATGACCCATAATTCTCTGCTGTGGGACATCTCTCCTCTGTCTGGGTGCTGGGGCCTAAATAACTTAAAGTGGCCTTCTCCAGTGGTTGGTGATATGACGCCTTATTTCTTGCTGTGGGACCTCTCTCCTCTGTCTGGGTGCTGGGGCCTAAATAACTGAAAGCGGCCTTCTCCAGTGGTGGGTGATATGACGCATGATTCTCTGCTGTGGGACCTCTCTCCTCTTTCTGGGTGCTGGGGCCTGAATAAGTAAAAGTGGCCTTTCCATTGGTTGGTGACATGAAGCCTGATTCTCTGCTATGGTACCTCTCTCCTCTGTCTGAGTGCTGGGGCCTAAATAACTGAAAGTGGTCTTTTTTCATTGGTGGGTGATATGAAGCCTGATTCTCTGGTATGGGACCTCTCTCCTCTTTCTGGGTGCTGGGGCCTGAATAAGTAAAAGTGGCCTTTCCATTGGTTGGTGACATGAAGCCTGATTCTCTGCTATGCCACCTCTCTCCTCTGTCTGGGTGGTGGGGCCTAAATTACTGAAAGTGGCCTTTTCCATTGGTGGGTGACATGAAGCCTGATTCTCTGCGATGGGACCTCTCTCCTCTGTCTGGGTGCTGGGGCCTAAACAAGTAAAAGTGGACTTCTCCATTGGTGGGTGATATGAAGCCTGATTCTCTGCTATGGGACCTCTCTCCAATTGATATTGGTTAATTTTTATTTATTTTATTTCATTTCCCTATCCACATTTGTTTGCAGGGCATTTACCTACATTTTGCTGCCTTTTGCAGCCCTCTAGCCCTGTCCTGGACGATTTTACAGCCTTTTTAGTGCCCAAACATTCGGATTCCCATTGACCTCAATGGGGTTCGGGTTCGGGATGAAGTTCAGGTCGAGTCCGGATCCCGAACCCGAACATTTTCGGGAAATTCGGCCGAACTTATCGAACCCGAACATCCAGGTGTTCGCTCAACTCTACCTGTAACGAATCCATTTTTCCTAAAATGGAGATACAAAAAACAAAACATACTCATCTCATCCATCTGATCACGGAGAGGCCGTCACAGGCATCTTGACTGAAGAAAAAGCACCAAATCTCGTGTGCGCTGAGGTATGATGTCATCATGCTGGCTGGGCTCAGTGAAGTCATCACGTAAGCCTCGCGAGATTTGGCGCGTTTTTCTCAATCAAGATGGCCATGACTGCCTCTCCATGATCAAATGGATAAGGTGAGTATGGTTTTTTTTTAACCCCTGATTAACCCCTAAAGCCCCAGGATCAGCTTTCAACACGGCATCTGAGGGGTTCAATGACGGGGGCGGTGCGATCGCTGTTCCCCATCATTGCGCCAGCTTCATACAATGGAATACAATTTGTGACAAAGTACTTCGTAGCTAATCAAATTTCTTGCAAAAGTTCAGCAAAGCAGCCAAATCGAATTTTTGAAAACTTTGCTCCTGGTCATCAGTATTAACAGCTGGACAACCCCTTTGAATTTACCACTAATTACATGAATGATGTGAAAAAACAATCTCACAATTGCTTGGATAGATAAAAGCATTCCAAAGTTATTACCACATAAAATTACAACAGATTTGAAAAATGGGGCTTTATCCTTTTGGCCAAAATAGGCTTCATCTTTAAGGGGTTAAACACCCTCAAGTCAGCTTGCATTCAGCCAAATGTGGAAGAGAATAACCACCACTGGTGGACCAATGGCAAGTAGAACTGCTGTGAGTTATTCTTGGAGCGTACTGTGATTACAGTACCCGTGTGCCCTGTGTCGTTGGGAGTCAGGGTGACAGAATTGTGCAAGTCATTTTACAGATTGCTGGAATGATGGAATTATGTGTTGAGAGTGTTACATACCTGTTATTCGGTTGAATTTGCATTAACCCTTTAAAGTGCTCAGTCTGTCAATCATAATAGCACCTTCTCACCAATTTTACATGTATCACATGCTTCCTGTGGAGCTGCAGCTCTAGACACCTGGTGCATCCCAGATGTTGATAGAGGTTTCTGTGCTGATAGAGGAAGGGCCCATCCTTGATCCACAGTGGCACTTATGTGGCAATAGATGAATGCCAATGTGTGGACAGAGTGTGGTGGGATTTGCTATGGTGGTCAAAGTTCCCAGGGTACAGGAATATTGCTGAATAAATTATTGAACCTATCCTTTCAGGTCATCATTTGCAAAGTGGAAGTTCTGCAGTTTTTTTTTTATTAAATTCAGTAGATGGATAATGATTTTGTCCATCCATTTTAGAAAACCCTTTTGTCATAGCACTGATATACAGTATGTGTGTGTGATTTAAAGATTTTGCACTGACAAGTACCTTCTAGCCACAGTTCCATTTGTTTTGATGTTTAAAGGGTTTTTCTGATTTGCATGAAGAACCTTTAAAATAGTTATCATCATTTTGAAGGTAGCTGTAATTTTGTGATGTATTTCTTTCACCTTTATTGCTCCTATCATCGGGTCTGAGCTGTGGTCACATGACCATGTCCAT
Source organism: Bufotes viridis (assembly GCA_033119425.1). Classification (NCBI taxonomy): domain Eukaryota; kingdom Metazoa; phylum Chordata; class Amphibia; order Anura; family Bufonidae; genus Bufotes; species Bufotes viridis. Next base: position 232,245,783 of record CM065591.1, on the reverse strand, counting down.
GCAGCTTTTCCTTACTTCCTGTTATGTTATGTCCATGGGTGTATCAGTGATAGGGGAGTGTCCATGTATGTAGATGGCTGGGAGGAGATATAAATGAGCTGGGTGTTAGGGGCAGTGATAGGGGAGTGTCTATGTAACTAGCTGGTGGGAGGAGCTATAAACTAGCTGGGTGTTAGGGGCAGTGATAGGGGAGTGTCTATGTAACCAGCTATAAACTAGCTGGGCCCCATTAGGGGCGGTGCTTGAGCTGTGGCAGAGAAGGAGAAGTGCATCATGGGTTTGGTTGGATACAACAACAAAAGTGCTACATACAGGATGGAAACAAACCTGTGATTTGCTTGCATGGTGAAAATGGGTCGAGAGAATCTAGATTAGAAAAAATAATCACACTACCCCTGCTCTCCCCACCTCCAGGCGATGACTGATAGTTTTCTTTCTTATGCACCACAGGATAGAAAACTTTCATTTATTGTCCAGAGGGCAGGGGCAGCCTGCTTCATTGAACTCATGTCTTTCACAGCACTGGTGCACACTTAAGGCTTTAGCAAGTCAATACTCAAAAACTACTGAAAGCCATCACAGCAGTGACACAGATGGAATCAGCGAGTTTGTCACTACACTATGCTGTCCTCGGTCAGAGTGGCTTATAGGAGCTGATATGTTCCCTTTAGGGTACGTGCACACGATACGGATTACGTGCATTTTTTCCATTTAAAAAAGGCCAGTTAAGTGAATGAGATTAGACAAATCTCTTGTACATTTTTGTTTTTCACTCCGTGTGAAAATTGACCTGTTGTAAAGATTTTAAAATCCGCAGCATGACAATTATTTGTACGGTTTGGCACCTTTTATATAGTACTTTCCCCATAGATTTCAATGGGATTATTAACATGAACAGAAAATCCGCCCAACAAAAAACACATAAAAACCTGCACAAAACTGCAATAAATAGTGTGGATTTCAGTTTTTTGTGGTTTTGGTGCAAATTTTCTGCATACAAATCTGCACCGTGTGCAGGTACCCTTAGGGCTCTTTCACATGAGCATGTCCCTTGCGGGAACCACACTCCATATGAGAGAGGGATCATGCGGTCTGGACTACAGCAGAACACGGCATTATCATGATTGATACTGCTGTCTGCCTTTGCCTGACCTTTCTGTAATGGAATCATACTGACAAGTTTATGTCAGTATGATTCTGTTACAGAAAGGTCACACAGAGGAATACAGCATTATCAATCATGAAAATGCTGTGCGTTTCTGTAGTCCAGACCACACAATCCCTCTCTCACACGGAGCATGATTTCCGTAAGGGACATGCTCATGTGAAAGAGCCCTTAAGGTTCTAGCAGCAGTTTAACTTCTGCGGGAACAAAGGATTGAACGTGTTGAAATACAGTGAGCCGTACATGCGTCAGATTATTTTTTCTCAGGGTTTTTCACAGCTATAAATGCTATATAAAGATGTTTGTTATTAGTCTATAAGATTATGTCTATCCACAGCACTTTGATGAGTGGCATTCTGATTTATGTTTTTGAGGTCAATGTGATAATTTTTAAAAATCTGCATGCTCTAAATATGGTGTTTCTCTTGGCATTTTCTCCATAGGCTTCAAACTAGGACATAAAAAAAAGTAAGCCCAGGGGCATTGAGTAACCTGTACGGATTTATTCACACATCGTGGTCTTATCCTTTCATTTTTTTAACTTTTGACATTTATCTTTGTCTGCAATATGTCAATAAATCATCTAAGAACAGAAAACATAGGGGCAATGTATCATGATGGGACTTTTTGAAGTTAGTTTTGCTTTGACTTTGAGTTGGTGAAAGGCTTGTGAAATGTATAAAAAGCTGCAATATTTTTAACATTTGACACTTTTGTCTAGAACCGGTACTATAGTTTTTTGATGACACTACAGGTTTCCGTTTCCCAGATATAGACTGGGAAACTGAAACCTGTACATCACATAAAGGAAACAGGTTCTTGGCAATAACCAAAGACAATTACCTTTCCCAACTGGTTCAGGACCCAACTAGAGGGACAGCCATACTGGACTTAGTATTAACCAATTAATCTGACAGAACAACAGATGTGCAGGTTGGGGGACACCCGGGAAATAGTGACCATTAAGTAATAAACTTCCAATTGTCATTCAAAAGAGTGTTTCTTCAGGGAGGAACAAAAATACCAAACTTCAAAAAAGCTAAATTTAGCCAACTAAGAGAGGCCATAGGCCTAACTAACTGGGACAAAGTCCTCAAAAATAAAAATACAGCCACAAAATGGGATATTTTTAAAAGCATCCTAAAATCTAATTATGAAAGCTACATACCTTATGGGAATAAAAGGTTAAGGAACAAGAAAAAACAATGTGGATAAATAGTATAATAATAAATGTAATACATAATATGTAAAAAACAAATAAGATCAGTCAAACTAGAGACTGAGAGATGAATTGCCAAAGAGAGCAAAACTAACCCTAAAATGTTCTTGAATTATATAAATGGTAAAAAGTATAAATCTGAAGGTGTCAGACACCTACAGAGTAATGAGGGGAGATTTGTAGAGAGCGATGATAAGAAAGCAAAGCTATTAAATATTTTTTTCTCCACTGTATTCACTGAGGAAAATAAACTGTCAAATGAAATGCAGAATGTAAATTCCCCATTAAATGTGCCCTGTCTGACCCAGGAAGAAGTACATCGGCGTCTTAAAAAGATTAAAATAGACAAAATCGCCAGGACCAGATGGCATACACCCCCTTATCCTAAGAGAATTAAGTTATGTTATGACAAATCGCCAGGACCAGATGGCATACACCCCCTTATCCTAAGAGAATTAAGTTATGTCATAGCCAGACCCTTATTTTGTCACAGAGCAAATGTGGTGCCAATATTCAAAAAGGGTTTAAAAACAGAGCCCGGAAACTGTAGGCCGGTAAGTTTAACATCTGTGGTGAGTAAACTGTTTGAAGGTTTTCTAAGAGATGCTATCTTGGAGTACCTCAATAAAAATAAGCAAATAACGCCATATCAGCATGGCTTTATGAGGGATCGGTCATGTCAAACTAATTTAATCAGTTTCTATGAGGAGGTAAGTTCTAGACTTGACAGCTGCGAATCAATGGATGTCGTATATCTGCACTTCTCCAAAGCATTTGACACTGTACCACATGAAAGGCAAGTATATAAAATGAGAATGCTTGGACTGGGAGGAAATGTCTGTATGTGGGTAAGTAACTGGCTCAATAATAGAAAACAGAGGGTGGTTATAAATGGTACTAACTAAGATTGGGTTACTGTCACTAGTGGAATACCTCAGGGGTCAGTATTGGGCCCTATTCTTTTCAATATATTTATTATTGATCTTGTAGAAGGCTTACAAAGTAAAATACAAATGTTTGCAAATGACACTAAACTGTGTAAAGTAATTAACACAGAAGAGGACAGTATACTGCTACAGAGGGATCTAGATAGATTGGAGGCTTTGGCAGATACAGATGGAGCAGGGGTAACACTACCACCCTTAGGCCCCTTTCACACGGGCCAGTTTTCCGCACGGGTGCAATGCGTGAGGTGGACGCACTGCACCCGCACTGAATCCGGACCCATTCATTTCTATGGGGCTGTGCACATGAGCGGTGATTTTCACGCATCACTTCTGCGTTGCGTGAAAATCGCAGCATGCTCTATATTGTGCGTTTTTCAAGCAACGCAGGCCCCATAGAAGTGAATGCGGCTGCTCACATGTGACCCTATTTTAGAAAGAAGACACCCCAAGGTATTCCGTGAGGGGTATGGTGAGTTCATGTAAAATTTTATTTTTTGTCACAAGTTAGTGGAATATGAGACTTTGTAAAAATAAAAAATAAATCAATTTCCGCTAACTTGTGCCCCAAATTTTTTTTTTCTGTGAACTCGCCATGCCCCTCACGGAATACCTTGGGGTGTCTTCTTTCCAAAATGGGGTCACTTGTGGGGTATTTATACTGCCCTGGCATTTTAGGGGTCCTAAAGCGTGAGAATCCAAATGCGTAAAAATGCCCTGTGAAATCCTAAAGGTACTCATGGGAATTTGGGCCCCTTTGCGCATCTTGGCTGCAAAAAAGTGTCACTCATGTGGTATCGCCGTACTCAGGAGAAGTAGGGAAATGTGTTTTGAGGTGTATTTTTATATGTACCCATACTTTGTGTGAGAACTATCGCTGTAAAAGACAACTTTTTAATTTTTTTTATACAAAGTTGTCAGTTTACAGAGATATTTCTCTCACCCAACATGGGTATATGTAAAAATACACCCCAAAACACATTTCCCTACTTCTCCTAAATAAGGCGATACCACATGAGTGACACTTTTTTGCAGCCTGGGTGCGCAAAGGGGCCCAAATTCCAACGAGTACCTTTGGGTTTTACAAATTTAGCCCGCAAAATGCCAGAACAGTAAACACACCCCACAAATGACCCCATTTCGGAAAGTAGACACCCCAAGGTATTCACTGAGGGGCATAGTGAGTCCGTGGGAGATATTTTTTTTTTTGCCAGAAGTTAGCAGAAATGAAAACTTTATTATTATTTTTTTTCTTAGAAAGTGTCATTTTCCGCTAACATGTGAAAAAAAATGAAATGATACATGAACTCACCATGCCCCTCCGCGAATACTTTGGGGTGTCTTCTTTCTAAAATGGTGTCATTTGGGGGGTATTTATACTATCCTGGCATTCTAGCACCTGAAGAAACATGACAGGTGCTCAGAAAGTCAGAGCAGCTTCAAAATGCCGAAATTCACTTTTTTGCACCATAGTTTGTAAACGCTATAACTTTTACCCAAACCAATAAATATATACTTATTCGATTTTTTTTTATCAAAGACATGTAGAACAATAAATTTAGAGAAAAATTTATATAGAAATGTCGTTTTTTTAAAAAAAAAATTACAACAGAAAGTGAAAAATGTCATTTTTTTGCAAAAATTTCGTCAAAAAAAGTAAAATATCAAAAAAAGTTAAAATGTCAGCAGCAATGAAATACCACGAAATGAAAGCTCTATTAGTGAGAAGAAAAGGAGGTAAAATTCATTTGGGTGGTAAGTTGCATGACCGAGCAATAAATGGTGAAAGTAGCGTAGTGCAGAATTGTAAAAAGTGGCCTGGTCATTATGGGTGTTTAAGCTAGGGGGGCTGAAGTGGTTAATTGTACATCATCTCATGCTAAATTATTAATCTCTCTTCATATATATCCTAAATTGGATCAGCAGCAGCTGCTGGACACTGAGAACTGCTGCTTCTACTACATGTACAATAACTGCGACACTCAAGTCCTTCTCTAGTTCTGGTATCATCATTTATAGTCCACATAACATATAGTTAACACTTAATATTAATATATAGACAGTAATACTACTATGTTAAAAAACTAAACTACAGTAAATTGAAGCAAATGCTGAGCCTGTTTGCTGATATGGCAAAAGAAAGGTAACTGCTATTACCTGCACAACATCTCCTGTATAACGTTTCTGCATCCCAAATATCTGTGACATTGACTGTAATTTTTTCTAAACTGCTGTTGACAGCAGCACCATTACTTTTGATACTTCTCCTGTATAACGTTTCCACATCCCAAATATCTGTGACATTTACTGTCATTTTTTCTTAACTGCTGTTGACAGCAGCGCTATTACCTGTGGTACCTTTCCTGTATAACGGCCAAAACCAACAAAAGCAGCTCTCACCTGCTGTGACTTAGAGAAGAAGCACGGATGCAGTCAGGACTGGACTGTGAAACTTCAAGTGAAAAAAAAGGATAATTCAGCTTCCTAAAAATTGCAAATTTTATTCCATCAGGGTAAAATCTTCAATGCAGGAAATGGGCTCAACGAACAACACGTTTCAGACCTTAAAAAACATTACGGTCCTTACTCATGAACACCATTGAGCTGAATGTTATCCTTTATATCCCATGCTTCCTCCAATCAACCGACTAGAACCGGTCACATGGCTCACAGGTGTCAACCTCAGCCCAATTAGTTGAGCAGAAAAAAAAAACACCACCACCCAGGAAGGAAAATTTAACCCTTCATGGTAATGAGATACATAAAATACTACAGAAAAAATGCCAATACTAAAAACATATATTTCTTAACAAAGGAAGGGGTTTTCAATATTGTAAAATTAAATCATACTTTTTGTTGAGCCCATCAGGTATGCAAGTTTTTAATTCATGTATCCAGAAGGATTCTCGACTGATAAGTTTTTTCTTGTGGTCCCCCGTTTCCGCATCCCAAATATCTGACATTGACTGTAATTTTCTCTTAGCCGCTGTTGACAGCAGCGCCATTACCTATGGTACCTCTCCTGTATAACGTTTCCGCAGCCCAAATATCTGGGACATTGACTTCAATTGACTGCAATTTTGTCTTAGCCGCTGTTGACAGCAGCGCCATTACCTGTGGTACCTCTCCTGTATAATGTTTCCGCTTTCCAAATATCTGGGACATTGACTGTAATTTATTTGCACATACACTTAAAAAAGGTGCGCTACTGTACGTGTGACATACTTGCAAGCATATATACCATTTAATATGATGAAGGCGAGCAATAAGGGAAGGGGAAGTGGCCGTGCTGCTGATGGAGCACACAGAGGCTTTGGCCCTGGCCATGGTGAAACTGTGCCTGCTTGCACAGCACAAGAAACACACTCATCCACGATACCTAGCTTCATGTCCCAGTTTGCAGGGCGGCGCAGGACACCACTCTCGAAGTCGGACCAGTGCAGCAGCACCACCCTGTCTTCCACAAAGTCCAGTCTCAGTAGCCAAGAGTTTGGTCAACACTATCCTCACCCTGATCCTCCTTCCCCCCACCATGGAGAGTCTTTGCAAACAAGTGATCCCAAACTCGCCATGCCTTAATTTGGGCCTCTCGCCAAGCTCACTTGAAGAGGGACATGGGGAGATCTTGTGCACTGATTCCCAAACTCTTGAGCATCCACAGTCAGAAGAAGGTGGTGGTGGGGAACGGCAATTAGTGTTTCATGAGGTGGATGATGATGATGAGACACAGTTGCCAATAAGTCAATGGCAATTAGTGTCTCAAGAGTTTGATGATGAGGATGAGACACAGTTGTCAATAAGTGAGATTGTTGTTAGGTCAACAAGTCAGGAGGATGACCAGAGTGAGGAAGTGGAAGAGGAGGTGGTGGACAATGAAATCACTGACCCAACCTGGGAAGGTGGCAAGCCGAGTGAAGACAGCAGTAAAGAGGGGGAGGAATCCGCAGCACCGCAACAGTCTGGAAGAGGCAGTGAGGTGGCAAAAGGGAGAAGGCGGGCCACATCAAACAGGCACGCAACTGTTCCCCGGAGCACCCCCCTGCGGAAATCTCCCTTGCCAAGGGGTGGGTGTTCCGAAGTCTGGCGCTTTTTTGATGAAAGTGCGGACGATAAAAGAATTGTCATTTGCAACCTGTGCTGTACCAAAATGAGCAGAGGTGTGAACACTAGCAACCTCACCACCACCAGCATGATCTGCCACATGGCATCAAAGCACCCTAATAGGTGGGCCGAACGCCTGGGTCTACAATCAGTGTCTGCGGGTCACACCTCTGCCTCCTCTTCTCCTGTGTTACGTGCTGGTCAGTCCCTTGCCCAAAACGAAGGCCCGGATGCCTCCCGCCCTGCACCTGGACTTTCGCAAGCACTATCAGCTAGCACATCCACTTCTATGTCCCAGCGCAGCGTACAGATGTCCATAAATGTGCACCTTTCCAAATTGCTAGCCCTAGAAATGTTGCCATTTTGGCTTGTGGACACTGAGCCTTTCCGCAGCCTGATGGCGGCAGCTATCCCTCATTACTCAGTCCCCAGCCGGCACTATTTTGCCCGGTGTGCCGTCCTCGCCTTACACCAGCATGTGTCCCGTAACATCACCAATGTAATGACCAACGTAGTTATTGGGAAGGTCCACTTAACCACTGACACATGGACAAGTGCTTATGGTCAGGGATGCTACATTTGCCTGACGGCACACTGGGTGAACGTGGTGGAGGCTGAGAGCGAGTCGTACCCTGGGATGACGCCAAGGATTGCGGGCCCTACTTCCATCAGGATTTCTGCCACCACCTACATTAGTGGCTGCAACCCCCCTCCTTCTCCTCCTCCACCTCCTCCTCCACTTCCACATCTGAATTCTCAATTCTCATCTCATCTCAGCTGGAGTCAGCCATTAGTCAGTAGCTTGTAGAAAAAAATCCAGCTTGTATCGTGCAAAATAGATGTTTATTTTTGAAATGCGGCAAACTAACATATATGACGTTTCGGCCATAAAACGGCATTCATCAGACTGGTGCCGCTCTATGAACTGCCTGGGTCACGGGCGCATAAAGAAGATGCAGAGTAACTTACTGCAATGTAGGGGCGCTTCCCTACATTGCAGTGAGTTACTCTGCATCTTCTTTATGCGCCTGTGACCCAGGCAGTTCATAGAGCGGCACCAGTCTGATGAAGGCCGTTTTATGGCCGAAACGTCATATATGTTAGTTTGCCGCATTTCAAAAATAAACATCTATTTTGCACGATACAAGCTGGATTTTTTTCTACATTATAAAGGGGTGGGAACCCGAATTCCAGCAGGCAACAATCTTGCAGTGTGCCACGAAGTTTTCTGCTTCATTAGTCAGTAGCTGTCAGCAGTTTAGCACTGCAGTGAGGAATTGCCAGCTCACCGACTGTTGAGCGACGTGAGCATGCACTGAAACTCCACGTTCCACATGTTGGCCAGACGTTGTGATCAGCAGAGGGCAGTAGTGGAATACCAGCTGTAACATGGTCGTCGCCTTTCCAGTCAGCTTCCGCTCTTCACAAGCGACGAGTGGGCATGGATGTCTGACCTCTGTGAGGTTTTACGCAACTTTAAGGAATCAACACAGATGGTGAGCAGCGATGTCACTATTATAAGCATAACTATCCCACTTCTGTGTCTACTGAAACGCTCGCTGCTCACAATGAAGGAGGTGGAAATGGGGGAAGACAATACACAGGGTGATAGCCAGACCACCCTAATTTCGTCTTCTTAGCGCGGCAGTACCCATAGCAGGTTTATTCAGAAGAGGATGAAGAGATTAAGAGTCATCCTCCTGATGAGGACAGCGAAGTCTTGTCTGTTGTGATTCTGGCACACATTGCTGACTTTATGTTATGCTACCTTTCCCGTGACCCACGCATTATATGCATTTTGGCCCACACCGATTACTGGTTGTTCACCCTACTAGACCCCCGCTACAAAGGGAACTTCTCATCTCTCATTCCTGTGGTGGAGAGGACTAGCAAAATGGTGCAATACCAGAAGATCCTTGTGGAAAAATTGCTCCAAAAATTTCCAGCTGACAACGCTGGTGGCAGAGTATGTAGTTCCTTGGGCAACCGAGGAGGGGAGATGAGGGGAACACACAGCAGTTCCAACAGGGGCAGGACAACACTCTCCAAGGCCTGGGACAGTTTTTATGACAATCCGCCAGCACCCTCACCCTGATGCGCGGCCTACTGTCACAAGGAGGGAACCATTTTGAAAGATGGTGAAGGAGTACGTAGCAGACTGCGTCCTCAATGATCCCTCTTTGCCTTACAACTATTGGGTGTCCAAGCTAGACATGTGGCACGAACTGGCGCTCTATGCCTTGGAGGTGCTGGCCTGCTCTGCCACCAGCGTTTTGTCAGAGCGGGAATTTAGTGCTGCTAGGGGCATAATACTGTAACTGATAAGCGCATCCGCCTGTTAACTGAAAATGCTGACCGGTTGACTGTTATAAAAATGAACGAGGCCTGGATTGCCCCTGACTTCTCTACTCCACCAGAGGAAAGCGGCTGAACATAATGGCACTTTAAATGTGGCTTTTATGGTTAATTGAATACACTGTATTCCCATGCACCCCTTCCACCACAAAAAAGGGTATATGGTTCAATCTTCCTTTTCTCGTCCTCCTCCATCATAACAACATGCTTTTTAGGCTGCCTTGCTCCTAATGTTTTAGAGAATGTGAGAGAGATGTTTTTAAATGTAATGTGAACATTCTGTAGTACACTTTTTTGTCCACTAGATGACAGCAAACCAGATGTATGAGCCATGTGTGCTTTTCTTTGTCTTAAGGTCACTGGGGGTGGGGGAGTTAGGTTCCTATTTTCAAATCTATCTATGAACTCAGAGTTGAAGTTGCTGAAACCACTCCTATCAAGTTAAGGAGCCAATAGTCTTTTCTTAAGGAACACCCCTTTTGTGATGTCATGTCTACTATTTAAGTGAATGTAACTTGAATAAAGCTCTCTTGCTCAGGGAGATGAGAAGATGCTTTCATGATACCAACTTGTGTGTCTGGTCTCATTATAAAAGTAGTATGGAGTGCTCATACTTATACTTCTAATTGATTTGGCACCACACAAAGAAGATGAGAATCGCATAATAACATTTTGGCGTCCTTGGGTGGGCAGACAGCTTGCGTAACTTTCGATTCAAACGCTACAAGAGGACTTGCGCACAACCATTAGACGAGGTCTCACACTAGGAAGGTAAGAGAGCTTTATTTCTAACATTACCTTCTCTGAGCCTTTTGCCCAAGTAGATTCTCAAGAGTTGAATTGGTGTTATCGCGATAGAAGGGTTCAAATTATAGCAGATCTGTCCTTTAGAACGAAAGAACTCGGTTGAATATTCCTTCTTTGTGTGGTAGGACGTGCTGGAACTAAGCGGGGATTGATAGAAAGCTGAGTAGGAGATCCGTGACATAGAATTGGACCTAAGCCAAGCTCTGATGAGAATTTTAGGATTCATGAGTAGTGACCAGGGGTCCACATGATAGAAGTAACGCTGATTATGGGCATGAGTAGGATTAACACCAATTGCATAGTAATGTGTTTACCCTAATTAGGTTAGATAGCAGCCGAATACCTTTAAAACTGTAAGTTCAGTAGGATAAGTCCTGCTTGGATATCCTTAAGACTATATGAGTCCGAAAGGGTTGATAACGGCTGCATATCTTTAGGACTGTGTGTCACTATTAGGAAGAAAAATAAGCAATTGGAAGTTATTAAGATTTTGCATGCCTACAGAGGTGAATAGGATCAGGGGTTTTCACCAAAGGATTTATGGGTTTGGTAGTGATTAGATAATCATTGGATCTTTGTGTAACTGCTCTAAGCTGGCAGGTTTGATGGTGATAAGATAATCGTTTAATCTTTGTGTAACCGCTCTAATTTGGCGGGTTCGATAGTAATCAGATAATCGTTAAATCATTGTGACACCGCTCTAAATTGGCGGGTTCGATAGTAATCAGATACCAAACTGGGCACCCTCAGGATATAGGTACCTAAAAACGTTTATTCCAACAAACTCTATATTAAACAACCAAGGATAATAGTCACACTAAAAAAGGCTCGGATATCCTAAATGAATAGCTGCCTAGAAGTAATAAGGTGCACCTAGTATTGAGATAACTCACTGCAGTGACGTCAGTTCAGTAGTGTATACAGTCACTTATAAAGAGACCATTAGGTAATGGTTGAGAAGCCAGAGTTCATACTAGAGGTCAGGCCGAATATACACTTCAAGAGATATTTCATTCATTAAAAAACCTGATGAATCCTCTAGCATTTGGTTCGGTGACCAACTGTAATAATGTTCATTCGTCAAAAATCACTCCTGATCTCCCGCTAAATAAGTCCAGGCACAATGTAGCAATAGTGCCTCTTACAATGTAACTACCAGACAGATGATAGCGGAGTCCCGCTTTACATCATTTTTAAAGTTTTCTATTTCAACTATTCAGGCGATTTTTTTAATGGAATTGCATGAATGACTTGCTGCAATTTGCGAATATGCTGCCGAATATTTTGTTATTATTAGCAGTGACAATTTTATGTATATTAAGAACAAAATGAGTAGAAGAAGAATGATATTTGATATGACTCCCAGACTTTTAAAGAGATATGATCCAGACCAGGTCTTGTATAGCACCGTAACCCCTATATAGGAGGGGTGTCCAAGGGGGTTTGATTATCACTAAGGAAGGGGTCACCTAGTACCCTGAAACTTGTCTGGTCAAACCCCCAATAGGACCGCAAGGAGATACAGTTGCAGCGATCTTTAAGTTGTACAATTGCCTGTTACACCGTCCTCCGCGCGTAATGACCAATTTGAGGGCACACTGAAAGACCGCAAGAATACAGAGAGGTCCACGTGCAGTTTGCCCATCAGCGTGAAAACCCAGGCGGTGCCTGCTTGCAAGACACTGGTTACCTCTATTACAAGACCATTGTCCAGAGTGGGATTTGAGCACTGAAGTTCACCGAATCGGTAAGATCGCTCCATATTTATGTCGGCACTACCAATAGTACTACCCATACAATACCAGTACACAGTGTGTCAGTGGGACGCTGCTGACAGACTTCTAAAGCGGGACGCCGCTATCATCGGCCTGGTAGTTACATAATAGAAGGCACTATTGCTACATTGTGTTTAGACTTATTTAGCGGGAGATCAGGAGTGATTTTTGAGGAATGAACATTATTACAGTTGGTCACCGAACCAAATGCTAGAGGATTCATCAGGTTTTTTATGAATGAAATATCTCTTGAAGTGTATATTCTGGCTTCTCAGCCATTATTACCTAATGGTCTCTTTATAAGTGACTGTATACACTACTGAACTGAAGTCACATCTTATTACTAGGTGCACCTTATTTCTCTAGGCAGCTATTCGTTTAGGATATCCGGGTCTTTATCAGTGTGACTATTATCCTTGCTTGTTTTGGAGTTTTAGTATTGTTGGAATAAACGAGTGCCCAGTTTGTTTTTGTCTATTCTATTGTCCATTGAGTAGTTGGGCTGAACCTACTCTACTGTGAGCAGCTCAGATGGTCACCTATTTTTCCAGTGCGTCACATCACAATCAATATTAGTAATCAGATACCGTTTGATATTTGTGCAAACGCAAAAACGGAGCAATTCTAATGTTACAGGATAATAAGGAGATGTTAACAATAGTTCAGGTAATGCAAGAAAGAGAGGAAAAAAATTTCTGTTAAAAAGTTGAAAGCATTATGTGATACTGTGTAGCAGAGATATCCGGAATTGTCCGAAAATACGTAGGATTGTGCAAGAGTTCCCCCTAGAAGCTGCATATTGAAACTGCATAAGAAGGGAAAGTTTTGGTTACTAATCCCTTAAGGACCGGAGTTTTCTTTTTTTTTTTTGCGTTTTCGTTTTGCCCTCCCTGCCTTCCCAGAGCCATAACTTTTTTATTTATCGTTCACATAGCCATATGAGGGCTCATTTTTTGCGGGACAAGTTGTACTTTCCAACGCCACCATTTAATATTGAATATGATGTAGTGGGAAGCAAGGAAAAAATTCCAAATGAGGTGAAATTGCAAAAAAAAATGCAATTCCATCACAGTTTTTTGGGTTTTTAAATTCTGATGTTCGATCTGCGATAAAACTGACCAGTTAGTTTTATTCTACAGGTCAGAACGAATCCGCGATACCCTATATGTATAGGTTTTTTAGCGTTTTTATAGTGAAAAAAAATTCAAAAGTGGGAAAAAATCAGTTTTACTTTTTTGTTGCCATATTTTGACCCCTATAACTTTTTTGTAATTATGTGTATGGAGCTGTATAGGGGCTCATTTTTTGCGTCGTAATCTGATCTTTTTATTGATACCATTCTGGGGTGTGTATGACTTTTTGATCACCTTTTATAAAAAAAAATTTGAGGAAATGAAGCCTCCAAAAATGGCGAATCGGGGGGAATGGGGAATATTTTTTATATTTTTATAGTATGGGTGTTTGTCTATGGCATCTGAGGGGTTAAAAGTCTGCGATCAGCATCGCTGCCGGTCGCGGAACATGAGCCACGGGTGTCCGCTTCAAGAAAAACTCCTATTGTTCTCTCTGTCAGTCCCTCATCTGCACTGTGCTCTGGAATGTGCTCCTTTCCAACAGTGCTCTGGAATGTGCTCCTTTCTATCCCTTTTCATCCCCCTATTGTGCTCTAGTGAAACCCACCTCAGGAATTCAACCCCCCTTATGGTGGGGGCTGGTAATTGGTAATGCATCTTCAGACTGTGAAGTTACTAACATGTGTGTTATCTATAGATATTAGGACAGGGCTCTATTCATGTTGTAGGTACTAGTATTGGATAAGATCCAATGAAGTCCCAATTGTATGTTTTAAAAACTAGTTTAAAATATGCCTGCAGAGATTATTCCTATGATGCCAACTGGAAGTGTTCCTGACCAATACGGTCAATCTAAGGTTGCACCTATTCTAAGCACTTATTCAGACATGATTTCTAACATCATTTTATGATGTATGAAATCTAGGGCACCCAGTATCCCTACTAATAACATCAATTTTTCCCGATGAGTAGAATTCCCAATTCAGAGGACTTACCTATGCTGTTTTGTAGTAAAACATGGAGAGTTTTTTCATGTTGTTAGTGGGATTTGGAAGAATTAGTCCAGTGTAAAGCTGGTGATTCTTTCTCTCAAATTATAGCCTCTGCAATGGGATTTTGTGAGGGAGGCTATACTTCTTTGTTGTCCAGTGAGCAATACATAGTGAAGCTCACGGAATGGGGGAGGAAGCATTTAGGTGATTAGCCTGTCACAGTGTCTGAATATATAGTGGGTACGGAAAGTATTCAGACCCCCTTAAATTTTTCATTATTTGTTATATCGCAACCATTTGCTAGCACCCCATATTGACAGAAAAACACAGAATTGTTGACATTTTTGCACATTTATTAAACAAGAAATCTGAAATATCACACGATCCTAAGTACTCAGACCCTTTTCTGTGACACTCATATATTTAACTCAGGTGTGGTCCATTTCTTCGGATCATCCTTGAGATGGTTATACACCTTCATTTGAGTCCAGCTGTGTTTGATTATACTGTTTGGACTTGATTAAGAAAGCCACACACCTGTCTATATAAGACCTTACAGCTCAGTGCATGTCAGAGCAAATGAGAATCATGAGGTCAAAGGAACTGCCTGAAGAGCTCAGAGACAGGATTGTGACAAGGCACAGATCTTGCCAAGGTTACAAAAAATTTTCTGTTGCCCCCAAGGTTCCTAAGAGCACAGTGGTTTCCATAATACTTAAATGGCAGATGTTTGGGACGACCAGCACCCTTCCTAGAGCTGGCCGTCCGGCCAAACTGAGCTATCGGGGGAGAAGAGCCTTGGTGAAAGAGATAAAGAAGAACCCAAAGTTCACTGTGGCTGACCTCCAGAGATGCAGTCGGGAGATGGGAGAAAGTTGTAGAAAGTCAACCATCACTGCAGCCATCCACCAGTCGGGGCTTTATGGCAGAGTGGCCAGATGGAAGCTTCTCCTCAGTGCAAGACACATGAAAGCCTGCATGGAGTTTGCTAAAAAAACACCCGAAGGACTCCAATTCTAAGCGGTATGTGTGGGAAAAACAAGGCACTGCTCATCACCTGTCCAATACAGTCCCACCAGTGAAGCATGGTGGTGGCAGCATCATGTAGTGGGGGTGTTTTTCAGCTGCAGGGACAGAACGACTGGTTACAACCGAGGGAAAGATGAATGCAGTCAAGTACAGGGATATCCTGGACAAAAACCTTCTCCAGAGTGCTCAGGACCTCAGACTGGGCCGCAGGTTTACCTTCCAACAAGACAATGACCCTAAGCACACAGCTAAAATAACGGAGTGGCTTCACAACAACTCCGTGACTGTTCTTGAATGGCCCAGCCAGAGCCCTAACTTAAACCCAATTGAGCATCTCTGGAGAGACCTAAAAATAACTGTCCACCAACGTTTACCATCCAACCTGACAGAACTGGAGAGGATCTGCAAGGAGGAATGGCCAAGGATCCCCAAATCCAGATGTGAAAAACGTGTTGCTTCTTTCCCAAAAAGACACATGGCTGTATTAGATCAAAAAGGTGCTTCTACTAAATACTGAGCAAAGGGTCTGAATACTTATGACCATGTGATATTTCAGTTTTTATTTTTTAATAAATCTGCAAAAATGTCAACAATTATTTGTTTTTCTGTCAATATGGGGTGCTGTGTGTACATTAATAAGGAAAAAAATGAACTTAAAAGATTTTAGCAAATGGCTGCAATATAACAAAGAGTGAAAATATTAAGGGGATCTGAATACTTTCCGTACCCACTGTACATCAGGACAGGGCAGAGAGTGTGGAGAAAATTTTCACTAGACTCCAAAATAGTTAGGTGGATTTGGGCTTTGAGCATACCTAAGATATGCATGAGAAAATCTTAAGTGCTACCTTTGTGGATGGTCCTAAGGATCATCTGGAAAGGTCTAGTATTAGCTAGGGCTGAGTGAAGTTTACTGTAGCCCTCCATTTTGCTGAAGTTGAATTTAACAAAGGCCTAAGGAAGGTGTGGCTTCCCCCCCACAAGAAGGGGGAAGGAAAACTTTGTATGTACTTGCTCAGTTCCTCAGTTGTTCAGCCCTTCAAGTGTTAACACCCATAGGGAATTAACAATCCAGAATCAAATGCTGGATCCCTATTATCTATATAATCCTTAGGGTCTGCTTCCATTGCCTCATAACAAACATGTTCCATGATCTCTCATGGCTAAGGGTAGTATCACATGTGTAGGAGTAGATAGTAATGTAGTTCCTACTCCTCTCACCAACTGTTCACCACCTTAAGGGTGCACAAATTTAGATCTGACTACTCTGCTGCCTCTGGAGGGTGAGGGAGTAGTGGTGCCTTAACACCTAAAAATAAAAATTCTAATTCACATGACTGTCTCCAATTAATAACCACATTTTTAACTTCTGGTAGATAATTTCAGGTTCTTGGAAGATGGATTATCTCGGACAGGATATGCTGTTCCTATTTAAATATGATGTTGTCAAGAAAGAACCACTCTCTCCAGCAATGTTAGTGAATGAGGCAGAGCTGAAGACACTCGCTGAGGTTTGTAAGATAGCTGAGGGTAAGACTGCTAACATCAATATTAATCCAGGTATGCCTTCGGTATCACTCATTATTATGGTCTAATTTGGAGAAGCAGAGATTTTGTTTGATCCAAGGGTAACTAAGTGTATGAAAGATGTTTGATGCCCTAATGCTGCCTGAGAAGGTAAAGGCTAAACTATTACCTGAAGTCTATGCTAAGTGGAAGTCTGTGTGATACAGGATGTCTTAGGGCCAGTAGACTTCCAAAAGTTTGTCTTTTTCAGATACAAGCTACAGAGGCTGAAAGGAAACATCAAAGGAAAAAGGTAGACGTGATGATTGGGAATGGACTCTGGAGGGTTGGTAAAAAACTCTTCCTTCAGAGGGCACTCTACCTAAATAGGATGGATTTAGAACATGGGCAAATCAAGAGCGAGATGGTGTGATCAGGTTCTGTGGTGGATGGCTCCTGGGTTCAATAATGCTGCCACTAGGTTAGTTGAAGGGGAATGCTGTAATAATGATGGGAGAAACTGCAAATTGACTACATTCAGAACAAAGGTGGAACAGTGTGACTATGTCTGTGTCTGTATTGATCTCTTTCCAGGATATTCAGAGATTTGGCCTGTAGCAAAGGCTACAGCTAAAAGATACTGACTGAGGTGAAAATACCTACCCCTGGGGCTTTTCTCCGTCTGGTACACACCTAACCGGAAGATAGACTTAAGTACTTATGAAGTTATCTTTGAGAATGCCCCTAGATTTGGTCTCTATTTTCCCCAACAGCTCCAGATTCAGCATAGCAGTTTTTCAAATTATGTTTTCTGTTGCACAAATTAATTGCCTAATGTGTATTTCCAAGTTTTAGTTGTTTTCTAGAATCCAGACTGTATAGAGGCAATTCTTTTTTTACAATCAGGAGATTGGGTAGTGGCAAAACGAGAGACGTGTGGAAAGTCCTAGAGCTACGGTTTGAAGATCTACATCAAGTCCTGATAACCATCGCCACTGCTGTTGAATTGGAAGGAGAGCCTGATTGGATCTACGTGTCATGTTGCAATCAAGTGCCAAGACTATAACAGCCATAATGTTTTTGCATGTCGTGTTGTTTGTTTCATATTGTACACGGGGGAAATCACAGTCAAATCACATTCCAATGGTGTTATATTAAGATGAGTCAGGAATAGAGATGAGCGAACACCTGGAAGTTCGGGAAGTTTGGCCGAACTTCCCGAAAATGTTCGGGTTCAGGATCCGAACTCGACCCGAACTTTATCCTGAACCCGAACCTCATTGAAGTCAGGAACGGGCTAGAGGGCTGTCAAAGGCAGCAAAATGTAGGTAAATCCCCTGCAAACAAATGTGGATAGGGAAATGAATAAAAATAAAATAAAAAAAATAAAATTTAACCAATATCAATTGGAGAGAGGTCCCACTGCAAGGAATCATGCGTCATATCACCTAACACTGGAGAAGGCCACTTTCAGTTATTTTGGCCCCAGCACCCAGACAGAGGAGAGAGGTCCCACAGCAAGGAATCATGCGTCATATCACCCACCACTGGAGAAGGCCACTTTCAGTTATTTCGGCACAGCACCCAGACAGAGGAGAGAGGTCCCACAGCAAGGAATCATGCCTCATATCACCCACCACTGGAGAAGGCCACTTTCAGTTATTTCGGCCCCAGCACCCAGACAGAGGAGAGAGGTCCCACAGCAAGGAATCATGCGTCATATCACCCACCACTGGAGAAGGCCACTTTCAGTTATTTCTGCCCAGCACCCAGACAGAGGAGAGCGGTCCCACAGCAAGGAGTCATGCGTCATATCACCCACCACCGGAGAAGGCCACTTTCAGTTATTTCGGCCCCAGCACCCAGACAGAGGAGAGAGGTCCCACAGCAAGGAATCATGCGTCATATCACCCACCACTGGAGAAGGCCACTTTCAGTTATTTATGCCCCACCACCCAGACAGAGGAGAGAGGTCCCACAGCAAGGAATCATGCGTCATATCACCCACCACCGGAGAAGGCCACTTTCAGTTATTTCGGCCCCAGCACCCAGACAGAGGAGAGAGGTCCCACAGCAAGGAATCATGCGTCATATCACCCACCACTGGAGAAGGCCACTTTCAGTTATTTCGGCCCCAGCACCCAGACAGAGGAGAGAGGTCCCACAGTAAGGAATAAGGCGTCATATCACCCACCACTGGAGAAGGCCACTTTCAGTTATTTCGGCCCAGCACCCAGACAGAGGAGAGAGGTCCCACAGCAAGGAATCATGCGTCATATCACCCACCACGGAGAAGGCCACTTTCAGTTATTTCGGCTCCAGCACCCAGACAGAGGAGAGAGGTCCCACAGCAAGGAATCATGCGTCATATCACCCACCACTGGAGAAGGCCACTTTCAGTTATTTATGCCCCACCACCCAGACAGAGGAGAGAGGTCCCACAGCAAGGAATAAGGCGTCATATCACCCACCACCGGAGAAGGCCACTTTCAGTTATTTCGGCCCCAGCACCCAGACAGAGGAGAGAGGTCCCACAGCAAGGAATCATGCATCATATCACCCACCACTGGAGAAGGCCAGAAAAGGACAGAAGCAGGTTGAGGACAGGTGAGGGCACAGGGCCTGCTCTCGGGACGTGCCAACTAAGGGGTGGTGTCTGACGAACCCACTAACTCTTGGCTGGGGGTGTCTGATGTCACTTTGGATGAAGTAGATGACCGAGTTAACCATTCAAGAACTGCTGGGTTGCTGTTAGAGCAAATGAATAAATAAAAAGCAAAAAAAAAAAAAAAAAAAAAAAGTATATAATTTTCTCACTTTACCACACAACGGATAATAAGCCTTATTTTTCCCACTAATACACACCAAAAAGGGCTTTAGAGCATATAACTGCATCGCTGAACGGCAAATATATATATTTTTTTGCCACTAATACACACCAAAAAGGGCTTTTGAACATATAACTGCACCGCTGAACAGCAAATATATATATTTTTTTTCCACTAATACACGCCAAAAAGGGCTTTAGAACCTATAACTGCACCGCTGAACGGCAAATATACATTTTTTTGCCACTAATACATTCCGCAAAGGGCTGTAATTTTCTCACTTCACCACACAACGGCAAATACTTATTTTTATGCCACTAATATACACAAAAAAGTACTTTAGAACATATACTGTAACTGCACTGCTAAACGGCAAATACTTTTTTTTGTGCCACTAATACAAGCCAAAAAGGGCTTCAGAACATATAACTGCATCGCTAAAAGGCAAATATTCAATTTTTGCCACTAATACACGCCAGGCAAATAATATCTATTTTTTTGCCACTAATACGCACCAAAAAGGGCTTTAGAACATATATCTGCACTGCTGAACGCAAATAGGCCCTTATTTTTTTCCACCTATACATGCCACAAAAGGCTTTAGAACATATAACTGCACTGCTGAACGGCGAATAATATATATTTTTTTGCCACAATACACGCCAAAAAGGGCTTAAGAACAGATAACTGCACCGGTGAACGGCAGATAGGCCCTTATTTTTTTCTACTTTTACTTGCTAAAAAGGATTTAGAACATATAATGGCACTGCTTAACTGCAAATAATATATATTTTTTTGCCACTAATACACACCAAAAAGGGCTTTATAACATAAAACTGCACCTCTGAACGGCAAATAATATATATTTTTTTGCCACTAGTACACACCAAAAAGGGCTTAAGAACATATAACTGCACCGCTGAACGCAAATAGTCCCTTATTCTTTTCCACTTATAAACGCCACAAAAGGATTTAGACCATAAAACTGCACTGCTGAATGGCAAATATATATATTTTTTTCCACTTATACACACCACAAAAGGCTTTAGAACATATAACTGCACTGCTGAACAGCAAATAAAATATATTTTTTTGGCACAAATACACGCCAAAAAGGGCTTTAGAACATATAACTGCACAGCTGAATGGCAAATAACATTAATTTTTTGCCACTAATACACGCGAAAAAGGGCTTTAGAACATATAACTGCACTGCTGAACGCCAAATAGGCGCTTATTTTTTTCCACTTTTCCATGCCACAAAAGGCTTTAGAACACAAAACTGCACTGCTGAACGGCAAATAATATATATTTTTTTGCCACTAATACATGCCAAAAAGGGCTTTAGAACATACAATTGCACCGCTGAATTGCAAATATTGTACATTTTTTTGCCACAGATACACGCCAAAAAAGGCTTTAGAACATATAACTGCACCGTTGAACGGAAAATAATACATCTTTTCTTGCCACTAATACATGCCAAAAAGGGCTTTAGAACATATAACTGCACTGCTGAACAGCAAAGAAGGCAGGATCGATACCGCGCGTAGTTGTAGAGAATCAGAGAACACGAGGTCTGCAGATATCCACTATTCAAGGGTATCCTGCAACTTGTTAAGGAAATAAAAATAGTGAAGATCCGTATAATATATGACCCCTTTCGTACCGGTTCTACTCACAGCAAAAAATATTGCACGGGCTTATCACAGGTTTCCTTTCATCTCCCTTGGGACGGTGATCTGTACCATTCACGGTAGCCTGCAGATAATAAATGCTCCTACCATAGTGAGGGTCCTCAAATACAATAAAAATATTTATTTGGACATATACTCACAAACAATTTCTTTAAAAAAATCACTATATAAATACAAACTCCCAGCGTCTTTGGTTTGCCCGACCCGGGTTTCGCTCCTGGAGCTCCGTCAGGGGTGTACACCACTGAACGGCAAATAATATATATATATTTTTGCCACTAATACACGCCAAAAGGGCTTTAGAACATATAACTGCACCGCTGAACGGCAAATATATCATTTTTTGCCACTAATTCATACCAAAAAGGGCTTTAGAACATAAAACTGCACCGGTGAACAGCAAATTATATATTTTTTTGCCACTAATACATGCCAAAAAGGGCCTTAGAACATATAACTGCACCGCTGAACGGCAAATAAATATTTTTTTGCTACTAATACACGCCAAAAAGAGCAGCAATTTTCTAACTTCACCACACAATGGCAAAACCTCTTTTTTGTGCCACTAATACATGCCAAAAAGGGCTTTAGAACATATAACTGCACCGGTGAACGGCAAATAATATATATTTTTTTCCACTAATACACGGCAAAAAGGGTTTTAGAACATATAACTACACCATTGAATGGCAAATAATATATTTTTTGGCACTAATACACACCAGAAAACGGCTTAAGAACCTACCACGCAATGGCAAATCATTTTTTTTGTGCCACTAATACATGCCAAAAAGGCCTTTAGAACATATAACTGCACCGCTGAATGGCAAATAATATATTTTTTTGGCACTAATACACACCAAAAAGGGCTTTAGAATCTAGCACAAATGGCAAATATTTTTTTTGTGCCACTAATACATGCTAAAAAGGGCTTTAGAACATATAACTGCACCGCTGAATTGCAAATTATATATTTTTTTGCCACTAATACATGCCAAAAAGGGCTTTAGAACATAAAACTGCACCTGTGAACAGCAAATAATATATATATTTTGGCCACTAATACACTCCAAAAAGGGCTTTGGAACATATAACTGCACCGCTGAACAGCATATATATATTTTTTGGCCACTAATTCATGCCAAAAAGGGCTTTAGAACATATAACTGAGCCGCTGAACAGCATATATATATTTTTTTGCCACTAATACATGCCAAAAAGAGCTGTAATTTTCTCCACTACACAATGGCAAATACATTTTTTGTGCCACTAAGATATGCAAAAAATGAACGCAAATAGGCCCTTATTTTTTTCCACTTATACACGCCACAAAAGGCTTTAGAACATATAACTGCACTGCTGAACAGCAAATAATATATATTTTTTGCCACTAATACACGCCCAAAAGGGTTATAATTTTCTCACTTCACAACACAATTTCAAACACTTTTTTTTGTGCCACAAATACATGCGAAAAAGTGCTTTAGAACATATAACTGCACCGCTGAATTGCAAATATATATGTTTTTGCCAATAATACACGCCAAAAATGGCTGTAATTTTCTCAGTTCAGCACATAATGGCAAATACTTTTTTTTGTGCCACAAATACATGCCAAAAAGTGCTTTAGAACATATAACTACACACCAGGATTGGCTGAGATGGAATTCCGGGCCCGTACTGCCCTGTGGCGAACACAGGCGGAAGAAATTTTTAGTGGCACTCGTGACACAAATGAGGATGTGGATGGTCGGCGGACCAGGGAGTTGAAAAATGACCTACGGAAATACTATCAAAAACAGGTGAACTTGGTGGAATAAAACTTCATTAGAGAACTATTTAAAATATAATTATATTCCGAGAGGACTGAGGGTTCAAATTTTCCCTTCCTATGGTAGTCAAGATGTGGACTTTGTTGCCAAGTGGGGGGATTCATGTAACAAATGCTCTAGATCTCTGATTCAAGCCATTATTGATTTAAATGTAAAAACATTGGATGAATTGGAGAACAATATTAAATTGACTGGGGGCCAATTAACAACATGTTTGTTGGGACAAGAAAAAGAACGTTGGGAAAAGGAAATCCAGGAGCTCTATGAGACCTGGGAAAAACAGATAAAAGCGATCAAGAGCAAGAAGTTCCAAAGGGATAAGCAAGATTTTGAGGACAATAGAGTATATAAATGGCGCTCTATCCCCCCCAGCACAAGGTCCAGGTCAAATTCTGTCTCCTCGAGTGTTTCAACCGGTGGTGATTCCACAGCTTCAACAAAATCCTATACGAGATATGTTCCTAGGCGTATGAAAAGGAAGTGACCTGTTACACAGAGTGTTCAAAGTGCAAAACGTAACACAGATGCACTTCATGAGGGCACCTCCCTTAAGGTAATTAATCTATCGGATAGGCGATTTACCAACTCACAATTGCAGGTCCTGAGCTATGGATTAACATTTGTTCCTTCTGATAATTTTGACTGTTTTACAGCAATAAAGGATTTACATCTGTACTCCAGGAAACTGGTTTTTAAGAAAATGTACCATAGGACCACGCCGGATACACTTTCCTGCACACCTCTTGAAACTTCTCAGGAAAGAGAGGCCTTGTTGGCCCTGACAGATTTGCTGAGTGAACAAGAAAATAATGATGATGTCAAACAAGGTAGGTTCCCCAAATCACTACTTCCTAAATCTACTCGCTTTCCACCAATCACTATGTATCCCAATATCCATACCTTTGTACAATTAGTGACAAAAGAATTTGAGAGAATCAAACTGAAGAGAGGTGATGCCAATCTTACATATGTACAGAGGAAGGCTATTATGGAATTGCGGAACATGGAAGATGTGATATTCAAGCCCGCAGATAAGGGTGGAAATGTTGTTATATGGCCAAAGAACCTATACGAAAAGGAGGTATATAGACAGTTGAAGGATTCAACATGCTATAAACGTCTGACTTATAATCCCAATGAACAATTTAAACATGAGTTGACAGCAATGGTGGCCCGTGCTCAGAAAAGGGGTGTTATTACGGAAAATGAAGCAAAAAGTCTTATTCCTGAACATCCCAAGGTGGCGTGTTTATATATGCTCCCGAAGATTCACAAAAATGCGGTATGTCCTCCAGGACGCCCAATTGTGTCGGGAGTAGGAAACTTATGTGAACCTGCTTGCAAATTTGTGGATTTTGTATTACAGCCTCTTGTGGAACAATTGCCTTCATATTTGAAGGATACCACGGATCTTTTACGTTGATTGAATGACCTGAACCTGGAGCCGGACATGTGGCTAGCGTCATGTGACGTATAGTCATTATATACAAGCATTCGTCACAAGGATGGTATAGAAGCGGTTAAGATCTTCCTTAGGATGTCAGATATGGAGGAAGAAAGAGGTGAGTTCATAATTGAACTTTTGGAATTTGTGCTCACCCACAATTTTTTCATGTTCGGGGACGCCTTCTACCTACAGCTCCAGGGGACAGCGATGGGGGCGGCCTGTGCGCCGTCCTTCGCCAACCTGTTCCTGGGGCTGTGGGAGAGGGAGTTGTTCCTGACGGATACTATTGGCACCATAGGAGGCATCCAGCTGTGGGCCCGCTATATTGATGACATTTTCATTATATGGCAGGGCCCACAGTCTGGTTTTGAACTACTTGTGGGTGAGCTGAACCATAATAATTTCAATATCAAATTGACTCATAGGATTGTAAAAACGAATCTGGACTTCCTCGATGTGAAGATAATGGTTGATGATATGGGAAGAGTCTCTACGGATTTATTCCGAAAGGAAACTTCCACTAACACCGTGCTACATGCCAAGTCTTGCCATCCATCTAACCTAATCCGTAATATACCCTATTGTCAATTTCTACGGGCGAGAAGGATATGTTCAACGGACGAGACCTTTAGGTCCCAATCTGATGACATTCAACGCAGATTTCGAAAAAGGGGATATACGGATAGGAACATCCAACTGGGATTAAACAAAGCCAAAACAGCAAAGAGGGATGAATTGCTACAGTATCGACAGAAATCCCAGAAGATTGAAAACAAGGTAAGATTTATCTCTACTTATAATCCACGTTGGCGTGAAGTGAGATCCGCGCTGGCTAAGTACTGGGATGTCCTATGCCTTGATCCTGCTTTGAGCAGGATCTTACCCACCTCTCCAACAATCACCTATAGGAGATCTAAAAACATGAAAGATATCCTGGTTAAGAGCTACTACTCTAATCAGCACCCCTCAAAATTCTTTGGATCCAAAGGTCCCAAATAGGGGTGCTCACCATGTGGGAAATGTGTTGCCTGCCCTAATGTTGACAGAGCGACACATTTTAGTAACCCCACCAAGGAGGACAAACATTATAAGATCACGTATAACATCACGTGTGACACGTTGGGAGTGATCTATATGGCATCGTGTCCATGCCCACGAATTTACGTGGGCATGACCTCTAGGGCTTTCAAAAAGCGCGTACGTGAGCATGTCAGGGGGATTGAGGCAGCCAAGGAGGAGAGGGATCTAATGATCCTCAAACCTATACCTAGACACTTCAAAGAAGCGCATGACAGTGACAGCACAAAACTACGTGTGAGGGGCATTGATCGGGTCCTGATTCCGCCAAGAGGAGGTAATTGGAAAAAGTTACTGGCACAAAAGGAGGTAAGATGGATTTACGAATTAGGGAGTCTAACTCCGTCGGGACTAAATGAGGAAATGTTATTTTCACCTTACTTATAATTGTATCCTCCCACTGGGGGTCTGCTGGGCTGTTTTGACCCCTGGTATCCGCTAATCATCCTATATTTGTTTTTAATTATTTTATCCCTTATTGTCTTTGTTTGTATGCTTTTAGATAACAAACATGATGGTGGGATTATGGATAAGAGCGGTCCATGAGAAGTATACGGGAATGATGTTATCGACATTTGGCGACTCAGTTGAAGTATATGCTGAAAAGCGGTCCCTTAGCAATATACAGATATGACGTCATTGACACTTGGTGGCTCAATTGGCTGAACAATTGGAACTATTTATAACATTTGGTTGAACAACTGGAACTATTTATAACATTTGTTGTTATTATGAACAATTAGTTTATCACAATACTGGGTTTATATCATTGTAATTTGATGTTGGTTACTTGTGTTGTACTACTCTCTATGGGTATTAATTTACGTATACACTACATGAAATTTATGGGTATTCACTCAATGTACATATTATATGAAGTTTATCGATTTTCACTTTTATATGAAATATAGGATATGAAATTTACTATTTTTCTATATTTATATTTATATATATATATTTTTTATTTCTATTTATATACGATTTTTATATTATGAATTGTGTGAATTTGGGTATTTATAGCACTTACTATCTTTTTTTCCTCCTCTTTATGCACCTTTTATCACTCTATTCACACCCAGCACTTTTCTTTCCCCTATTTCCTTTCACCTAGCTCTCATTTTTTCTGGGTATTTATACACTGAATGATTAGGATTGAATATATATAACATGATCATGAACAAATGTAATATAATATATGAATTTTTCAATATGATATAATTAAGTTAGTTTTATACAATAATCACTTCTTTTTCTCTTCTATGTATTTTGTTTTTACCCATAGTATAGAATTGTATGATGTTTTATTCATTATTACCAGTTTTACAATCATGTAACTCGGGTATTACTGTACGATTTTATGTTCATTGCCCTTGGTTCTGGTCACATGACCTGTGCGTCATTGATTAGGCGATCGTATCGGCGGTCTTGTAGCCATGACACTATTTTAATTTTCGGGCGCTTCTGTATGATGCTTTGTTCATTCCGTTTGGTTATGCGGTCATGTGACTTGAGCGTCATTAGTCAGGTGATCGCAGTTGCGGTCACGTGGCCATGGCGTCACCACAGGTCCTTGATGCGCTGACAGATAGGGAACTTCCCATTAGTTGGTATGCTTGTTATATGGACCTATATTCCCACCTGTGATTGATTCTAGCATGATTTGAAGCCCTATTTAAGGAGGGAGGTTAACAGTCAGATTCATCCCCGGAAGAAGCCAGTCTAGGCGAAACGACGTTGGGAGGAGACGACTGCAGGATCGACACACTTGTGGAGGGTATATCCTTTTTTGCATCACTCTTTAGCTTTTTGCTTTGCCTTCATAGAGGACTTTGTCCTTGGGCTAGTTCCTCTTTTTACAAGCCCTTGAGTGTTATTTGCTGGTTTTATGCACTTTGTGTATGTACCCTTCATGTGTTGACCCTGCGGTCCTCTCCTATTTTTTCTTCCTTGTTTGTGTCATAGTGGTGCTATTACCAGTCCTATGGTATATTTTATTATTGTTGTCTATTTTCTTATTGAATAAAATTACATTTTTTGGTACTTTATGGTGTTGTGTGCTCAATGGATCGGTGTTATTTAGAACATATAACTACAACGCTGAATGGCAAATAACATCTATTTTTTGCCACTAATACACGCCAAAAAGGGCTTTAGAACATATAACTGCACCACTGAACTGCAAATAAGCGCTTATCTTTCCACTTTTCTACGCCACAAAAGGCTTTAGAACACATAACTGCACCGCTGAACGGCAAATAATATATATTTTTTTGCCATTAATACACGCCAAAAAGGGCTTTAGAACATATAATTGCACCGCTGACTGGCAAAATATATATATTATTTTACCACAAATACACGCCAAAAATGGCTTTAGAACTTATAACTGCACTGCTGAACGGCAAATAGTACGTCTTTTTTGCCACTAATACATGCCAAAAAGGGCTTTAGAACATATAACTGCACCGCTGAACGGCAAATATATATTTTTTTGCCACTAATACACGCCACAAAGGGCTGTAATTTTCTCCCTTCACCACACAATGGCAAATCCTTTTTTTTGGGCAACTAATACGTGCCAAAAAGGGCTTTAGAACATATAACTGCACCGCTGAATGGCAAATATATATGTTTTTGCCACTAATACACGCCAAAAAGGGCTGTCATTTTCTCCGTTCAGCACACAATGGCTAATCCTTTTTTGTGCCATTAATACTTGCCAAAAAGGGCTTTAGAACATATAACTGCACCGCTGAACGGCAAATAATATATATTTTTTGCCACTAATACACGCCAAAAAGGGTTTTAAAACACAACTGCACCGCTGAACGCAAATAGGCCCTTATTTTTTTCCACTTTTACATGCCACAAAAGGCTTTAGAACATATAACGGCACAGCTGAACGGCAATTAATATATATTTATTTGCGACTAATACACACCAAAAGGGGTTTTAGAACATTTAACTGCACTGCTGAACGGAAAATAATATATATTTTTATGCCACTAATACACGCCAAAAATGGCTTTAGAAAATATAACTGCACCGCTGAACAGCAAATAATATATATATTTTTTTGCCACTAATCCACGTCAAAAAGGGCTTTAGAACATATAACTGCATCGCTGAACGGCAAGTATATATTTTTTTGACACTAATACATGCCAAAAAGGGCTGTAATTTTCTCATTTTACTTTACAATGGCAAATTCTATTTTTTGGGCCACTAATACATGCCAGAAAAGACTTTAGAACATATAACTGCACCGTTGAACGGCAAATAGGCCCTTATTTTTTTCCACTTTTCCACGCCACAAAAGGCTTTAGAACATATAACTGCATCGCTGAACCGCAAATATATATTTTTTTGCCACTAATTCACGCCAAAAAGGGCTGTAATTTACTCAGGCAGAGCTGTGCGTGCAGGCATAGTCTGGGAGCCTGACGTCCTGAAGCTATGCCTTCCCGGCTTGACTTCTCGCGCTCCTGGCTGTCCGCATTCAGGAATCCTGTCAGACTGTGCTACAGTGCTACATCTGCTAGCCTGTAATGTAAGCAAGAAATATCACCAACTTACACCTGAACTAAACATCACAGCTCCAACTCACACAGGCCAGGTTGCCGCATAGCAGAGGTTAAAACAAAGTAAACCCTCCCCTCCCCCACAGTTCAACTTCTAACTGAGTCTGACAAGCACTGTAGGCATCACAGACAGAGCTAAGCTAGGGTAGGGAGGGTGTGAGAGGGACCATGACATCATGTCCCACCTACTGCAGAAGAGCTGAATGATTTAAATTCTGTCAGTCTGCCAGTGCAAGTAATAAACCCACAGTTCAACTTCTGAGTCTGACAAGCGGGCCTAGCTCTGAGGCCTACAGTGCTAGGCCCACTTATCAGACTCAGAAGCTAGAAGTTGAACCGTGGGTTTAATATTTGCACTGGCAGGCTGGCAGCATTTTAATCATTTAGCTCTGCTACATCGTCAGCAGTTGGGACGTCACATCATGGTCCATGATGTGACGTCCCACCCGTTGACGATGTAGCAGAGCTAAATGATTAAAATGCTGCCAGCTGCCAGTGACGTATTGATTTGTAGCACTAGCATGTGTAGGCAGGGGGTCAGTAGGCATCAAGAAGGGGCCAAGAAATGTCAACCCCTCAGCTCTGCTACATCTGATGTAAGTGGATAACAGAGGCAATGCACAGGTTAACAGAGTAAGCAGGGTTGCAGTAGTATTATACAGGCTGTATGATGTACCCTCAGTGTGTGTATCCCCCTATATAACTAAGGGGTATCACACTATACAAAGGCTGGGTAATATAATGAGTAGAGCTATATATTATACAGGGTAACTAAGGGATCAGGGTCAATTATACAGGGGGTAAAAGTACTATCAGTGATACCCCTTAGTACGTTTACCCGCTGTATAATTTACCCTGATCCCTTTGTTATATTACCCCGTATAATGTCCCCTGATAGCTCTCCTCATTACCCTCTGTATAATGTGTACACTGATAACCCTCAGGTATAATACCGTATAACTGAGGGGTATCTTCAGGGTAAATTATACCGATACAGGTAATATAATTTCCCCTGAGATAGCCCTCCTCAGTTATATTACCCATGTATAATAATGTTCTCTGATACCCCTTAGTTATATAATACATTATAACTGAGGGGGATCATCAAGGTAAATTACACAAGGGGTAATATAATGTCCCCTGAGATAGCCCTCCTCAGTTATATTACCCATGTACAATAATGTACTCTTATACCCCTTAGTTACCGTATGTTACCCCGCCTTGTATAATAATGTACCCTGATACCCCTTAGTTATAGACAGAGCATTTCTCATGCTCACACTGTCACTGACAGCCGTGATTGTTGGTGCCCTCACTCACTGCCCTGTCTGTGCCCAGCAGCTGCACCTGCTTCGGAATCGGATTGAAAAACTAAAGTAGCGCCTGTCAAGAACTCTGCTCAGTGCCCGGACTGTCGCCTGAGATTCACCCCCCGTAAGTTAGTTATATAACTGCGCATAATCTAAAGAAGGTACCCTGCTGCTTGCTACCCCTCCTCAGTTACCCTGTATAATGTACCCTGATACCCCTCAGTTATACAGGGGGTAATATAACTAAGGGGTATCTCTTGTATTTTATCTTATTTATATATAGTCATTTTGTTTTGTTTTTTAGTTGTATGATTAACTGGTGAAAATTATTAGTGCCCGAGCATGGATGTCAATAAAAATATGCCCCCCCCCCCCCCTGGAAAAATTTCTGCGGACGCCCATGCCTATACGCTGTGGACCCCGCTGTTGACAGAGCAGCTGTTTGGAAATGCACGCCACTGCTCCATTCATTTCTGTGGGAACGCCTGAGCAATGTACTCCGATATCTCAGGTGCGCCCATAGAAATGAATGGAGTGACGTCAGGTTTTTCCGATCATCTGCTCCGTTCATTTCAGGGGGGCTCCATGGGGTTGAACAGCCTGTCAGATCCATGCTGCCGCTAGTACACGCGTGCCCCTACCGCTCTGGCCCCATTGACATGCCGAGAGGCGGCCGGAATAAAAGTACAACATGATCAGTGGGAGCCCTACAAACAGTAAAACACCAGTTTTAAATGAACTATAATGAACTATAACTATAAAAATGGCAGCAATATAAAAAATCCCGCATTTATCAGTTTAGTATTGATCCTCTGGGTCACTGCATCACTACGAAGGTCACTGATTAGATAGCAGTGGTGACCTGCAGGGAGACAGCACATCACACTTCCATCCAGGTGGGAACTAGGAGCAGTAAGGATGGAGACACATGAGAGACGACCAAAGAAGGCAAGTGTTTTTTGTTTTTACTCACCCACCATGCCTGGCCATTCCCAATTTTTCTTTGGTGGCCCAGAAACCTCTTTAACCATTACAAGAAACCATAGAAACCAGGAGATCTGGGAGCATAAACCCAGTGCAGTGTACAGGCAGGAAACACATTCAGACGTTATATAGTCGCTGACTTGTCATTTGTGAAGCAGCTTAGCTGATAAAATCCCTGCAGCTTTCAAGCAGTTAACAATCATCTTTACACTGAGGAGATGTATGCATGTTGATATGCATTATGCTACTTAAGAAACTTTTTACTTTTTATGTGCAACAGAAACATCAACATCTTTTCCATCAGTAAAGTGGGTTAATGTAGCAGGAAAATAGATACATTTAGCATTCAAAGGTTTTGCATTTACTGTAAATGTGTCTGTATGCATCTCTCAATGTGCTGCCTCCCAAATGACCAGCCATTATAAAACCACACAGCCAACTATTATCATTATTAAACCCCACTGCCGACTATTATAGTCTGACCTAACAGCTGTGGAGCTCATTTCGGCACTGCACCCCAGCAGGCTTTATTATACGCTCCCACCTGCAGGCACAATAATATAAAGTTATCCAAGGCCAAAGTGAATGACAAATAAAAAATTACTCCGCACAAAGCAGAAACTAATGCATTCTCCAATTCTGCAACCTACAAGGAAACTTTGGCTTAGGGCTGTATTACATTATGTGATCAGGCAGGCAATTGTTGGGAGGGAAGCATTCCTTACCGACAACCGCCTGCTCGTTAGCAGAGGAGACCGCTGCTATTACATTCAGCAATCTCCTCTACAGTATGGGGAGAAGCGATCGCTATTGTTATCACTCGTCCCCATACAGCATCATTGTTTGTAATTAGCAGACTGTAATTAGAAAGCACGATGTGCTTCCTGCAAACGATTATTTTTAAGCATGCCTAAAAATTGCGATAGCCCGATGAACGAGTGTTTGCTCTTTCATCAGGTAATCCGCTGCACTTTTACCCTCAGTTCACAATTGCGCGTTTTACAGCGCGTTCAAACGCGCTGTAAAACGCTCAACAGGAGAAAACTCATGTTTCCCTATGGGCATAGTTCTCACCTGAGCGTTTTACAGCGCGTTTGAACGCACTGTAAAACGCCCTACACTCATAGAAGTTCTTGAGCTTCTTTGGGGCGTTTTGTCGCGCGTTTGCACCCATAGACTTCAATGGGAACGCGCGTAAAACGCGCGTTTAACACGCGTTAAAGTGTAGATATGCCTTTTTCAATTGGTCTCCAGAGTCACGAACGCGCATATGACGCGCGTTTCCTATTTGCAAAAACGTGCTGTAATACGCGCGACAAAAACGCGCGTAAAATGTGTGTCTCAGAAACGCTCAGGTGTGAACCCAGGGTTAGGGCTATGTTACATAGCCAGATTATCGGTAACGAATGTTCTTGCGAAAGCTCGTTACCAATGATGTGGCCAACGATCGGCAGGAAGAAACACCAAATAAACCAGGCTTACTGTCAATAAAAATATGGAAAGGTGTATAGCCAATGTTAGAAACACCAAAATAAACAGGAAATACAACTTGCAAAAAGTAATAGTATAAACACAACTTTATTAGCATAATTGGTTCATAAAAATAACAATAAATATACAGTGCGGCAGATATCCTCCCAAGAGGGCATAAGAGCGTGCCATAGCCTTAGGTGGTCACAATAAAAATCAGTTCAGGACTACATAAATGTTGAGATAAATCTACAGTATAATATAGTCAAAGTTACATAAGAAAGAAATGCTGAAACTGAGTAAAAGGCACGGAAACAAAAATAATAACACTATGGTAGAGAATAGTAATACCGACACAACATGGAGCACCCTCCTCCCAACGCTATTTCGCCCAGAGGCTTCTTCTTAGACCATCGTCAGGTCTAAACAGCCCTTAGGCCTCTTGCACACGGCTGTCGTGGGTCCGTTCTGTGCATTAGGGACCACACGGGCAACGTCCGTGCGGCGGCCGGGACAGATCGAGACCCATTCAACTTCAAGGGGTCCGTGATCCGTCCACATCGCAACAAAATAGAGCAAGTTCAATTTTTTTTAGCGATGCGGAGGCACGGATAGAAACACCACGGAAACACTCCGTAGTGCTTCCGTGGGCTTCCGATCCGTGCTTCCTTTCCGCATCCCCGTAAATGCTGACCCATTCAAGTGAATGGGTCCGCATCTATAATGCAGAGTGCACACGGGCCAATTCCCGTGTATTGCGGACGCGCCGCATGCAGGCCGCAATACAGCCATGGACCCACAACGGCTGTGTGCTAGAGGTCTTAGGGACACATATAATAAAGTGTCTCCACTTGTTTTCATAAGTAAAAAGCATGTTTACGACTGTCTTATTTACCAACGGATTTAGCACCTTTATTTAAAAGGCATTTGCGCCTGTTGCATCTATTTGGAGTTTTAAGTAGGTGCCCTGATTTTCTGTCAGACTTTGTCATTAAAACAGTCTAATTTCTATGCCACCCCAGGTTTGGCTTACTTTTCTGTCTCTTTTTTGAGTGGTGATTTGAGCCACAATTTGCCTACTTTCATGGAGACATGCACCAAAATTCAACTCACATGTGACACATTTTCATATGCATACTAAGTAGACCAGTTTTAGCGAATTTGTCTTACAAGAAAACGACCACTAGATGTCAGACTTAGGCCTTAGGGTACTTTCACACTAGCGTTTTGGATTCCGTTTGTGAGATCCGTTTCAGGGCATCAACGCAAGTGTGAAAGTACCCTTATGCACACATTTGGAAGATATAGTACGGAAGGTTTTCTGTCCCTGCCTCCTCAGTGTAAAAAAGGAGTGCGTTCAAGTTAATGGGTCCGCATCTGCAGATGGCCAGCACACGGTCATGTGCATGAGGCCTTAAACAAAAAAAGGCAAACCAGATTTATTAAGGGATAGTAAATAATTTCATGGCCTTTTTATGGCAGTTGCGAGGCATCATCCCAGCAACAATGCCAGGTCCTTTTGAACCACCCCCCATGATTGTGTCAGCGTGGCTCCCATACCAGGCAATTGCCTGCCTTCTCCTCCATGGACACCCACCCGTCCCCAACAGCAGCAGGGAATAGCATCGCTCGCATTCCCACTCCTTTCTTAGTCAACAACAATGGCCACAACATAGAGGCCACACTGAACTGAGTGAAAATAACATAAGCTCCCTGCTTGGCGCAAATGATTAACCCCTTAATGCCCAGCACGTGACTTCCCGCCCAGCTCCGTACATGTACGGCTCGCGGATCGGGTGGGTGCCCATCAGCGGCGGGATTCGGCAGTCACTGATAGCCGGACCCCTGCTGTATGCGCCGGCATTGGTAAAAAACACTGATGCCAGCGGATTAGACCTTGATGTGCCGTGGTTGGCACTGACCGCGGCACGCGCGATGTCCGTGCAGGGATCGGAGCTGGCAGGGAATGCAGCCCGATGCCTTCCTTAGGCATCGTGGCTGCTTTCCGGGAGGGCCTGTGAGATCCAGCCACCTGAAGTATTGTGATGCATTGTAAAGGGGATCAGACCCCCAACAGTTGAAGTCCCAGAGTGGGACAAAAAAATAAAGTGTAAAAAAAAAGTAAAAAAAAAGTTTTAGAAAAAATTAAAAGTTTCAAGTACAAAAAAATGCGTCCTTTTACATAGTAACATATTATATAAGACCGAAAAAAGACATTTGTCCATCCAGTTCGGCCTGTTTCCTACAAGTTGATCCAGAGGAAGGCAAAAAACCCCTGTGAGGCAGAAGCCAATTTTCCCCACTTAAGGGGAAAAAATTCCTTCCCGACTCCAATCAGGCAATCAGAATAACTCCCTGGATCAACGACCCCTCTCTAGTAGCTATAACCTGTAATATTATTACCTTCCCGAAATACATCCAGTCCCCTCTTGAATTCCTTTATTGCACTCACCATCGCCACTTCCTCAGGTAGAGAGTTCCACAGTCTCACTGCTCTTACCGTGAAGAATGCTTTTCTATGTTTGTGTACAAACCTTCTTTCCCCTAGACGCAGAGGATGTCCCCTCGTCACAGTCACAGTCCTGGGGATAAATAGGTGGTGGGAGAGATCTCTGTACTGACTCCTGATATATTTATACATAGTTATTAGATCTCCCCTCAGTCGTCTTTTTTCTAAAGTGAATAACCCTAATTTTGAAACCTTTCAGGGTGCTGTAGTTGCCCCATTCCAGTTATTACTTTAGTTGACCTCCTCTGAACCCTCTCCAGCTCTGCTATGTCTGCCTTGTCCACAGGAGCCCAGAACTGTACACAGTACTCCATGTGTGGTCTGACTAGTGATTTGTAAAGTGGTAGGACTATGTTCTCATCACGGGCATCTATGCCCCTTTTGATGCAGCCCATTATCTTATTGGCCTTTACTTTATTTTCCCAAAATAGTAGAGATATTAGGTATTTCCGTGTCCGTATCGGCTGGCTCTATAAAAATATCAGATGACCTAACCCCTCAGGTTAACACCTTAAAAAATAAAAAATAAAAACTGTGCTAAAAAAACATTTTTTGTCACCTTACATAACTAAAAGTGCAACACCAAGTGATCGAAAAAGCGCATGCCCCCCAAAATCATACTAATCTAACCGTCACCTCATCCCACAAAATGAGCCCCTACCTAAGACAATCGCCCAAAAAAACTATGGCTCTCAGACTATGGAGACATTTAAACATGATTTTTTTTGTTTCAAAAATGCTTTTATTGCGTTAAATGTAAAAAAACAAAAGTATACATATTATGTATCGCCGCATCCATAACAACCTGCTCTATAAAAATATCACATGACCTAACCCATCAGATGAACACCGTAAAAAAGATAAAATAGAAACGGTGTCAAAAAAGCAATTTTTTCTCACCTTTATCTCAAAAAGTGTAATAGCAAGCGATCAAGGAGTCATATGCATCCCAAAATAGTACCAATCAAACCGGCATTTTATCCCGCAAAAATGATACCCTACCTGAGACAATCGCCAGAAAAAAAAAAACTATAGCTTTCAGACTATGGAGACACTAAAACATGATTTATTTTTTCTGTTCCAAAAAAGTTTTGTTTTGTAAAACAAATAAATAAATAAAAGTATACATATTCGGTATTGCCACGTCAGTAACGACCTGCTCTAAAAAAATTACACATGACCTAACCCCTCAGGTGAACAGCGTCAAAAAAATAAAAGGGTGTCAAAAAGCCAGTTTCTGTCACCTTACATCACAAAAAGTGTGATAGCAAGCGATCAAAAAGGCATATGCACCCCAAAATAGTGCTAATGAAACCATTATCTCATCCTGCAAAAATGATACCCTATCTAAGACAATCACCCAAAAAATGGCTCTTAGATAGGGTTGAGCGAACTTGTATTCTAAGTTCGGCGTCCAAAGTTCAGGTTGGGGTTATCGAAGAATCCCGTTATGGATTCCGCTACCACGGACCATAATGGAATTTTGAATCCATAAGGGGATTCTTCGATGAACCCGAACCTTGGACAACACTAAGGACCTGGGGTGATGTCGCCGTCATGTGATCAGTGCAGGGGGCGTGGCTCAGTACTGGATTGGATAAGAGGTGGTAAAGGGCCTGGTATAATGATCATGTGACATGAGGGTCAGAGCTCCTGTGCTCTGTGTGGAGGAGAAGAAGGAAGAAGAGCAGTGAAGGACGGTTGCGCGAACTTGGATTCCAAATTCTGTTATGGTCCGTGGTAGTGAATGGATACTTGTCCCTCCCCTTTGTCTCGGTTTTGTATAGAGGTTGGTTTGGTGGACATATGGGAACATTATGGTGGAGGAAAAAAAGTATATTCTTGTGTTAGTAGGGGTGGGAGAGCAATGTCTAGAATTGATTTAGCTCTGACCAATGAGAGCAACTTGTGCAATATAAAAAGGATATGATATGGTGTTAGAACAATTTTGGATCATTCACCTTTATCTATTGATATTTGGATTGGGGAGAATAAAGATAATTCAGGGTCTAGCTTTAAGTTGAATCCATATTGGCTTACCATTATGGATAATCATCAGTCTATTAAGTTACTTATATCCTCCTTTTGAGAGGTGAATCTCCCCTCTGCTAATATCAACTCAGTTTGGGACGCTTTGAAAGCTTACTTAAGGGGGGTTCTTATAAGTGATATCACTGCGATGAGGAGAACATATAGAAAAAAAGAGGAGGAATTGGTTAGGAACGTGGCGCTCACAACGGAGCGCTTTACTAATCAACTCGTAGATAATAACAGGGAAGAGATGCAGAAAGCAAGTCATACTCTTGAAGAATACGTAACTGAAAAAGCAAATCATAGACTATTCTTCAAGGGACAAAAGTATTTCTCAGAGTCTAAGTAAGGTAAGGTAAGAGTCTAAGGTAAGCATTTAGCTAGAATAGTTACACAACAGGATAAGAAAAAGAATGTTATAACCTCAATTCGTAACCTAGAGGGTGAAAGTATACGAGACCCAGAGGGAATTAGAGATGCATTCTTGCACTACTTCTCCCAGTTGTATAGAGCATCCCCCGGTGTATTATCTGACTTGGCGAATCTGTTCCTAGAGAGGATTTCTCTCCCGACTTTAACGGAGTCCCAAAAAAATCTCTTGGAGAATGAAGTGTCTCTCCAGGAGATTCAGTAAGCTTTGAAGTCCATTTCTGGGAACTCATCGCCAGGTCTAGATGGGTGTCCATATGAAATTTAGTATTTACCGTAAGTATAGCGATGTTGTTCTTCCTCATCTCGTAGAGGTTTTTTCTCAAGCACTGCGGGGAGGTGATCTCCCAAAGTCTATGATAGAAGCTTTGATAGTTTTAATTCCGAAAAAAGTTAAAGATCTGGTGGATCTGGGCTCTTATAGGCCGATTTCCCTACTAAATACAGATGTTAAGTTACTGTCAAAGGTTCTAGCCAATAGACTTTCTCGAGTTATTTCCTCCGTTATCCATCCAGACCAAAATGGTTTTATGCAGAGAAGAGGCACCCACCACAATTTGCATAGGTTCTTTACTAATATCCAGTCCCCCTGAAGCGGTAGCCACTCCATCCTGTCGTTGGATGCCACTAAGGCCTTCGACAGGGTGGAGTGGACGTTTCTTTGGAAGGTGATGGAAAGTATGGGGTTTGGCCCCAAGTTTATGGCAATGGTTCAGCTGCTATATAAGTCCCCGACTGCCAGGATTAGGATTAATGATATGCTGACAGAGATTTTTTTATTGGGGAGAGGCACCCGCCAAGGTTGTCCTCTTTCCCCTCTCTTATTCAATATCTATATTGAGCCCCTTGCGGCTAGAATAAGGCAAGACGTGGGGGTGGCTGGCTTCGGGGTAATGGGGAAAGAGGACCGCATATCTCTTTATGCAGACGATATTTTGTTCTTTATCCATCAAACAGAAAGTACACTTCCTCGGGTAATGGAGCTAGTTAATTTATTTTGCGATTCCTCTGGTTTGGAGGTCAATTGGGCTAAGACCACTCTTCTTCCGATAGATGAAATGCGAGGGCCAATGGAAAATCTGACTAACCGACTATCAATCTCTGACTCGATGAAGTACCTGGGGATAACAGTTTCCGCCAAAATTCAAGATTACTTGCAACTCAACTTGGTTCCTTTGTTGTTGAAGTTGAGATCTAAAATTAAGATATGGCAAAAAATTCTATTTACAAGAGCGGATAGAATTTCTTTAATAAAAATGGTGGTGCTCCCCCAGGTTCTTTATATCCTTAGGAATTCCCCTATATGGATTGAAGATAAATATTTTAGGTTGATAGAGCGAATGATCAATGATTTACTATAGGGGAGGAAACGCGTGAGATTAAAGGCGGTTTACTTTGCTATGCCTTATAAGCAGGGAGGTCTTAATCTCCCTTACTTTAAGGGTTATTTTATGGCCTCTCAACTATGCTTTTTTTAATGATTGGGAAAATAGCCATCTTTGCAAAAAACTGGTGAAAGACTCAGGTTTCTCGGATTTATTTACAGTACTGGAGCCTGAGTATTTACTTAAGACTCAGTATGACTATAAATTTTTTTGCAGGATGGCTATAAAATTCTGGACGACTATAAAGAGCTGGTTTAAAGTTAGGGCCTCTTTGGTCTGTACCCCATTGTGGCATAACTCAAAACTCCCGACCCTTGATGACTCAAACTGCCGACAATATTGGAAGATGAAAAATATTCATTATTTGAGTCAGGTGGTCAAAAATGGACAAATCCTATCTCTTATGGAGCTAACACAAAAGGAAAATTTAGGTCAGGTAGCATGGTATGCATATTTTCAATTGCATTTGGCACTTTTTAGTATTTCTGATAATTATTTGCTTAATATAGACACTCCGAAATTTTTACACAATTTGATTCAAAAGAAAGGATGTATGAAAGTTAGAATATCACATTGGTATAGACACTTGATGAAAAAAAAATTTTGGGATTGTTTCTCCAGGACAGTCTGGGAGAATGTAGGCGATAATTTAGGCTTGGTTTCACACAATTTTAACCACATTGTTGTACAGTTTAATATTATTCACAAAATATATGTAACACCTTTGTGGCTCCATAAGAGAGGATTTAGAGCCTCTTCGAATTGCTCTCGCTGCGGAGATTCTAGAGCAGATCACTTACACATGTTCTGGGACTGCCCGTTAGTGAGTAAGTATTGGGGGTTGGTTCAAAGAATTTTGGCTCAAAGACTCAAACTTGAGATTTCTTTATCTCCCAGAGTATGGATTTTGGGGGACCTATCGGAGATTAATTGTCAAACAGCAAAACGTCAATTGTTAACTAAAGTGATGTTTTTGGCTAGGCTGCTTATATCCAGAACGTGGTTTTCCTCCCTCGCTCCAGACTGTAACAACTGGTTATGTTTAGTAAACAAAGTTAAAAGCTTTGAGAGGATTTTGCATAGACAAAGAGGGTCTTATAAAAAGTGAGCTAGGTTTTGGAAGGAATGGGATGATTGAGAGGTCTCCTCCCCCTTTTTTTTTTTTTCTTTTCTCTGCAAGGCGGGTGATTGGGGTGGGAGTGGGGGGTTGTAATTATGTTTTTTTTTTCTATATGTGAATAATTGGTATGGTTGGGAAATTTTTTTAAATAAAATAAAGTGTTTATTAAAAAAAAAATAGAAAAAAAAACCACATGATCTAACCTGTCAGATGAACATTGTAAATAAAAAATAAAAACGGTGCCAAAAACAGCTATTTTTTGTTACCTTGCCTCACAAAAAGTATAACATAGAGCAACCAAAAACCATATCTACCCTAAAATAGTACCAACAAAACTGCCACCTTATCCCATAGTTTCCAAAATGTTTTTTTTGTTTTTAGTTTCTATTCTAGGGGTGCATCAGGGGGTCTTCAAATGTGACATGGCAGCTTAAAATTATCCCAGTGAAATCTGCCTTCCAAAAAACATATGGCGTTCCTTTCCTTCTGCACCCTGCCGTGTGCCTGTACAGCAGTTTACGACCACATATGGGGTGTTTCTGTTAAGTTTTGTTTAGCTGTAAACCCTTTCTTTGTTACTGGAAAAAAATGATTAAAATGGAAAATCTGTCAAAAAAGTGAAATTCTGAAATTTTATCTCCATTTTCCATTAATTCTTGTGGAACACCTAAAGGGTTAACAAAGTTTGTAAAATCAGTTTTGAATACCCAAAGATGGGTTCATCTTTGGGTGCTTTTTATTATGTAAGCCTCCCAAAGTGACTTCAGACCTGAACTGGCCCTTAAAAAGTGGGTTTTGGAAATTTTCAGAAAAATTTCAAGATTTGCTTCTAAACTTCTAAGCCTTCTAACGTACCCAAAAAATAAAATGGCATTCACAAAATGATCCAAACATGAAGTAGACATATGGGGGCAATAACTATTTTTGGAGTTATTACTATCTATTAAATAAGTAGAGAAATTGAAATTTGCTAATTTGCTAATTTTTTGGTAAATTGGTATTTTTTTAAAAAAAATCTAAATGGCATTTTTGACTCAATTTTATCACTGTCATGAAGTACAATATGTGATGAGAAAACAATCTCAGAATGGCCTGGATAAGTAAAATCATTTTAAAGTTATTACCACATAAAGTGACACATGGCAGATTTGCTAAAAATGGCCTGGGCAGAAAGGTGAAAAATGGCTTGGTCCTGAAAGGGTTAATCTAGTTGTGCAATGCTTTAAAAAAGTAAACTGGCTTGTGCACAGTGCTGGCATTGTTGCATTTCTGTTATTCTTACGTTGCAAGAAATGCTGTCCTGGACTTGCAGCGACCATAACAGTCTGCCTTTACATCACTTAATCCGCGATGCTCCAACTCACTGGAATTCAACATTGCACTTTCTAGAGCATCTGTATGAGCAGCAGACCATCTCAGCAGAGAGCATGTGTTGTTTCGAGGTCATGCAGTGATGAAGCAGTTCACATCAAACATC
This sequence comes from Bufotes viridis, assembly GCA_033119425.1. NCBI lineage: Eukaryota > Metazoa > Chordata > Amphibia > Anura > Bufonidae > Bufotes > Bufotes viridis. Next base: position 232,203,640 of record CM065591.1, on the reverse strand, counting down.
ATACCACCCCTGAGCTCAGGTAGCAGACCCTGCCTTGGATTTAGGAGGATTTTCAGACTCCTCCAGCTGAGGCCAATGAATAGTTCTGGCCTTTTTGACAGTGCCCTATCTTGCCACTGTGATAGGACAGATGATAGGTCATAGGTTATTGATAGGTCATTCGAGACACCTCTTGGGTGCTGGAGCCCTTTGATGGAGCCACAGAATTTGTCAGTAGGGACAACTGTGGCAAGCACGATCTCATCTCCCTCATATTTATCTTAGAACAAATGCTGAGTCTGACGCTCATGCAGCAAGTGTAAGGTACACAGGTGGATGGCGACAAGCTCACTGTGACAACTGAGAAACACTGGAACAGCTTTAACAAAGATGATTTTGCAATACAGCAACAAACTCTTATACTTGTGAAACAGGTAAGGCTTAGTGTTGATCGAGCACCCAAGTGCTCGGGCCGAACACATCGGGATGCTTGGGTGCTCTACAGAGCACCCGAGTATAATGGAAGTCAATGGGAGAACCCGAGCATTAAACCAGGCACCCCCTGCTCTGAAGAGAGGAGGGTGTCTGGTTCATAGGAAACGGTCAGAAATTGATGTAAACACCACCGAAATGGTTCGGGAACAGCATGGGGAGGATGTCTGGATGCATCTTGGATTCCCAGGTCACTGCTGGGAACGATATTGTCCGAATAGTACGACACTTTTACAGACTGACAATAATACGTACAAAACCGAAGATAAAATCGATTTTAGAGGAAAAATTGTTAGGAAACATTCTTTCCTGCATATTCACTTGTATTTAAAGTGCAAGTGCTGCCAAAAATTACAAGCAAGAGGCACTCCGATACAACCTGTGTATCACATAAAGGAAGGCCTCATTCACATTGTAATACAATTGTTCCAATTGAGACAGTAATTGCCGTTGACTTAATGGCAACTGTGTCTCATCATCATCCACCTCATTAAACACTGGGGATGCTCAAGAGTTTGAGAATAAGGTCACTCACAAGATCTGTCCCTCTTCAAGCGTGCTTGGCGAGAGAGCCAAATCAAGGAATAGCAATGCAAAGAGGTCTTCGGAATATCCGAGTGTGGGATCACTTGTTTGTCCACACTCTCCATGGTGGGAGGAAGGAGGATCAGGGTAAGGATTGTGTTGACCAGACTCTTGGCTACTGAGACTGGACTTGGTGGAAGACAGGGTGGTGCTTAACCGACTGGAATCATTATCTGCTGCAATCCAATGGACCACCTGGTCGCACTGGTCTGACTTCAAGAGTGGTGTTCTGTGCCGTCCTGCAAACTGGGACATGAAGCTAGGTACACTGGAGATGTGGACCTTGTAATGTCACTGTCAGAAGCGGACACCGTCTACTGAAAAAGTACACTGTATGTCAGATAAATTTTCAGCGCACACGTTACACTGCAGATGCAGATGATATTTTTTGGATGTGCACACTTTACACTAGAGATGTTGCGCAGCTAATGTCACTGGCCACAGCGGACACCGTCTACGGAAAAAGTACACTGGATGTCACATATTTTTTGGATGCGCACACTTTACACTGGAGATGTGGCGCACCGTATGTCACTGTTCGTCGCAGACACCATCTTGGAAAAAGTATACTGGATGTCACAGATATTTTTGGATGTGCACACTTTACACTAGAGATATGGCGCACTAATGTCACTATCCGCAGCGGACACTGTCTGCGGAAAAAGTACACTGGATTTCACAGATATTTTTTGGATGCGCACACTTTACACTGGAGATGTTGCGCAACTAATGTCACCGTCTGCAGCAGACACCGTCCATGGCAAAAGTACACTGGATGTCAGACATATTTTTTGGATGCGCAAAATTTGCAGTGAAGATGTTGCGGATCTAATCTCACTGTCTGTAGCGGCCAAACTATTGCACGCTATTTAGTGCAGGATGCGCTAAAAATAGATATTGCTGCCACACACAATAGTCCTTAAAATGACTTTTGGGTCCTTAAAGTCTTAGCTATTTAGCGCAGTTTGCGCTAAAAATAGATATTGCTGCTGCCAAGCACAATAGTCCTTAAAATTACTTTTGGGTCCCTAAAGTTTTAACAATTTAGCGCAGGTTGCGCTAAAAATTTATATTGCTGCTGCCACACACAATAGTCCTTAAAAGGACTTTTGGGTCTCTGAAAAGTTTTTGTAATAAAAATATTACTATATCACTCCCTCTACTGTCTGTCCCTTCCTCAGCACAGCTCTCTCTGACTAAGACTGAGCCAAACTCGCGTCATTGGGTGCTATATAGCACCCGATGACGCGTTTCGGCCAGGCAATCACTGTAATACCAGTAACCAGCATAGCTACGTCATTACAGTGAGGGCAGTACTTACCTGCATGTTTATTGGCTGCGTAGCCAAGAAATGTGCGGTGTGGAGACCGGCCAAATACCACGATGTACCAAGCATCGAGATGCTCGAGCCGAACTAATGTTCTGCCGAGCATGCTTGCTCAACACTATTAGGGCTACTTTCACACTCGCGTTTCGGGCGGATCGGTCATGAACTGCATTGAAATTCAATGGGAGACAGAACAATTTTCTATTTTGCCAGATTGTGCCAGAGAAAATGGATCCGTCCGAATTGACTTACATTGTGCGCCAGGATGGATCCGTTTGGCTCAGTTTCATCAAGAGGGCAGCAAAACGCTGCAGGCAGGGTTTTGGTGTCCGCCTCCAGAGCAGAATGGTGACTGAACGGAGGAGCATTTCCATTCAGAATGCATTAGGGCAAAACTGATCAGTTTTCGACCTCTTGTGAGAGCCCATGACGGATCTCACAAACGGAAAGCCAAAACGTGAGTGTGAAGGTAGCCTAAAACGAGATTTTGTGAAACTCACCTGTAAAATGTCTTTCTCACGTAGTTCATTGGGGGACACAGAACCGTGGGTATAGCTGCTTGCTGCCACTAGGAGGCAACACTAGGCTGAAAAGTGTTAGCTCCTCCTCTGCCAGCTATACCCCCTCCAGCCAGGAGAGAGCTTATCAGTTTGTGCCGAAGCAGTAGGAGAAAAAAACCACACATAAATTTAACCCAAAACAAAATTAATGCCAGTAGGACCGAATCCGAACTGAGGATCCTCCCGGCAAACCAACTGCCATCGTCTGCGGTAATATAAAAATACAGAACCGTGGGACGTCCCAAAGCAGTCCACGGGGAGGGAAGAACCACATGCTCATGGAAACGTCCCCGCAGAAGCTTAAGACACTGCTGTCTGGAAGACCATGCGGCCCAGAGCGGCGTCCGCTGACGCCAAGGTATGCATCTGGTAACCTGGTAACCCTGCGCCCGGAAAACCAAGACTCTGCCCTATACCACCGTAAGGCAGATGCATGGTGGAGATTAATCCAAGAGGCTCCGTAACTCCGCTGGGCGGTGCCTTGGCCTGGGAGTGGAATGACTCAGCAACTGTAAAACAGAACCATCCGGAAACGTCCCATTGGAGGTCGCCAAGCGTTACAAGAACCTCCAGGAATCACCAGGCAAGAGCTTGAACTGCAGAAGAGCTAGCCATGGACAAGCAAACCCAAGAGGCCAACTCACATGGCTGATGGAGCTCGCTTTAAGAAGGCGTTACCAACCCCGAACTCGCCGGGTGGATGAGCCCGCCACCAAGAATGCCAGCATCCTAGAAACAAAAAAGAAGAAGGCGACGTCTCAGAGGGAGGTCATGTTCCTCACTAAAACGCCAAACGATCCACAGGTCGTTCGTACATAGCCAGTTACCTGGCCCCAAGTCTGAAAGAAGAACCAAAATCCAGGGCCACAGGATCCTCCTCCGTAAGAGAAAAGCTCCCTAGGAAGCGGTAAATTGGTAGACGAGAGGGTTGTGGTGAGACTTCTAGCGAGAGAAGCTGCTTGAGAACCACAGCGAAAAAGAAAATCATAAGAAATAAATAAAATAAGTGCCTGAGTCAGGCATGTCCAGCTGCAGTCTAAAGAGCCAATACTATGGAGATAGGTAGAAGTAAAGCTGAAGTGAGAACCACCGGTGGAGGGAAGCTACGTCCGCGACCATATAATAACAGTGAGGCAACTCTGCCTGAAGGGGGAAAACGAACAGGATTAAGACGAGAGAAATACTCCAGCCGGATGGATTGCGATAACGACGTACAACCCCCCCACCGTACCCGACACACTGGTCACATAGGAAAAAACAGAGATGGGACTCCAGTGCCATACCACGCATGGGTACTGGTCAGGTAGGGAGAATGGAGAGGCGGTAAACCATTCAGCTTGAGAAGAGACAAGAAATAGAAAAGGTGTTCCATTCCAAGAACGAAACCTCTATCAGTGGTGGCAAGGCCGAACAGCCACCTGCACTGCTAGGCGTGGGGAGTATCTTAGTCCACCCACAGAATGAGCAGTGAAAAGGTATGACCACCATCGGACTGACTGGAGATAGTCATCACTGAAGAGAGGTAGGGCCGATAGCGCCACAGCAGCAACTGTGAGCATCCAAGTCCCGCTTATAAAGGCAACGTAGAGGTATATGGGTGCCACAAGGACTAAGCTACCCAGTAGAGCGCACCCGAAGCGAGGTGCAAACCAGCTGTAGCACATATGCACCCGCAAACCCCCGTAAAGATGACAGAAGGACAACAGTTGTCAGAGGAACAGCAATTATTGGTAGTGTAAATGAGTCAGAGGCTAGGGCTAAAGCCCATTTCCCATCTGAGACTGGCGCTATAGGGAAGTAGCCAGGATCCAGTGGTAGTGCAATACTCTGCCTAAGGAGGAGGCCAGGCGAGGGAGCCACAAGTGTAATGCCAACACCATACTCAAGCTGAGGAGGGAGCCACGCATAAGAGGCAACCGGTTCCTTGCTATAAGAATCCATCACCTGACGAAGGAACTGTAGTGGTAACGCGAACACCCCTTATTCAGTAGCCGTTACAGCATACCCCGCCAGTGGAGAACTGAGGGGGAAGCCTGATGATATCCAGTAGGAGCCATAGTACCATGCCGCCCCAGTTGGGCGAAGCCAAACTTAAACACTCCATCTGGGAAGGGCGCTGAACAGGAGCAACCACCGAACCTAGCGCCACGGTAGAACCCCTACCTGAGGGGGCTGCCCCACTGCAGCGACTACGACCTCTAGCACTATCGTGAAAAACTTCACCCGTGGAGGAGAACACGCTTTAGCAGCCAATCCAGAGTGCCAACATAACCACTTCAGCTAGCTAAGGAGGAGTTGTGGACAGAGAATACAGAGCCAGTGCCACATTTGTTCGTAATCACCATATTCTGTGCATATGCACTTACATGTTGTCGAGGATCAATACCATGACCGACCAGAAGCGCGGAGGCCCATGGAAATTGGGGGTCTCTAGGGCACCTAAGTAATGCTGGGTAGCCCCTCTGAGGGGAAAGAGTTCGACATACCCCAAACCAGCACCGAAGGAAAGGGAGGAGAAAACGTGGAAGTAGCCACAGTATCCAGTGGCGGAACTCATATACCACTAGATGAAGAGTATTGGCACCAGCGGGTCCCAACTCTTGCCACGCCCCACCTGTGAAGGAAACCAAGGCATCTAGTGCCTTGGCGTAGTTGAATAGTAGCATCCAAAAATGCTAGCTACTCCCCTGTTAGTGGATCACATGTGGAAAGGGGTAATGCAAAGGAAGCACAGCGATGGTTATGTGATGAAATAGCACCCATGGTTATGGAAGGGTCTAGCATGACAGTTAGAAGCGCATCCAACAGGTGAGCAATTACCCCACCAATGGAAGGGCTAAATAGTGGCAGTGCAATCACTCCATCTGTGAAGGGGGCGGTAACGCATACGGCATGTACTGTATTCCGAAGTAGTGCAAGCATGCCACCTATGGAAGGAGTTAATGCGTACGGCCGGAACTGAACCAGTGGTAGGAAAATTATTCCGCTATGGTAAGGGGTAATGCCTATGGCAGTCTGTACTCGATGGGAGAGCAATTACTCCACGCATGTAAGTGGGTAAGTCATCCAGCAAACCCTGAAACCAGTTAATAATGCAATAATGCCACCTTATGGAAGAGACCAATGCAATTCCACCACCTACAGAGGGGGGGGGGGGGGACGCCTATGGCCTGCACTGGAACCAGCGTTAGTGCAGTAAGTCCACCTATGGAAGGAGGGAATGCATAAGGCAAGTACAGTATCCGGTCGTAGATCAAATATTCCGCCTAAGTCTTGCCACGCCCTGCCTGGGACAAGTACTGCCGGCTACCGTGGACGCAATCTTGGAAGAATTGTGCCAGATTCATGTCAGAGTCCAAATCACTGAACCCAACCCCCCCCCCTGCACCAAACCCCTCCAGGGAGGGTGCGTCTGAGTGTGACCCTAGGGAGGGAGGGTGGGGGTGTGGAGGTGACCGGGGACGAAGATGTCCTGCTTTGGCCCCCTTGTGCACAGTTCTACCCTTCAGAACCTTGCCCATGGGAGTTGCGGACTGCGCTGGTGGGGGTCTATCAACCTAACTACCCCGGGGGGATTAGGAACTTTTAAAGGTCTATTCATCGGATTGTGCAGACGGTGCTTTATCAATCAAACAACCCAGGAGGGTGGATTGGGAACTTCCAGAGATCCTCCATGGGATTGCGCCGGAGGAGAATTATCAACCAAACGACCTATGGAGGGTGGATTAGGAATCCTTCAGATGTCCTCCACTGGATATGCGCAGGTGGAAAAATATCAACCAAACGACCCATGGAGGGTGGATTGGGACTTACACAGGTACTCCACTGGATTGAGCAGGTGGAGATTATCAACCAAACGACCCATGGAGGATGGATTGGGACTTCCAAAGGTACTCCACTGGATTGCGCAGGTGGAGAATTATCAACCAAACGACCCATGGGGGGTGGATTGGGACTTCCAAAGGTACTCTGCTGGATTGTGCCGGTGGAGAAGTATCAACCCAACTACCCAGGAAGGTAGATTGGGAATCCTACAGGGCTCCTTCACTGAATTGCACAGGTGGAGAATCATCTATCAAACGACCCAGGAGGGTGGATTGGGACTTCCAGAGATACTACACTGGATTGCGCAGGTGGAGGATTATAAACCAAACGGCCCCGGAAGGCTGATTGGGAAACTGTGAGAGATCCTCCACTGTCTGGGATGGGGCTGGGCCTAGTCTGGTACTGAAGTCAGGGTGGTCCCGCAGTGATGCGGGCTGAGGGGGGTAGGGCCTGTATGGTAAAATTTTTTATTTTTTTTATTAGGAGGAAACTAAGATGCCCCTACCCAAGTGGCCAAGAAGCAGGATGGGGTTAAATTCTTGAATATTAAGGCACATTGCCTGCAGATAGCAACCCCTGATATCTGGTGCCGGCCTCCCAGATGTGGCAGGCCAGGAAGTGGTTAAAAACTGTCTTGAGGACCGGGGGCAGAGCTCAGCGGGCTCCTGGGGAGAGGGACAGCTAGGCGGGAAGAATTCATACCAGAGAGATGAACCCGCCCCCCAATTCCTAGGAACGAAGTTGCGGCCTAGTAGGCCGCAAAGACGGGGCCTAATGTTTTGGCCCACAGCCGTCCGGGAAGCACTGACGGTCGGCTGAGCACAGAGGAGCCTGGACCGTGGAATGCGCCCGCTTGCCCCCACCCCCCCGGCCGCGGAAGCTCAACCCGCAGACCGGGAATCAATCAGCGCGGGCCCAAAACCAGATAGACCCCAATGAAGCCGGGACCTAAATTAGTGACGCGCGGCCGACCAGGGGGCACTTCCGGCCGGCCGGAGAACGGGGAGGCCCGGAGCGGTGCACAGAGGCGCCTGCTACAAAACCCTGCCGTGGAAAGGAAATCCACCTGGGCAGGCAGGAGCCCGAAATCCGGGTAGGCCAGAAACGAGGCCGGGGACTAAATATAACTGGTTACCGGGAGGGAACCCAAATGACACGGGACTTAAAGCGGGGAGACATCGGGGCGGGGGCAGGAGGTTGGTACTTACTCACCTGTCTTCATCTGTGTTCTTCACCCTTCTGACATGGACCAGCAGAGCCACCTCTTTAGTCCCTGGCACAAGTGACAGGGACTGGGTTGAAGGGCAGGAACAGGTGGCTCTATGGCTGGGGGGGAGCAGGAAGGTCAAGCCCTCCTGGTCCACTTTGTCTTATTGTGGGGGGCAGAGCGGTGGAATAAGCGTCACCGGTCAGCCCCCCCGGGGATGCAGAGCTCTTAGTAGCCCTGGACCCCCAACCTAAAGGAGAAAATAAAAATAAAAAATAAAAATAAAAAATAACAGCCACCCGGAGGGTCTGCCTCCTAGCTAAAAACTGATAAGCTCTCTCCTGGCTGGAGGGGGTATAGCTGGCAGAGGAGGAGCTAACACTTTTAGTGTCGCCTCCTAGTGGCAGCAAGCAGCTATACCCACGGTTCTGTGTCCCCCAATGATACGAGCGAGAAATTTATTTTCAATAGGACACTGTCTCTTTAAGATACTGAGTTGCTAGCAAGGAGGGTGTAACTACAGTCTCTGTGGAATAGGTTAAACATTATTAGTATCTCAGGGGCTGCATTTACTGTTCTTGCTAGCGGGCGAGTGACCCTCTTGGTGCTCGATCTCTATATCTCCAAGGTGGGACCTTTCTCTTTGCTGCGTGTAGAATCTGGCCTTGCTTGTCTGACATAATCTGCTTTCCAATTTGCTCCCTTGCACTGGTCCTTGTTGCACTCTTCCTTCAGTGCCACACAATGCTCTGCCTGCGGCAGCCTCTCTGTACCTATCTGGGCTGCGTTGCTTTACTTGGGTGACCACATCACACCACCCCAGAGCTCTGGTAGCAGACCCTGCTTTGGATCTCCTGCACTGCTCTCCTTCTCCAGGCACTGGCTGAACTGCTCTTCCTGTGTAGCAGGCTTGTCTTCCCCTGTTATCTCCACTTAGGAACTGGCAACCTCTGCTGGACTGGAATTATGTCAGCAAGTCTCTATGTCTCAGCAATTCAACAGCTCCTACTGACACTACACTGGGGATGATGGCAGAAGAACAGCTAATCTTGCTGTCCACCCTGTATGTGTTGCGGGCTCACATGGAGAAACTTTCATGTTGAAGGAGGATAAGGAGCTGCCACAAGAGAAGTAGGAGTGGGAGGTGGAGGATGATGATTATGTTGGCGACACTGGCCACGACAACCAAATGTCTCACCGAGTCGTCTCGGTGGGGGTCAGAGCCAGAAAGAACTGGCCAGATTGGCGACCTGTATGCTTGCTTGCATACGCACTGACATGCATATAATTGACATCAAGCAGTCTGATGACTACTGGATAGCCATGCTTTTAGACTCTCTCTATCAAAGCAAAATGGGGTAAGGTTTTCTTCCCTCCAAAAGCCAAATTATGTTATTTCCAGGAAATAATGTGTACACAGCGTGCCGTAGCTTTCAGCGAGCAGATGCCTTCTGTCAGCATGTCTGAAAGGTAGGCCCCTCTCCACCACCACAAACAGCAGAAGCAGTTGCAGCAGCAGCCAGTTCAGTCAAAATGATGGAGCATTTTTTTCATGTGCCGCACCAGACTGAGGCAAATCATCTAGCCAAGACCTCCCACCTCAACTCCCTGGTTCAGGCCTACCTACACTCTGGCCTTTCTCCAGTATGTACCCCGTTCCCCGAGCCCATAGACTTTTTAGCAAGCGGACTAGAACAGTGGTGCAGGGCACTGCAGGGGGCATGGTGACACCCAGACTGAACATGTTGTCCTCTACCAGTATCCAAAACATCACTTTTGTCAAAATGATTCAGGAAGATTTTCACACTCTTCCAGCTGAGGCCAATTAATAGTTCTGGCCTTGCTGACAGTGCCCTATCTTGCCACGGTTGCTGTCTACCTGCCTACCATCATGTTCCGAACGTCTACTGTTGCTTCTACTGCCACTGCCAAAGCTGCTACTCCTTGCTACACATCTGCTAATACTACTACCACTACTACTACTGCTACCCATACATAGCCAATGTACTGCCTTGTATGTTCCATGCTATGCTGCATCTGCTGCCTCTACTATTGTGGCCATGTACCTCTATTAGCCTAATCTTTCCACCTGCACAATGGACTGTTGCTGCTTCCAATTAAAAGGTAAAATGTTTCTAGGCTTGCTTAGAACAAGCCACAGTTTTTTCTGACAATTAACAGTTGTGCATGTAGTATGAGCAGGCATAGTTTTTGGACCTTCTGCCCTTGATAAGTGACAACTTTTAGAAGAATATGAAAAAGCATAACACATGTGATGGAGCGGTGAGTTTTAAAACACGCTGTTCGTTATGCCATCAAGCATGCATTTACCCATAGCTCTGTATGTCAGTGTTAGTCTGACATTATTTACTATTGCTGTCATTGCGTTCAAGAGCTTAGGTGGGAATCTTGGGTGGGAGAGGAAAAAAGGGTATGCTTCTAATCAGCAGGATCAACCCTAACCTGAATATTTACTCAATAAACACCAGGGATATTATTATGAGCTCCTTAGACACTAAGCACTGAGGTGTAATTTAATTACCTATTATAAATCAGGGATAGTTGTATGCTGATGATGATTATTAGAGATGAGCAAATTTCCATGAAATTCATTCACACTTCTTTTGTTGGTAAAAGGTGAATTGCGTTATGGTTTCCGTTACCATGGACCATAACGCAATTCTATGATGGAATGCATAATGGAATGCCTTTAGAGGCATTTTGTTATTCATTCCGTCGTAATAGAAGTCTATGGGCTGCAAAATTGATCCGTCCCATTTCAATTATGCAGGAGAGGACTGCCCTGCATAACGAAAATGGGATGGATCCGTTATGCAGGCCTTAGACTTCTATCATGACAGAATGAATAACGAAATGCCTCTAAATTTTGTTATGCATTCCGTCATAGAATTGCGTTATGGTCCGTGGTAACGGAATCCATAACGCAATTCACCTTTTACCAACAAACCAAGTGTGAACAAATTTCAAAATATGAATGTTGCTTACCGGACACCGGGAATTGTTTTATTAATCCACTAAGTACCAGGGATACTATTAACCTGTTATTATTATTTTTATTGCATGGTATTCCAGCAAACAGTAGTAACACTTATTGTCGCATGATGTTTATATGATGTATCTTATTGTGTATTGTATAACTGTCCACCATTGTTGTTGTTGTTTTTTTATTTGGAGTTATTTGTTTAAACATTAAATGAGATATTCTAACCCCACACATAGAGAAGAAATTCATTAGATATTATTAACACTAATTCTTAAGAAGGACATTTGTAGCTCTTATCATTTGTCAGAAAGTAATTTGCTTTTCTACGGGATATTTATTTAATAGAGAGGAAGTTGAATCTATAACTATAGGCTATGAAAATGTCTGCATTTGTAAAGTTAGTTATGATGATGTGCCAGTTCCAGAAATGTGTTAAATCAAGCCTCTGGCCATGTAAATCCTGGTTCTAAATGACATTTTAGAAATAAATATCACAACTGCACGACTCTTGTCTAAAATTCTAATTGGAAAACACAATCTTTCCTCCATTTACATCCATCCAGCAAACTAAACTATTTGCAAACAGAGAGTAGATGACAAATGTATCGGAGAGATCTAAAATGTGACAATCGTGCTTGTTCATTGGCATATTTTCTTGGTTTCTCTCTTTTTGTACCTGAGTCACAATTGGAAAATCTGGGGATTTCTAGTTCTCTAGCAGTAGCTGACCAGTTCAATCTCATTGTTGCTTATCACCTAATATTCCTTCCTAGGGACATAATAGTTGTAGTACCCCTGGAATATTTAAAGAGGACTAGTGACATCTGTGACATGCCTCTTCATGTGAATACTTGTGTTCCCCATGAAATAACTATTCTTGAGCATCTTTTCTTAAAACTTTGAGTAGTGTAATTCATCTGTTATGCCTCCTAAAAATCCATAAATACTGTAAATCTCATAATGAATACAGTACAAGTATTTACTAAAACATTGCCAACTAGAGCTGACTGTTCCTTTTTAATAGGCTTTTAAGACGACAAGCAATTTGGAAACTGAATGGTGGTGCACAAGATGCATTGATTTCTGCATTGGAAGAAGACAGATACGCTCATGACTCTGTTGAAAGAGTTGAAAAAACACAGTGTTTTGAAAACCAGAGTGTGACAAGGCCTCCATTAGCGTTCAGCTAATCGAGCTTCAGATCCAAGATCCAAAGTCGATGATTTGTGTTAATTCCGTATGGAGACCTGTCTCCGTACAGCATTAAAATGTGTGGTCTCCAGAGAGGTAAAATTTGTTATCAACAGAGTCTTGCAAATAACTTCGGCATTCGATTTTTAAACTTGAAAAACATTTTAAAACAGGAATCCGAAGTTGACTTCGGTACCGGCTGGTAAGTCGGTACCGAAGCTGACTTCGGATCCAGGTTTTAAAATAGTTTTTAAGTTCTAAAATGGAAGTCTGAAGTTATTCACTGCATTCCAGGGAGACTGGTGATAACAAATTTCCCTAGCAGGAGCCCACTGAACCTCTTCAATTCTTGGCAGAGTTGAGTACCCTAGACGCACATGATCTGCGCTGGGGAAAGTCTCCAGTTACACCCTTGACTCATCTGAATAAGATTGTAAACATGACCTCTTGGTGGATTAAAATCCAGAGAGTTGCAAGGATGACTGTATCACAGAGGCCGCTGGATAGTATTAGAACCTAGTCAACCTTCAGGCTGTCAGAATTAATCATTTTAGGTTATGTAAGAGTTGAGTGCCCTAGACACACATGGTGTGCACTGGGGTAAGTCTCAGCAATAGAGTTGAGCGAACACCTAGAAGTTCGGGTTCGATGGGTTCGGCCGAAGTTCACAAAAAGTTCCAAGATCCAAACTTAACCCGAACTTGAACCGGGGACCCGAACTTTTGGGCACTAAAATGGCCCTAAAAATGTAATGGAAAGGGCTAGAGGGCTGCAAAACGCAGCAAAAAGTATTTAAGAGCATGGCAAGTGCTCTGCAAACAAATGTTGATAGATAAATAACTTAAAATAAAATAAAACAAATTAAAAATAATTAACCTGCAACTCGGAGGAGGAGGTGGATGTGGAGTCGGAGGTTTAGGAGGCGGTGAATGTGGTGTTGTAGGTGGAAGCGGCAATGGAGGAGGAGGTAGCCAGCTAACAATGTTTATTTTAATTTTTTTTAAATTGGGGTAGCACCCAAATTAATGGAACAAATAAAAAAAAAGAAATCAAAGAATACATGCACTTGAGTACAAGAATGTATGGTTGAGGCGGGTATAAATGTCCTTTCTGCACAAGGTACAGACAAGTCTTGTGGGATCCAAGCCTGGTTCATTTTAATGAACGTGAGCTTGTCCACGTTGGCTGTGGACAGGCGGCTGCGTTTGTCTGTAATGACGCCCCCTGCCGTGCTAAAAAATGTTCAGAAAATACACTGGCTGCAGGGCAGACCAGCACCTCCAAGGCATAAAGGGCAAGCACAGGCCATGTGGACAATTTGGAGATCCAGAAGTTGAATGGGGCAGAACCATCAGTCAGTATGTGTAGGCGTGTGCACATGTACTGTTCCACCATATTGTTCAAATGCTGCCTCCTGCTAAGATGTTCCATATCAGTTGGTGGTGCCCGTTGCTGTGGCATGGTGACAAAGCTTTTCCACATGTCGGCCATGCTAACACTATCTTGTAAGGTGCTGGCCAGCTGCGTTGGCGACCTCTTCCTCCTCCGCCTTCACCTTGTGCTTTCACTTGTCCCCCGGTGTCAGTTGGGAATGCCCTCAGGAGCGCATCTACCAGCGTGCGCTTGTAGTCGCGTATCTTCCTATCACGCTCCATTGAGGAAATTAAGGATGGCACATTGTCTGTGTAACGTGGATCCAGCAGTATGGCAGCACAAGTTAAAATGTAGGCAACTCTGCGGTCATTGCGCAGGCACTGCAGCATGTAGTCGTTCATGTGTGCCAGGCTGCCCAGAGGTAAGGATAAGCTGTCCTCTGTAGGCGGTGTATCGTCTTTGTCCTCCGTATCCCCCCAGCCACCCAGTTCCTCTTCCTCTACCTTATCCTCCTCCTCGTCCTCCAGAAGTGTGCCCTGGTTGGCCACATGTGTACCTGGCCTCTGCTGGTGCAGTAACCCACCTTCTGAGCCACTTCTGAATTACTGGCCTGAAACCCTGTGAAATGCCCCCTCTTCCTCCTCCTCTTCCTCCTGTGCCACATCCTCTTCCATCATCCCTATGTGTTTTTTCAAGGAGATATAGAAGTGGTATTGTAACGCTAAGAACGGCATCATCGGCACTGGCGATGTTGGTTGAGTACTCGAAACACCGCAACAAGGCACACAGGTCTCGCATGGAGGCCCACTCATTGGTGGTGAAGTGGTGCTGTTCCGCAGAGCGACTGACCCGTGCTTGCTGCAGCTGAAACTTCACTATCGCCTGCTGCTGCTCGTACAGTCTCTATAGCATATGCAAGATGGAGTTCCACCTGGTGGGCACGTCGCATTTGAGGTGGTGAGCAGGAAGGCTGAAGTTACGCTGCAGTGCAGACAGGCGAGCAGCAGCAGGGTGAGAATGCCGAAAGTGCGCACAGATGGACCGCACTTTCTGCAGCAGCCTGACATGTCTGGGTAGTTTTTAAGGAATATCTGCACCAACAAATTCAGCACATGCGCCAGGCAAGGGATGTGCATCAAACCAGCTAGTCCCAGAGCTGCAATGAGATTTCGCCCATTATCGTACACCACCAGGCCGGGCTTGAGTCTCACTGGTAGCAACCACTCATCGGTCTGTGTGGTGTGGGGTTTGTCCCCCAAACACATGAGTTTTAAAACCACCTGCTGACGTTTACGCCTGGATGTGCTGAAGTTGGTGGTGAAGGTCTGTCGCTGACAAGATGAGAAGGTGGTAGAAGAGGAGGAGGAGGAAGAGGAGTAGGAGGAGGAGGCAACAGGAGGCAAAGAATAATGCCCTGCAATCCTCGGTGGTGGAAGGACATGTGCCAATCCGCTATCCGCCTCGGGCCCAGCCGCCACTATATTTACCCAGTGTGCAGTTAGGGAGATATAGATTCCCTGCCCGTGCTTACTGGTCCATGTATCTGTGGTTTTGTGGACCTTGCCACAGATGGCGTTGCGCAGTGCACACTTGATTTTATCCTCCACTTGGTTTTGCAGGGAAGGGATGGCTCTCCATCAGCTGTTTAAAACAGTCCGTCTCCACCAGACGGAATGACAGCATTTCAAAGGCCAGCAACTTTGAAATGCTGGCATTCAGGACCAGGGATTGAGGGTGGGTAGGTGGGTATTTTTTCTTTCTCTCCATTGTTTGGGAAATGGACAGCTGAACACTTGCCTGTGACATGGTGGAGATGCTTGGTGATGATGACGGAGGTGGTGGTGTTGGTGGCACATCCTCTGTTTGCTGGGTGGCAGGTGCCACTGTGACTCCAGAGGTGGAGGAAGAGACAGCATCAGAAGAGGAATCAGGAGGACTCTGAGACCTTTCTTGGTTTTTAAGGTGTTTATTCCACTGCAGTTCATGCTTTGCATGTAGATGCCTGGTCATGCTGGTTGTGCTCTGGTTTAGAACGTTTAGGCTCTGATGGCACAACGTGCAAACCACTCGTGTCTTGTCATCAGGACATGGTCTGAAGAACTGCCATGCCAATGAACTTCTTGGAGCTAGCTTTGGTGTGCTAGGTACCTGGGTGCGGTGGGCACTAGCAGGCGTACTGTCTCGGAGATGGCCGCTCGGCTTTTGCAGCCTGCTCCCTCTTCTGCTGTGCTGTTGCCTCTGTGCGACCACCGCCTCTTCCTCAGAACTGCACACGTCACTAGCATGAACTTGAGTCCAGCTGGGGTCTAGGACCTCATCGTCCTCCACATCATAGTGCAGAAATGTCACCGCACAATTTAAAAATAGGTTTTTCAGCGGTGTATGCAAACATAGTCTGTGGTACGACAGTACGGGTTTATATAAAATGAGGATGCTCGTAATGGGAGAAAATGTCTGTATGTGGGTAGGTAACTGGCTGAGTGTCAGAAAACAGAGGGTGGTTATTAATGGTAGATACTCAGACTGGGTCACTGTCACTAGTGGGGTACTTCAGGGGTCAGTATTGGGCCCTATTCTCTTCAATATATTTATTAATGATCTTGTAGAAGGCTTGCACAGTAAAATATCTATTTTTGCAGATGACACGAAACTGTGTAAAGTAATTAACACTGAAGAGGACAGTTTTCTGCTACAGAGGGATCTGGATAGATTGAAGGCTTGGGCAGAGAAATGGCAGATGAGGTTTAACACTGACAAATGTAAAGTTATGCACATGGGAAGGAATAATGCAAGTCACCCGTACATATTAAATGGTAAAACAATCGGTAGCACTGTCATGGAAAAGGATCTAGGAATTTTAATAAACAGCAAATTAAGCTGCAAACACCAGTGTCAGGCAGCTACTGCCAAGGCCAATAAGATAATGTGTTGCATCGAAAGGGGCATAGATGCCCGTGATGAGAACATAGTCCTACCACTTTACAAATCGCTTGTCAGACCACACATGGAGTACTGTGTACAGTTCTGGGCTCCTGTGAACAAGGCAGACATAGCAGAGCTGGAGAGGGTTCAGAGGAGGGCAACTAAAGTAATAACTCGAATGGGGCAACTACAGTACCCTGAAAGATTATCAAAATTAGGGTTATTCACTTTAGAAAAAAGACGACTGATGGGAGATCTAATAACTATGTATAAATATATCAGGGGTCAGTACAGAGATCTCTCCCATCATCTATTTATCCCCATGACTGTGACGAGGGGATATCCTCTGCGTCTGGAGGAAAGAAGGTTTGTACACAAATATAGAAAATGATTTTTCACGGTAAGAGCAGTGAGACTGTGGAACTCTCTGTCTGAGGGGCTGGCGATGGTGAGTACAATAAAGGAACTCAAAAGGGGACTGGATGTATTTCTGGAGTGTAATAATATTACAGGTTATAGCTACTAGAGAGGGGTCGTTGATCCAGGGAGTTATTCTGATTGCCTGATTGGAGTCGGGAAGGAATTTTTTCCCCTTAAGTGAAGAAAATTGGCTTCTGCCTCACAGGGGTTTTTTGCCTTCCTCTGGATCAACTTGTAGGAAAGAGGCCGAACTGGATGGACAAATGTCTTTTTTCGGTCTTATATAGTATGTTACTATGTTACTTTATTCCCCCAACTACAGAAATGCACTATGTCACCGCACAATTTTAAAATAGGTTTTTCAGCGGTGTATGCAAACATGCTCTGTGGTACGACAGTACGGGTTTATTCCCCTAACTACAGAAATGCACTATGTCACCGCAAAATTTTACAATAGCTTTTTCAGCGGTGTATGCAAATGTAATCTGTGATACGACAGTACGGATTTATTCCACAGTACGACAGTATGTCACCGCACAATTTTAAAATTGTTTTTCAGCGGTGTATGCAAACTTGATGTGTGGTACGACAGTACGGGTTTAATCGCCAACTACAGAAATGCACTATGTCACCGCACAATTTTAAAATAGGTTTTTCAGCGGTGTATGCAAACGTGCTCTGTGGTACGACATTACGGGTTTATTCCACCAACTACAGAAATGCACTATGTCATAGCACAATTTTAAAATTGTTTTTCAGCGGTGTATGCAAACGTGCTCTGTGGTACAACAGTACGGATTTATTCCACCAACTACAGAAATGCACTATGTCACCGCACAATTTTAAAATAGGTTTTTCAGCGGTGTATGCAAACTTGCTCTGTGGTACGACATTACGGGTTTATTACTCTAACTACAGAAATGCACTATGTCACCGCACAATTTTAAAATAGGTTTTTCAGTGGTGTATGCAAACGTGCTCTGTGGAACGACAGTACGGGTTTATTCCACCAACTACAGAAATGGACTATGTCACCGCACAATTTTAAAATTGTTTTTTCAGCGGTATATGCAAATGTGCTCTGTGGTACGACAGTGTGTGTTTATTCCCCAACTACACAAAATGTACTATGTCACCGCACAATTTTAAAATAGGTTTTTCAGCGGTGTATGCAAACGTGCTCTGTGGTACGACAGTATGTGTTTATTCCCTCAACTACACAAATGCACTATGTCACCGCAAAATTTTACAATAGGTTTTTCAGCAGTGTATGCAAACGTGCTCTGTGATACGACAGTACGGGTTTATCACAGCAACTACAAAAATGCTCTATGTCATCGCACAATTTTAAAATAGGTTTTTCAGCGGTGTATGCAAATGTGCTCTTTAGTTTAAAAGTACAGGTTTATTACAGCAACTACAGAAATGTACTATGTCACCGCAAAGTTTTAAAATAGGTTTTTCAGCGGTGTATGCAAACGTGCTCTGTGGAACAACAGTTCGGGTTTATTCCCCCAACTACAGAAATGCACTATGTCACCCCAAAATTATAAAATAGGTAATATAGGGGACTTGACCTGCCAGAAAAAAGGAATTTTTCCTCCACTGAGATACCAAAAAATAATTAGACTGATGTCCCTGGCAGGCTGGCACACATGCAGGTCACATGGACATTGTAGTTGTTAAAATGTCCACCGACCCCACCTCAGTAACAGATGGAATAAAAATTATTTTGCAGTATTACTGGGCTCAGGGCTGGGTACAAATATGTAGCATATCACCCTCAATAATTGCTGTTGAAGAGTTAACACCACCAGGGTTCAACAGATTTCTTCCCTAATCTCTCCCTCACAGGAGTGGCAGCATCCTATCCCTACACTGAGAAGAGCAGAATGACGTGCGGTGCTACATGACACCAGCTTAAATAGAGGCCGGGTCACATGCTGCACTTAGCTAATCACAGCCATGCCAATAGTAGGCATGGCTGTGATGGCTTCTTAGGAAAAAGTAGTGAAATGCTTGTTGATTGACTGCCCTGCAGTCTTTCAAAGAGTGGGAAGAAATCGCCAAACAACGAACCCGAACTTTTACGGAAATGTTCGGGTTCGTGTCTGGGTGGAAAAAACCTTACAGTTCGAGTTCGCTCAACCCTACTCAGCAACACCATCAAATGATCTGAATTAGTTGGGATCCATGACCTTTTCAGCCTAAATGGTATGATGGCTGTACCATGGCCGGGTCTTTTCTGATTTTCATCAATACCCTATGTATCAAGGAAACTGTCAGGAAATGTAGGCCATCCTAAACCTCCAATAAATTTACAGGGTATCTGCTGCCAAAGAATTGTCAGTAGTAAGAAGGGACTGTTCATGTCAAACTCAAAGTGACAGGTGACCATGCCCCTTTTCCCATCCATAACCCCACCCACTCATTCCATAGCCTCACCCACAATCCCTCCCATTCAAATCCCCCTTTTATTCTTTTAGATCCGATAAAGCGTCAGTAATTCAATTAAGTTTAATATGTTTAAAAATAAATTATAGATATATTATCTATCTATCTATCTATCTATCTATCTATCTATCTATCTATCTACCGACCTATCTATATATGTATCTATCTAACTGTCTGTCTTTTTTACCTATCTATCCATCTATCTAAAAATCTATCTATCTATCTATCTATCTATCTATCTATCTATCTATCTATTATCTAGCAGATTTCCTTGAAGTATCCGAAGCTATTAAATCCCATCAAGCTAATAAAAGCCTATAAAGCTATTAATAAAAGCGTATGAATCGCACAAACCTCTTAGAATCTTTAAAAGATCTATCTATCTATCTTTTAATAAGCCAGCTGGCGATCATTTTGTATAAACACCTGCCAAAGAAGAAGTCCACAATGTATAGTCAGCCTAATGCACAAGCAGCACCAATTTTTACAGCGTCTTTTCTTATTCCAAATTTTCATACTTCTGAATAAGGTTTAATGCCTCCATAAGAACTGATAGCTTTTGTCATGTAGCACAGTTTTTTTTCAATATTTCTAAAACAAATAAAAACATTATCAGATATTACATACAAATACATTTTTAAATACATTCAAAGTAAAAGTTACAACGTTAACCAAGTCGCCTGTAACCTTCTGTAACAAAGTTATGTAAAACAAATAAAAACATTATCAGACATTACAAACAAATACATTTTTATATACAGGCAAAGTAAAATTTACTACGTTAACCAAACTTTCTATAACAAAGATATGTAGAACAAAAAAAATGTAGGCCATGTTTTCTTTTGACAAAAAATACACTATTTTGGTTAGTTAAAACTGCATAAACCGCTAGGACATGACGGTGATAGCAGGTACTTTAAAAAGTTGCTAAAATGACTGCAAACGCTAATTTGTGTTAAGAGGTCTTGCTATCTCTCATGAAGTGCCTTTTTTACTGAATACTTGTATTCCTCATGAAATAACAAGGCTGTTTCCTTTTTTTTCTTAGAACTCTATATTGTTCCTGTCTCCTGTGTTATTTCTTCCTAGAAATCAAGATATAAATGAATAACTGACACATGGATATTTATGTCAGCTGTTTGTCCCTACAATTATATATGTATAAATAACTAGACATTATCTATGTTACAATAACAGGACGCTAGAATTGGCCGACACGCAGTGCAATCATCACACCGCACTCTGGCTGATCAATGCTTCCCCACGCGAAAAAAAAAAAGGCTTTTATTGTTATTACCCCAGTGACATCCCGTCCAACTGGTGTGGGTGGTTTCAGCCACAGAACCCATGCACCTAGTCAGACCCAGGTGTCAGCGAGGGGACAGCGGAGCCAGGTCAGGAGCTCCACGTGAGAGATGGGGTAGATAGGTAAATTCGAACTCGATGAGCCACATGTATATATCTATCTAACCCATCTCTCCCTGGAAGCCCTTCATTCTTCTTCCCCTCCAGACCTAAAAATAGTATCGGACTAGATTGCTGTAAGTTTTTCATGAACCTACCGGATCTCATTTTCTATGTCAAGTCGACAGAGATGAAGCAAAGCTGCATTCGTTTGTGGATTAAGTTTACCTGCAGTTCTATGTCTTGGTGAACACATGGTGGCTTCAGAACAGACTACTAACTCCGCTCTGATGGATGACAGTGTCGATGCTCCCCGGTGCCTGTCAGCCCCTTCCTAGTGATGTCTGGCCCGGGTTATGTGACACTACCCCCTGTGTGTAGTCAAGTCTCGCAGCTAAAGGCCTATTCAGCAGCCTGACCTGCGATCGATGATCCAGGCTGCGTACTGGAGGCACCCGGCCAGCAACAGAGCACCCGGCCATCAACCAGGAACCGTGGCTGAGTCATCACGGACGGGAAGGACAAATGATCTCGGCGGCAGAGCTGGGGACACTTCCAGACCTGGGCCGAGGCAAGCTGGCTCATCACTGGATTCTGTGCTCTGACGGGCAGAGGATGGATGGGTCCTGCCGATGGCCGGAGCCCAGCATGTGTGCGGCGCTAATCGTGTATGGGTGAGTAGAGTGGCGGTACCCATACCTCCTCACAGACGAAAGGAGGATGAGCGAGTCGCTGCTAAACCCCGCCACTCCTATTGCCCTCTGGCTTGGAGGAATCAGCACACAGTGAGTCAGGCTGCGTTACCGCAGTGTTCTGCTCCAGACTTGAAGTGCTGATATGGAAACTGAGAGCAGACCGGTGCAGGGGGCGTGTATAGCTAATTTTGTACTAATTTATAGTGTGCTTTCAAAACGCAAAATACCTTTGAAAAAAGATAGACAATGGAAAATATAGCATTTTGTATGTATGTTACCACATTACTGCTGTAGACAAAGAACCTGCTGCTGTCATAGGTGTCTTAGTTTATTTTTGGTGTTGCCCTGGTCTGGTGGGGGCCCATTCCTGGGAACACATTCCTGCTGTAAACTAAGAACCTGCTGCTGTCTGTCCTGAAGCGTTAGGCTGAGCTATGTGTAGGCCTTATACTCAACCGTTACCATTTACCTGCTGCTGCTGTCTGTCCTGATCACGCTGAGTTATTTGTAGGCCTTATACTACACCATTACCTTTAGCTGCTGCCTGCCCTGTTAAGTTTTCTGTCCTGATCATGCTGAGTTATGTGTAGGCCTTATACTACACCATTACCTTTAGCTGCAACTGCTGCATGTCCTGCAGAGTTAGGCCGAGCTATGAGTAGGCCTTATACTCGACCTTTACTATGTAACTGGTGCTGCTGCTGTCTGTCCTGTCCTGAATAAGCAGAGTTAGTCCCAGCTATGTGTAGGCGTTATACTATAGCGTTACCATTTACCTGCTTCGGTCTGTTCTGATCCTGCAGAGTTGAGTCAAGCAATGTGCAGCCCTAATACTACAGAGTTACCATTTACATGCTGCTGTCTGTCATGATCCTGCTGAGTTTGGCCCATGGATGTGTAGGCCTTATACTATTGCGTTACTATTCACCTGCTACTGTGTGTCCTTATCCTGCCAAGTTATGTGTCGGCATTATAGTACAGTGTTAACAATTACCTGTTTATGTTGTCTGTTTTGATCCTGCGGAGGACAACCAGCATGGACCACTTATTGGCCATAGGACTTTGTCAACTATTGAGTAATATAATTCTCTTAAACTGGTGTGCATGTTTCATATTGCGCATGTGCTCTGTTCATCATATATTGTCAATATATATATATATATATATATATATAAAGAATCTTTTTAATAAAATTTCTTGTCCGAACACTTCAATCACAAAATAACATTTTTTTTACTTTATTTTATATTATATTATTTTGCCTAACTTGGTTTTTGGGGGGCCCTGTTGTGGTTCTTACTATAGCAAGGTGGGACCCCTGTGGCCTTCCCTTGTCAAAAGGTCTTGTGCAGTTAACATTGTACAGGACTTATTGATGAACCTAATAAAGTTTTATTATTATTTTTTTATTATTGTTTGTTTAAAAAAGGATTTAGGTTCGAACACGGTGTTGCCTGTCGTCCTGAACAAGATGTCTGACATCCGTGTTGACCTCTCTACATGGTTGGATGTGACTGGCATTATACTCATCCGTGTGGTAATCTGTTTTTGGGAATTGAGCTTTATTGCCACATGTAGATATCGATATTTATATTTTATGTTACTTCTTGACAAATATGTAATGATAATTTGCACATGCAAATTTTATATAAACACAACTTTAAAATTTTCAGTATAAACTGTGAAGCCATGTCACCATTTTGTGAGTGATTATACTTATTTCCATGGTTGCGATCATGTGACCACTTAAATATGATGCAGTTGTGGCTCAGCTTGCGTTCAATTTCAGGTGCAAACACATGATCTTTTATCATGTGAACACCTTGTGTATGGATGCTTGCGACCTTTGTGCATTCCTCATTCGATGCGAACACATGATTGCATCACATGTTTCTTTCTGTAAGGCGGAAACAATGCTCTGACATGCGCAGTTAACAAAATGGGACACTATCTTGCTGGTTAGTTCTTAGCCCACTCCATTATGTTTTTAATCAGAACAGCTGATTTTTTTTTATGTTTTTTTTATGGTTTTTGACAATTTTTTTTAACTTGTCACTCGGATGAATTAAGCACATATTATTAAGCAACATACTGTTAGTGAAGGTTTGGATACTTGTCTGTTATGTACATTATTTTTTTAAGTATAATTTATTTATAGACACATTACGAATCAGGCAAATTTTTGGTGATGCACGTAATAATATTTTTAATTAAAAAAAATCACCTGATTGGGTATTTAGCTTTGTCACTATTCACTTTTGTCACTGCTTGAGAAAGGTCCCACTGTGTGGACCTAAAAGTTGCCTTTTGTCTACTAAACACACAATTTCTTGAGGAACTGATGTGGCATTTGGTTTTCTCTCTCTCTCTCTCTCTCTCTCTCTCTCTCTCTCTATATATATATATATATATATATATATATCTCTATATATATATATATATATATATATCTATTTATTTATTTACACACAGATATATTGGACAAATTTATAGGGGACTTTAAAATATTAAAAAATATTAAATTAAAAATTTACTATGGAAAATATTAGATTTTTCATGCATGGGAGGACATTTATGTGTAGGCCTTATACTACACCATTACCATGTACCTGTAACTGTTGTCCTTATCCTTCTAAGTTATGTGTAGGCCTTATAGTAGACCATTTTCATGTGCCTGCTGCTGTTGTCCTAATCCTTCTGAGTTATGTATAGGCCTTATAATACACCATTAGCATTACCTGCTGCTGTTGTCATTATCCTTCTGAGTTATGTGTAAGCCTTATAATACACCATTACCATTACCTGCTGCTGTTGTCCTTATCTTTCTAAGTTATGTGTAGGCCTTATAATACACCATTACCATTAACTGCTGCTACTGTCTGTCCTGATCATGAACAATTTGCCCCTGGACTAAAGGGTTCTTTCAGCAAAGTTATTGTTTAAAATTACACCATAACATAACATTATTAAAAAATGAAAGCACGTGTTGCAACGGAAAGAAAACTATTTATTAATAACTTAAATAAATAAAAATTTGATCTATAGCAATTTGGTGAATAGCTCCTGGAGGTCCCATAATTCCTGCAGATCGGTACGCTGCATCTCCTCCAGCTGCTGCACCCTTTTGTTCAGATTCCGCAGCTGCACCCGGATGTCTGTCACGGCTCTTTGCTGAATCTGCAGCATCTTTTAACTTTTTTTTTTTCATTTTAATGATTACTGTAATAAAATAAAATAAATTAAGACATTCAGATTAAGAGGCAATTAGTGCATAGTGTGTAGTATTTGGTTAAGTAATGCCGATTGACATCTCAATAAGTTATTTAACGATATTTATGATAATAATTATACAGTTAGTTAGTTAATGATAGTTCAGCAGTGTATAATGTTGGTTATTTGGTTAGTTAATGGTTTTTATGTCGAATAAAGAATATGTGTCCAGGGTTGTTGTTTTCTATTACTGTAGTTTGTATAGTTGCACATATAGTGGCACATATGGGGTGTTGGTGTATTTGGGGGAAATGGGGAACTAAATGTGTGGTATATTTAGTCTTGTTACCCCTTGTTACACAGCTTGAAATATTTTATTGAGGAGTGTAATTTCCGGAATGGGGCAACTTTTTGTGTTTTTGCACCCTTGGATTACCACTGGGTGTCTTCAAATGCAAAATAGCCAATTACCATTTGAGCTAAACCCTCTCTCCTAATGCCATATGGTGCACCTTCCACTCTGAAGACTGCTGTGCACCCATACATCAGTTTTTGATTGCACATGAGGTGTTTTTGTAAACTCCTGATTCCGGGTAATAAAGTTTTAAAACTGACATGGGGTAGAAAGGGTTAATGTTGTTGTATATGTTATGGGTACAGATTTATTTTGCTATGTACACATATTTACCCTTTTGGCGGGGGGTGGTGAATACCTCCTCCTCTTCCTCAACTGGACATGGGGGGGAGGGTGAACTGACGCCTGGGAGGCTTCTGCCTCGACCTCCAAAACTTCGCCCACGTCTGGTGGGGGAGGGGTACAGCCTGCTCTCCGTCCTTACTCTTCCTCCTCCTCCTCAGATCACAGTAGGGGCACTCATTCAATGGTGCAGAAGCTAAACATGCACCTGGCCAAGTTTAAAGTAGTACCTCCCTTCCCATATTGTGGACTCTGAACATTTCAGAGAACTGGTGGCTTGTGCCCAGCCAAGGTGGAGAGTCCCAAGACTTCTCTAAAAAAGCTGTACCAGCCCTGTACACATATGTTGAGTAGAAGGTGAGCCAGTCCTTGAGCCTGTCTGTGCCTCGTACAGTTCATGCCAGCGCTGATGTGTGGATCTGTAACTGTGGCCAAGGACAAGGTACTAACAAGAAAATGATACATAATCTTAACTTTAAGGTTATCAGCCGCTCTTTATGGCTTCACTAGATTCGCTAGATTTATAAATACACAATAGTGAACATACACTTTGCTTACAATGTAGACACATAGGGGGACATCTATCAAAAATGGCAAATTTGTACCAAAAAATACTAACATTACGCATGGCGCATGCCACTTTTAAAATGTGACTTTTTAAAATATAAACTGATTTTATAAAGCACTAAAATAAGACTTTTTAAAACCGAAATGCGTCATTTCAGCCAGCCCTGCAAGACCGCACTTGTGACTTTTGAAGCACATTTGTGACATCTCCATAGGATAGTGCAGCATGGGAGGCTGTGTCGGTGGGTGTCAGCCACGTTTCTGTGAGGCCCAGGAATGAAAGTTTCTTGGAGATAAAAAGGTCGTGGATGTAGCAAAGTTTGTTGCAAATAGAACATAAGTTCCATAATGCTGCAGATAGAGAAAGTGGGGGAGCAGGGGGTCAAGTGAATGGGTATGAGATTAGAAACATGAGATCAGTTAGTGGCAGAGGCTTGGTAACGGAGGGGAGATAGAATGGTGGGGACAAAGCGAAGTAGGCCTGGATTAGGAGATATGTCTCCAGCAGTAAGGTGTAGGAGAACAAGGGTTAGCAAATGAGTGTGGGATAAAGCAAGAGGTGGCCGACCATGTTTAGATGAGAAGATTTGAGTGTGTAGGAGAAGTTGAGCAGAAGTGGGCAGGTAAGAGGATGGTAGGTAAGGTGAGATAAATACCTCTTTGTCCGGTTTAGGAATAGTGGGGTTATGAAATAGTCAGCAGGATATGAAAGTAATAGTGGTAAACATAAGTGAAAACATGTTTATGCAGTTTTGATAATTGTATAAGGAACTTTTAAGCAAATTGAGTTACCTTCTGTTCACTTCTGGTTCAATTTCTGCATTACACTTAAAGAGGACCTTTCATGGGTCCGAACATTGTAAGATAACTAACTGGACATGTAGAACGGCACCCAGGGATCTCGCTGCACATACTATTACCCCAGGGCACCGCTCAGTTCGCCCGTTGTGGCCCCGTTACCTTCTCCTGCGCTGTATGGTAATTGCTACTGACTTCGCAACAGGGAGGAGACATCAGCTTCTCTCCCTGGGCGTTCCTTCTCCAAGGCTGTGAGCTCTGCGCTGCAATTGGACAGCGCACCAGCCAAGGAGAAGGAACGCCCAGGGGGAGAAACTGATGTCTCCTTCCTGTTGCGAATTCAGTAGGTATTACCATACAGCGCGGGAGAAGGTAACGGGGCCACAGCGGGCGAATGGAGCGGCGCCCAGGGATAATAATAAGTACAGTGAGATCCCTGGGCGCCGTTCTACATGTCCAGATAGTTATCTTACAATGTTCGGACCCATGAAAGGTCCTCTTTAAATATGGCACTTAGATGTGTACATAAATGACCAGGCAAATATGCCCATTGTTATCTGGGGGGAGGGGGCTCAAAAATGCAGGAAGGAAGGAATACTCATGTAAATTCTGATGAATTACTGAAGCAATAGTGATGACAATATTGATGGTATACCATCCTGAATCTGTGCATATTCCGGAACCAGAATACTGACGGTTTTCAATATGATTATATAAAAGAGTTCGAAAGGGAGGAAGGTAAAAGTGCATTAGCGCAAACAAACTAAACATACAATATCATGTTGCAGCAGCAGGTTCAGAGGTCCAGAAACCAGTCTAGGGTTAATGCAACACCCTTCTACACCAACCAGTGCAATCTAGGAAGTCCAGCATAATGAATAAAAAACTGAAACATAACAAGAAAACCACAAGCAAAGTAAACTGTCTGTCCAAGTCCACACAGGACAGAAAAAACACAGGGTAGAAGGGCATTAATCTGATTAATTACAAATTCCATCTGTCCTACTAGTACAAGAA
This sequence comes from Bufotes viridis, assembly GCA_033119425.1. Lineage (NCBI taxonomy): Eukaryota > Metazoa > Chordata > Amphibia > Anura > Bufonidae > Bufotes > Bufotes viridis. The sequence goes on along the minus strand of CM065591.1, from coordinate 232,175,912 downwards.
ATACCTCATTATTGTGCTGTGGGTAAGACATAAGGGAAACTGTAGTTCTGCTCCATGCTAAACATTAATCATTCTCCCAGCTGTATTTACAGATGAAAATTTCTTTACATATAGGGTATAATTTTTGCACACATTTACATATCACATTTGATTTCACATTCATATTTAATGAAATCCCCCAGGTCAGAAATTACTTATCTTGCCACAGTTCGTGCCCTCCCTCTCTCAGGGGGAAGTTTACACTGAATGGAGTCTTCGTAGTCAATGTGCAGCGATGTTCTGCAGGCTGAATTAATCAGTTGTGCTCCAGGCCATTTTTCAACTTTCCGATTGCCCTTTTAAAACCTCTCTTGTTGTCTTACACGTATCGGCTGATCTTTGTATTTCTTCCCACCCTTAATTTCTCTTTCCGCCTGTAAGGACGATTGTGTTGGGGCCGTTGGGTGACATTTGTTTGTCCTTTATTTGCTGATGATATTATTGTTATGTGCTTTCAGAGTATCACAAGTTTCATGTGGAAGATAGGAACTGCAGTTACTTTAGAATGTACATGTGTTGCTGCAGCCAGGAAGATGGTTTATAGCTGTATTCAGGTACCGCTGTTAAATGCGGTTTTTATTGCATACTTTTATGAGCAATGTTGATGAAAATGGTGACATTTACTGTTAAAGGATATTTTGAGATTATAACAATGTTTTTTTCAGAAACAGTGCTACACCTATCCTTAGGTTGTGTGTGGTATTGCAACTTAGCTTTATTGAAGTTAATAGGGCTTTGCTGCATTGGACAGATAACCCCTTCAAGATGTGCTGCATTACATTGTGTTATATGTGAGAAGGACCTTTGGTTACATGGCCATGCTTGTGTAGGTCCTCAAGTTAGTAATGCTGCTGTGACTGCATAAATGGGTGTAGTCTATCCTGGTTCCTCAATGCACATGGTCTTGCCCAACCAACTTGGTTTTGAAAGGTCCAGGCCTGGACGCCATGACTGGTGGGAAGCAACCACTATAGACTAACATGTATATGGCTACCAGAAAATCATTCATTCAACAGCTGTTCAATCATCAACCACCATCTGTCTAATGTGTATGGCGACCTTTAGGCCAGAAATTCTGGTGCCAAAGCAGCTCTGTGTTCTGAAGGAGCTGTTGATGTTAACCCCTTAGTGACCAAGCCTGTTTGGGCCTTTATGACCAAGCGTTTTACTTCCTTTTTTCATGGTCTCGTTCCAAGAGCTATAACTTTTTTATTTTTTTGTCTATATAGCTTTATGACTGCTTGTTTTTTACGGGACAAGCTGTAGTTTTTAATGGCACCATTTTGGGGTACATGTAACTTTCTGATTAACTTTTATTAACTCTTTCTGGGAGGGAGATGGGGAAAAATGGCAATACTGCCACTGCGTTTTTACATTATAAATTTTACGGCGTTCATTTTTCGGTACAAATAACATAATATCTTTATTCTCTGGGTCAGTACGATTACAGTGATACTAAATACTTATAATTTTTTTTACGTTTTACTACTTTTTTTTGCAATAAAACCCCTTTTATTAACCCAAAAAATTATTTTGCATTGCCACTTCCCAAGACCCATAACTTTTTGATCACTTGTTGATCACTTGTTATTACGTTTTTTTCGGTGGAAACTAAGAATAAATTAGAAATTCTGTCTTTTTTTTTTTTATTTATTTTTTACGGCGTTCACTATAGGGGATAATTTAGGTAATATTTATGTAGTCCGGGTCGTTACGGACATGGCAATACCAAACATATGGGGGATATTTTCTTTTTGCAATTTTTTTCATTGAAAAGCGTATTTTCAATGGAAAAAAAGCATATATTTTTATTTTATGGAATTTTTTTTATTTAATAAATGTGTATTTTTTTCTATTTTTTTTACTACTTAATAGTCCCACAAGGGGACTATAATATACAGTATTTTGATTGCTTTTAAAATGTAATGCATTATGTCTATAATGCATTACATTTTAATAGCAATGCTATTCCAACTTTGACAAGCAGGCTGCGCCAGAGAGGCACAGTCTGCTGGAAATGCCGGAAGACAGGCTCGGGGCCCTGATCGGAGGCTAGGTAAGCTTCCCAGCACATCAGCACCCCGCAATCGCATTTGCAGGGTGCTGATGGGAGACAGAGGGAGTCCGCTCCCTCTGTTACCACTTTACATGCAGCGGGCGCCATTGCGCCCGACATGTAAAGTGTTAAACAGCCCGGATCGGCACTCCTGCCGGTTCGGGCTGTTAGAGCAGGGCTAAGGGGAGCCGTGCAGCGCTTAGACTGGGCCGCCGTAAAAACGCGGCGGCCCAGCCTAAGGCCCCTTAGTGACCGCCGTAAAAACACGTATGGGTGGTCACTAAGGGGTTAAGAGCACTTAGCCTGGACAGATGAACATCCACAATATTATAAGTTGAGAGGGACATGCAGGTATTGTTGAACAGGCCTTAATGGGAACCCATCATGCTAAACTTAGTTTCGAGCCGAGCTACATTTCATTCATTTCAACCCCCGCCCTTTCAATGCTTAGAAGTCCAGTGGTTGGTCCTATTCAGTGATGAACAGCCTTGCCTGGATGACTGTGCATTCAGAAATTGCTGTCCATCACTAATAGGACCACCTCCTTGACTACAAAACATAGAATGAACAGTAATTTAAATTACCTAAATGCAGATCATACTGAATATTTTTCCATAAAACTATATATTAAGCTGCTGTGCTCCTCCTGCGGTATTACAGGCACTGTAAGAGCCGAATCATAGCCACCAACTCCCCTCCATCAGGCAGGCATATTACATGCTTGGAAGTTGTGCTGTTTCTGATACTTGTTGAATTGTGTTTAATACTGCATTGTGGGACCATTGTCTCACTTCAGCAAATAGCATTTATCATGTAGAGAAAATTAATACAAGGCACTTACTTATGTATTGTGATCGTTCATATTGCCTCCTTTGCTGGCTTGATTCATTTTTCCATTGCATCATAAACTTCTCGTGCTGAAGCAAGGCAACCCCTTTAAGTAAAATAGTTATCCTGCTTAATTGAGAGACCGTGTTGAGAGACCTGTTATTAGGACTCCATGCACCTGCATGGGCAGCACTGCATTTTACTACCCTTTTACTATTCTTACCAAAACTTGCCTTTCTCCTTTAATTATGCTGTACGATACATCAGTTCTACTACTGTTCCTCCTACTGTGTTCTCCCTCCCATTCATCCTCTCACTTTAGATAGTGTGTGCGCCTAATCATGCCATCATGTTGCATAACATCAAATAACATATTCAAACACAGTAATACATCTACAGGTCAAATGTCTGCACTTAGAGAGATATGGCGGTTTTACACAGCAAGACTTCTGGAACTATTATTGGGAACTAATGTTCATCCGAAAACTCATTCCCGGTAATCTGTCTGTGTAAAGGTGCCACAGAAGACCCAATGAATGAGCAAAATGCTTGTTCATCAGATGAAATGCTCTTTGGTGGGGACACCTAAATCATTATCTGGGTAGCAGATCATGAGGTGAAATAATAGATCTGTATGTTAAGGATGAGTAAATCAATTCTAAACTAATTCAATTAATTACAAACTTCACATAAATTTGTCCGCCAAACAAATCCAAAGCTTTTGCAATTTGTTTTGGATAATCACATCAAAACGGTGCCCAGCTCCATTTTGATGGTAATTTTGGTTGAAAAAAACCATGAAGGAGGAAGAAGAAGAAGCAGCCAGAGGATTACATGAAACTGGGAAGGAGTGGAGGTAAGGGCTTGCCCTTACTGGCTCAGAGGCTGACAGACAGCCTGGATCAACCAATCAGGTGTCACGACCGCTATCCCAGCAGCGGTCGTGTCGCACCAGACGGAGGGGAAGGGGGACCCTTATCTACGGATGGGAAATAGAACGGCCACCCCTGACAAACCCTAAGCTGGCACCTGTCTGCCCTGATACCCTAGACGGGGTGTGAACCCGTGCGGCGAGCAGGATGCCTAAACCCTCAGTCACCCTCAGAAGACTAGACTGGGGAAAGGCAGATGGGAGCACTAGTCACCATCACTCATGTCTAGGAGAACAACAGGGGAAGACAGGGGAAGACATCAACAAACAAACAATCTCCAGCAGAGATAGACTTATCCAGTCACGAGCAGAGAAGATGATCCCAATAACGACAGTCCACGCCAGACAAGAGCTCCACAGCAATAGCGTCAAACGATCTCCTTCAAAGGTCAGAATAGCACTGGAAGTAAGGACTATATCTGGCAATGACTGCAAGTGAAACTGAAACTAATATAGTAGCTGGGAGCAGGGGCGTAGCTAGAAATGACTGGGCCCCACAGCAAATTTTTGTATTGGGCCCCCCCTACCCGCGCGTTTCGCTCCCCCTCTATAATGTGCCAGCCATATAGCCCCCCTATAATGTGCCAGTAGTCAGCCATATAGCCCCCCCAGCCCCCCTATAATGTGCCAGTAGCCAGCCATATAACCCCCCTATAATGTGCCAGTAGTCAGCCATATAACCCCTCCTATAATGTGCCAGTAATCAGCCATATAACCCCTCCTATAATGTGCCAGTAGTCAGCCATATAACCCCCCCTATAATGTGCCAATAGTCAGCCATATAAACCCACCCTATAATGTGCCAGTAGCCAGCCATATAGCACCAGATGCCCCCATAGTGCTCCTCTCCCCATAGTGCCCCCTATAATGTGCCAATATCAAGTGCCTCTGTCTTCCCCCATCCCAATATCATAGTGCCATCCTCTCCCCTGCCCCCTAATGTGTGTGCCAATATGAAGTGCCTATCTCTCTCCCCCATTTGCCAATATTATAGTGCCAATAGCCCCTCCTCCCCTGTGGCAGTAAAGTAAAAGTCCAGTATTAAAAAAAATAAAAAAATCCTGTCTTTCAGAAAAGTTTGTGAAGGGAATCGAACCTGTGACCATTAGGATGAAAGGCAAGCCACTCATCCACAAGACCATATGAGCTGCTTTGCCAGGTAGCTAAAAAAATAAGACCTCTAGATGTGGAGAACTTTGATAGTGTATCTATACACATTACAGCTGCACCAGCACACCAAGCTCTGCTACATCCATATACAATGTGCTGGTGCAGCTGTAATGTGTATGGATACACTATCAAAGTTCTCCACATCTAGAGGTCTTATTTTTTTTTTTTAGCTATCTGGCTTATCAGCTCATATGGCTTTGTGGTTAAGTGTCTTGCCTTTGAACCTAATGGTCGCAGGTTCGATCCCCAGGGCAAGCTTTTCTGAAAGAAAGAAAAAATAAGTTTTAAGTAGACAAGGGCGAGAGCACACTGCGATTCACTGAGTAATGAGAGGAGTGAGGACAACACGTGCTTGCCGGGCCCCCTGTAAGCCCGGGCCCCGAAGCAGCTGCTTCCCCTGCTTCCCCGGTAGTTACGCCCCTGGCTGGGAGTGGCAGACAGCACTCACCTGAGAAGAATGCCTACAAACTCCCAGTCAGGACAAAAAGGTTCACAAGGCAAAACCCGGATGACATACCCTGAACCACGGAGCAAACTCACAAGCTATCGCGAGTAGCAAGTCGCTGCGACCTTCTCTTCCCAGACCTATCTGGATCAGTCACAGTCGTGACATCAGGGGGCAGTAGGTAGGGATATGCTAACTGAACCAGCAGAAGTACCATAGTGTGCCCAGCTTCTGAACTGGAAGGAGTGTGTGTGGCAGTGTTTGCCAAAAAAAACAGTCAACAGTCACAAGCAAGTATTGTAGTGCGATGGGGACACTATAGGGAAAGGACAAACAGACATAATTGTGCAGATTTTAGAGAATTTGATCAGGGAAAGCTCTAAGGGAGTTGGTCAAATGAGGGTTATTTCGGTTGGTTAAAGTTACCCTCTATTTACAAGATAGGGGGTAACTATTAGATCAGTGAGGGTACTACCGCTGGGACCCCCACGATCACGAGAACGGCCCCGTACCATCTACAGCTCCCCTGAAATGACTGAAGCGGCCGGTTGCACATGTGCACGCCCACTCCATTCATTTCTATGGGAGTTCCAGAGATAGCCGAGTTCAGCGCTTGGCTATCTCCGATTACATTACATTACAAAACCAACCCCCTACAAGAAGAAAATAATTTTCATATAAATACAGAGGCAGCTTTTTCTTTTCCAAACCTGAAGTTTCTACAGTTCATTATTGCCTGCACAGCACATCAATAGCATTCTGCTGCACACGCTGAGCAATTGTAAATTTTTATGTTATATGTTTGTGTTATAATTTGCTGCATTATAACAAAAGCATTTTATGGCAATAATGCTATTTTTATACCAGTCATATCAAACGCAGATTTCAAAGAAATTTCACTGCCAACACCGTATCGTTATATGGTGGTAGCGGACGCATTATTGTCTTGCGCCATGTGTTTTATAGTACAAAATTGTCATTGTTGAACCAGTCAAATGATAATAAATACATATATAGTTCAAAGAAATTTTACTGCCAACACTGCATTGTTATATTGGTGGTAGCAAGTACATTATTGCATCACACTGTGTGTTTTATAGTACAAACTTCCATTGCTGACATATATAGTGTGTGTGTTTTTATATATATATATTGTGGTAAGGTGCAGGGTGCCGTCGTGGATGGCAGGTATGTGTCACCGTGGTTCATAGCCTCGGTGAGGTAAGAGCCCGTTTTTGTTGATGTCAGCAGCAGCTAGTGCTACTGACAGAGTTTAAATAGCATGGCTGCAAAGCCGATCCGGGCCGGCTCTTACCGGGAGCAGCTAAAGTGTAGGGTGGGTGGCTGCTCCCCACGACCCAGTCCTGGTTTTGGGCTGGGTTTAAAAGCTCAGCCAGCTCAGCAGCTGGAGGTGGTGATTATCCTGGAGCTGCTAACAGGGCTGAGGAGTTCTCTGTCCTGGAGGAAAGAACTCAGCAAGGAGGTGTTTTGTTCCTGGCTACCTGAAGCTGGATTCTCCTGCGGCTGGGCCGACAGCGTGGTGCGAACCTGCACCTACACCTCCCAGGTGACTGAACCTGTGTTGGCCTGTTTTTGTTTTGCCACGTTATTTCCGTTGTGTGTGAACTGTCACCAAAGAGACTGTTTTTCATTTATGGTGTGCAAGTGTGAATAAAACACTGTTTGTTGCACAATCTGGACTCCTTGTTTTGCCTCTAAACTGCACCCGCACCGCTGTCTACCAGAGCGACTCCCCACAATATATATATATATATCACACATCGCATGGCTTGGGATTATGTGGCACGGACCCCACACCTGATCAGTATGTTGGATGGATATCTTCCTCGCTATTGATTATTTTGATACTTATTTAGCACTTTGAGACAATGTTATTCAAATAGTATTCAGGGTTTTACACAATGAATTGTAATACACATGTAATGATGGTAACCATTGTACTTTGTTTGTGTTTATAGTTATAATGTCACACGATTGATGTATTGATTCACCAATCATGTCATTGAATTGCTCCACCAATCATGTTTGCTGATATTGCACTACCTGCACTATTTAATCTTGGCCCTCACCATGGTTCCTTGCTTGAAAAAGGCTCTATTGCTGAGCCGAAACGTTGCGTTTTTGTACCAGATGGGTGATTAAATCCACTGTTTTTCATTACATTGGAGTGCTGTCCCTCTTTTTCTGATGTGTATCGGGTAAGAAGCTTATGCCCTTGGACAAAGCACCCGTGGTTCGCTTTTACGGACTTTACTTCAGTGCCGCCATTTTTCCTTGGATATATTTGCAGCTCGTTGGCTGAGCATGAAGCCCTTACTTACTTTTTTACCTTTTTATCAACTATTTTTTATTTGTTTGGAACAATATGGAGCTCTCATGTGGTTCTTGCTACTCTCAGGAGGACACTGCACGTATACAGCATGGTATAGCTGGAGATACTACCTTTCTCAACACCCCAACAATTAAAGAACTAAGAAAGAAATATGAATTTTTATCCAGGAAATCAACATCTTTACGTCTGCACATGATGACCCTGGGTGAGTACTATAAAGTACAACGCATTCCCCGTGGCATGAGGTCTCATCTACGACCAAGCTTATTTTTACGTGATTGCAACTTTTGTAAGAAGTTTGAGGCCCTCTCCAATCGTTATTCAATGGACTTTATTTTATTGAACATTGAATTTTTGCAACACGAGCTCTCCTTACTTGACATAGAGATGGCGGATGTGGAACAATCATTACGGTCTATGATGTCTGCTGATGATTTTGGCCTTTTCTGGGACAACCACTCCACTTATCTTGGGAAAGTCAAATCTGATTCAGAGGAAATTAAAAGTTCAAAATGGAATAGAGATATGGACGATTATAAAAAGAGATAACATCTACGTCTGGCAGTCTGATAATCTGAATGAAATCCATAAGGATGGCAAGAAGAAGAAAAGGTTTCCATCACAGTCACCTTTAACACAATCTTTTTTAGAGAACAACTCAACTCCAAAAAACGACGTCCAACTAGGCATTTCAGAAAGTAGACACCCCAAGGTATTCGCTGAGGGGCATATTGAGTCCATGAAAGATTGAACTTTTTGTCACAAGTTAGCGGAAAGGAAGACTTTGTGAGAAAAAAACAAAAAAAATTAATTTCCGCTAACTTGTGCCAAAAAAAAAAATCTTCTATGAACTCGCCATGACCCTCACGGAATACCTTGGGGTGTCTTTTTTCCAAAATGGGGTCACTTGTGGGGTATTTATACTGCACTGGCATTTTAGGGGTCCTAAAGCGTGAGAAGAAGTCTGGAATCCAAATGCCTAAAAATGCCCTCCTAAAAGGTACTCATTGGAATTCGGGCCCCTTTGCGCATCTTGGCGGCAAAAAAGTGTCACTCATGTGGTATCGCCGTACTCAGGAGAAGTAGGGCAATGTGTTTTGCGGTGTATTTTTATATATACCCATACTGTGTGTGAGAAATATCGCTGTAAACGACAACTTTTTCCATTTTTTTATACAAAGTTGTCAATTTACAGAGATATTTCTCTCACCCAGCATGGGTATATGTAAAAATACACCCCAAAACACATTGCCCTACTTCTCCTGAGTACGGTGGTACCACATGAGTGACACTTTTTTGCAGCCTGGGTGCGTAAAGGGGCATAAAGTCCAATGAGTACCTTTAGGTTTTACATGGATGCTCATAATTTAGCCCTGCCCAAAATGCCAGAACAGTACAAACACCCCACAAATGACCCCATTTTGGAAAGAAGACACCCCAAGGTATTCACTGAGGGGAATAGTGAGTCTGTGGGAGATTTTTATTTTTTTTTGCCAGAAGTTAGCAGAAATGGAAACTTTATTATTTTTTTTTCCTCATAAAGTGTCATTTTCCGCTAACTTGTGAAAAAAAATGAAATGATACATGAACTCACCATGCCCCTCTGCAAATACTTTGGGATGTCTTCTTTCTAAAATGGTGTCATTTGGGGGGTATTTATACTATCCTGGCATTCTAGCACCTGAAGAATCATGACAGGTGCTCAGAAAGTCAGAGCTGCTTCAAAATGCCGAAATTCACTTTTTTGTACCATAATTTGTAAACGCTATTACTTTTACCCAAACCAATAAATATACACTTATTGGATTTTTTTTTTTTATCAAAGAAATGTAGAACAATAAATTTAGATTAAAATGTAAATAGAAATGTAGTTTTTTTAAAAAAAAAATTCAACAGAAAGTGAAAAATGTCATTTTTTTGCAAAAATTTCGGTCATTTTTGATTAATATAAAAAAAAAGTAAAAATGTCAGCAGCAATGAAATACCACCAAATGAAAGCTCTATTAGTGAGAAGAAAAGGAGGTAAAATTCATTTGGTTGCCAAGTTGCATGACCGAGCAATAAACTGTTAGAGTTGTGAAGTGCCAATTTGTAAAAAAGGGCCTGGTCACTAGGGGGGTATAAACCTGTGGTCCTTAAGTGGTTAAATCCACTGTTTTTCACTTTATTGGAGTGCTGTCCCTCTTTTTCTGATGTGTATCGGGTAAGAAGCTTATGCCCTTAGATGTAGCACCCGTGGTTCGCTTTTACGGACTTTACTTCAGTGCCGCCATTTTCCTTGGATATATATATATATATATATATATATATATATATATATATATATATATAATAAAATCATTTTTATCAGGGCATCTCCTAGGTTTTTCAACAATCCTGCTAACTAGGTTCAAAATATAACTTTCTTGACAGTACATTCTATGTCACTCAGAATAGACACCTGTTGTGAGCGCTTTCCTTCTAGAGAAAATGCTTGCAAACCTCGACAATGCATCACTTTACCCGTCAAAAGGATCACCCTGCAGGGTAAAAACTCTATTTCTTTCACTGCCAAGCAGAGTGCTCCTCCTTGTATCTAAGTAACCATTTATGTGTCACTGAGATGGAACTCTCCCATGGGCTAAGCGCTTATATATATATATTTTTTTTATAGAAACCCTGAGGATCCATCCAGTCTTGTTCTTCACAATAAGAACTTCTATTGTATGTTTTAATTTTCTGAAAAATAAATAGTAGACATTATTATTCAGAGTTGATACCAACTATCACATATCAAAGCATGTAGGGAGTATAAAAGACACAGCTCTATATAGGGAAAAGAAGTACCGGTACTTTATTGCTATATGCTTTATACATTATACTCTGAATTTAAAGAAAATAACTACTGAGAATTTGAAATGTGCTTTAAACCTGATTTTCCACATAGCTTGAAGCAGATGTCAATAATACAATATGCCCATGTGAGCTACAATATAAGAGTAGGCTCATAAAAGACAACAACTGCGAGTTAGGTTGCAAAAAAAATAGATAAACTGCCCTAAATCATGTTGAATTTTTTTTTTTCATATTTAGCACAATTGATAACATCAGGGTGTTCTCAGAAAACAACGTCCTGATCTATCCTTAGGAAAGGCCATCATCCATTTGTAATCTTGGAGGATCCCTAGCTGATCACTGTAATGTGCTTCTTTTGCAATGTATGCAAGCAGGCAACAGTGCCGGGCTTCAATTTACTTGGATGAGGCTCAGCTACAGTGCCTGGCATTGTGATGTGTACAGATTTGCCACTATGCCTCAAAAAGTATTGGTAGAGGAATGGTGCTTCTTATCAAAGGGGTTGCAGAGGTTGGGTCATCATTAGGGATGAGCGAACCCGAACTGCATAGTTCGGGTTTGTACCGAATTTTGGGGTGTTCGTTACACGGACCCGAACCCGAACACTTACGTAAAAGTTCGGGTTCGTTGTTCGGCGCTTTCTATGGCGCATTTTGAAAGCCTGCAAAGCAGCCATTTTGTGTCTTGTGGTGCGCCAGGACAAGCTGCCACCAAGTCCATTAATCCATCAATAGTAGGGTTTTATTTTTTGCTATATCCTATATCAGGGGCTTGGCTGTGCTTATTGTCACCCCTAGAAACTCAGGATAGAATTTTCTATATTTTATTGAGAGGTGAAATTCACTTAAAAAAATAGCAATCCCCTAAATCTGGTGTTCCAGCTGTGGCTAGCCAAGTGTAATACTGTCTGGAAAAGAATATATATTTTATTCTGGGGTGAAATTCAATTTCCAAAATAGCAATACCCTAAATCAGTGGTTTCTGCTGTGGCAGGACAAGTTTTATAGTGTCCGTCAAAGGATAGCTTTTGTTCTGGGTTGAAATTCAATTACCAAAATAGCAATACCGTAAATCTGGTGCTCCAGCTGTGACTGGACAAGTTTCATAGTGTCCGTCAAAGGCCATATTATTTTTGGGGTGAAATTCAGTTGCAAAAATAGAAATACAGTAAATCTGGTGTTCTAGCTGTGGCTGGACAAGCAGTTTAATAGTATCCGTCAAAGAATATTTTGTTCTGGGTTAAAATTCAATTACCAAAATAGAAATACCATAAATCTGGTGTTCCAGCTGTGACTGGACAAGTTTCATAGTGTCCGTCAAAGGACATATTATTTTCTGGGGTGAAATTCAATTGCCAAAATAGCAATACCCAAAATCTGGTGTTCCAGCTGTCGCAGGCCAAGTGTAAATCTGTCCATAAAAGGGTATATTACACTCAGCGTGCATATCCAAGTGTATTTCTGTCCGTAAAAGGGTATATTACACAAAGTGTTAAATTACAATTGCTGAAAGCATAATCCTTTAAATTTACACGCACTATTTTGCATCTATGAGGGAATTTCTTTCCGTTAAAGGGTATATTACACAAAATGTTAAAATACAATTGCTGAAAGCATAATCCTATATATTTTTTTCACATGCTACTGTGCATCTCCAAGTGTAAATCTGTCCATAAAAGGATACCTTTCATCCAGGGCCTGAATACTAGGCCTACAATTGATATTCCCCTAAATCTGTGGTTACTGCTGTGCCTGGATTAGTGTTATAATAGTACAATGGTACATAAATAGAAAGCCAGATAGTGTTAGGTGCCTGTAAAAAAAAGGGCTGAATTTGAATCCAATACATTGGGCCAAATAATTTTTTTCTTATTGTGGTGAACGGTAACAATGAGGAAAACATCTAGTAAGGGCCCATCACTGGTGCGTGGCTGGGGGGAAACGGAGGACGATGACGATACGCCTCCCACAGAGGACAGCTTGTCCTTACCTCTGGGCAGCCTGGCACACATGAGCGACGACATGCTGCAGTGCCTGCGCAACGACAGCAGAGTTGCCCACATTTTAACGTGTGTGGACTACTGGGGTTGCCACCCTGCTGGATCCCCGGTACAAAGACAATGTGCCCACCTTACTTCCTGCATTGGAGCGTGATAGGAAGGTGCGCGAGTACAAGCGCACGTTGGTTGATGCGCTACTGAGAGCATTCCCAAATGTCACAGGGGAACAAGTGGAAGCCCAAGGAGAAGGCAGAGGAGGAGCGAGAGGTCGCCAACGCAGCTGTGTAACAGACAGCAACTCTGAGGGCAGGGTTAGCATGGCAAAGATGTAGAAAAGTTTTGTCACCACGCCACAGCTAACTGCACCACCATCTGATACGGAACGTGTTAGCAGGAGGCAGCATTTCACTAACATGGTGGAACAGTATGTGTGCACACCCCTCCACGTACTGACTGATGGTTTGGCCCCATTCAACTTCTGGGTCTCCAAATTGTCCATGTGGCCAGAGCTAGCCTTTAATGCCTTGGAGGTGCTGGCCTGCCCGGCAGCCAGCGTTTTGTCTGAACGTGTATTCAGCACGGCAGGGGGCATCATTACAGACAAACACAGCCGTCTGTCCACAGCCAATGTGGACAAGCTGATGTTCATAAAAATGAACCAGGCATGGATCCCACAGGACTTGTCCATCCCTTGTGCAGATTAGAGATTTATAACTACCTCCCCTTAACCATATATTCTTGGGACTCCAGGGCACTTCTTCATTCAATCCTCTTTTTTTAATTTTACCATTATATTGCGGGGCAACCCAAAGTTAAATGAACCTCTCCGCCGTCTGGGTGCCAGGGGCCTAAATATCATAAAGTGGCCTGTTCAAATGGTAGGTGACATGAAGCCTGATTCTCTGCTATGCGACCGCTCTTTTCTGTCTTGGTGCCGGGGCCTAAATATCTGAAAGTGGCCAGTGCCATTGGTGGGTGACATGAAGCCTGATTCTCTGCTATGGGACCTATCTCCTCTGTCTGGGTGATGGGGCCTAAACAAGTAAAAGTGGCCTTCTTCATTGGTGGGTGACGTGAAGCCTGATTCTCTGCTATGGTACCTCTCTCCTCTGTCTGAGTGCTGGGGCCTAAATAACTGAAAGTGGCCTTTTTTCATTGGTGGGTGATATGAAGCCTGATTCTCTGCTATGGGACCTCTCTCCTATTTCTGGGTGCTGGGGCCTGAATAAGTAAAAGTGGCCTTTCCATTGGTTGGTGACATGAAGCCTGATTCTCTGCTATGCCACCTCTCTCCTCTGTCTGGGTGGGGGGGCCTAAATAACTAAAAGTGGCCTTTTCCATTGGTGGGTGACATGAAGCCTGATTCTCTGCGATGGGACCTCTCTTCTCTGTCTGGGTGCTGGGGCCTAAACAAGTAAAAGTGGACTTCTCCATTGGTGGGTAATATGAAGCCTGATTCTCTGCTATGGGACCTCTCTCCAATTGATATTGGTTAATTTTTATTTATTTTATTTTAATTCATTTCCCTATCCACATTTGTTTGCAGGGGATTTACCTATATTTTGCTGCTTTTTGCAGCCTTCTAGGCCTTTCCTGGGCTATTTTACAGCCTTTTTAGTGCTCAAAAGTTCGGGTCCTCATTGACTTCAACATTTTCGGGAAGTTCGGCCGAACTTCTCCAACCCGAACATCCAGGTGTTCGCTCAACTCTAGTCTTCATTGATCTGATCACACACTGATTGTCTGTGTAAAGAATAGTCCATCAATGTGTATTCTTGCAAAACCCCATATATAAACAGCAGCATTCTTACATGGCCCTTACCATCAGTTATCAGAACTGGAATGGAGCAAGAAGCTCATTTGTTATGGAGAGCTGTATTATATGATCTTATTAAAGAGAGTCTGTCACCAGAGACCTTCCTATCAAACCAAGAGCACAGTTAGATAGCTGTAGGTCAACTGAATAAAACATTTTTACCTTTCCAGATCCAGAGCTCCGTTCCTGAGCATTTTGCATAATATGCAGATGAGCCCTGTTCTCACGCATGCACCATCGTTTTAGGAACTGATCACTGATGCGTGTGCAGTACAGCTCTGATAAATGTCCTGAAAAGGGCTGTAATTGGCATGCAATGGGAGAGATAACGCATATGTGAGAACACGGGACCAGACAAGATTACATCACCACTGCCTGCACTGTCTATTAAAGCAATAAGGGAGAGACTGGGAGCTAGAAGGAGTGGAGCTTGGGTATAATGGGAGCAATGGTGATGCCCTCTTGATGACGCAACCTTTTGCAGCCATTCAGATTGATTTTTAGTGATCAGAGCTCCTTTCTTCAGGACTAATAAATTGAGTTTTCTATGGTCGGTATATGGTGCACTCATACTTTGTAGTGATTTGTTCTTGGGGAATACACCACTACATAGGGAATATCAGAAAGAGTGGGTTCAATGTTTGTTCACTACTGTACAATCACTTGTTAGTCCCAGAAAACTCTTCTTAAATGTGATGTGATGCGTTTCATTGTAGGTGTTATTGTACGTTCTTTGCTTCTTGCATGTAAAGCAGGCAATTCTCTTTGAAGTATCACATCATCTGCAGTAGCAGATGTGTCAGACATTTGACAACATCCCACATCTGTAATATTCAGCATGTAGGCTGTTTGCAGATGGCTGAGCAAGAATATACTGTATGAGTGTAGCAGCATGGCCCTATTAATCAGAATGACATTTTCACAAAGAGTGTGACATTACCTCTTATGTCACTTAGCCAACAGACCAGATCAGCTCTTGTAAATCAGACAGTATGAAAATGAACTTTTACAACATATAATAGAGCATTTTGCGTCTGTACAAAGAGGTGTTAATTCAAAGAATCATCATATGGGGCTGTGTAACAGATAATACCCTTGGCCTATTTAATTATTACACATAGGGGAAGATTTATCAAAACCGGTATAAAGGAAAACTGGTTTCATTTCCCATGGCAACCAATCAGATTCCGCCTTTCATTTTTCAAAGGAGCTCTGAAAAATGAAAGGTGGTTCCTGTGGGCAACTAAGCCAGTTTTTCTTTACACCAGTTTTAATAAATCTCCAAGTACTTCCAGTTCACATGTTCATGTTTGTGCTGGCCTCTAGACTAGGCCTCTAGCCCTTACTTCTCGTAATGATTATGCAACGATGGTCACCAATCAATCAAAGGAACTTTCATTGATCAAAGGAGGTTAGTACCATCAATTTAATGATTATCTTTAACAATCATCATTTACAATTAGATAACAGTCACTTTTCAGGTATTGATGATGGTAGAATTTCCAAGACAGATGACGCTGATGTTAAGGCTTCTGCGGAACCTTAATGATTGCGTGAAAAATTAACAAAAAATAAAACTTTTCATTCTTCATACTGTAAATCATTATTTTCCCCAAAATCAAGGATATACGTAACATAGATGGAGAGAGTCCAGGCAAGATGGGTCTTATCTTCTTTGATATATGCTGTTGAGAAGCTGTAAGGGGCTCTCCTCTCCACAGGTATTGCCATGCTATCAAGCAAGAAAGGGGGCATTTGGTAAAGGGGGAATGAAAATGGGGATGGAAAAGGTAAACAGACACCAGGCCTTTATGTTTTGGTTACATTTGATATTGTTACAAAGAAAAAAAGGCACAAGTCAATCAATGCCAAACTATTAACCCTACAGTGTTGATCCAGAGGAAGGCGAAAAAACACTATGAGGCTGTTAACTTCCAGATTCAGTCTCTGCCCAGCTTCAAATAAGGTAATCAGGATACATTTCTGGATCCCAGGTTGACATTACCTGTCAACACAAGGATGTGAGCTATTTTGTTATAGAGCAATCATGGAGTACAATATTGATGACTTATTTTCGGAATAGGAAATTAATATCTGATCAGTGGGAGTCTCACTCTCGACACCCCAGCTGTTAAAGAGGCCATAGCTCTCCGGTGAGTGCTGTATGGTATATGTGTAGCTCAGTTCTATTCAAGTGAACGGGACTGAGCTGCAATACCAAGCACAGACACTATAGAATATACGGTGCTATTCTTGGTATGGTGTGAGGAGGCCACAGTGGTCAGGGGAGCACCACAGCCTTTGCTATTTTAGGGATGCTGGAAGTTTCACCTCCACCATTCAGGTATGTATGATCTATTCTGAGGACAGGTCATCAATGTTGCACTCCCGGAAAAGCCCTTTAAGCACTTTGTAGCAATTGATATCATATACGTACAGTGTCGTAGGGATCGCCATAGCACCCATAGCAATGGGGATCTGTGGGTGACACTGTTATGGGGGATCTGTGGATGACACTGAGGGGGGGGGAATCTGTGGATGACACTGTTATGGGGGATCTGTGGATGACACTGAAGGGGGATCGGTGGATGACACTGCGGGGGGGGGGATCTGTGGATGACACTGAGGGGCGGATCTGTGGGTGACACTGAGGGGGGGATCTGTGGATGACACTGAGGGGGGGATCTGTGGATGACACTGAGGGGGGGGATCTGTGGATGACACTGAGGGGGGGGATCTGTGGATGACACTGAGGGGGGGGATCTGTGGATGACACTGAGGGGGGATCTGTGGATGACACTGAGGGGGGATCTGTGGATGACACTGAGGGGGGATCTGTGGATGACACCTATGGGGGATCTGTGGATGACACTTATGGGGGATCTGTGGATGACACTTATGGGGGATCTGTGGATGACACTGATGGGGGATCTGTGGATGACACTGATGGGGGATCTGTGGATGACACTGATGGGGGATCTGTGGATGACACTTATGGGGGATCTGTGGATGACACTTATGGGGGATCTGTGGATGACACTTATGGGGGATCTGTGGATGACACTAAGGGGGGATCTGCGGATCACATTTGGGGGGATCTGTGGCTGACACTTAGGGGGATCTGTGGATCACACTTAGGGGGGATCTCTGGATGACACTGAGGGGGCATCTGTGGATGAAACAAAAGCAAAGACAGGTGGACATGTCTACTAGGAGGACATGTCTTAAGCTCGTGCACCGTGCCAAGGTCTCTCAAGTAGCCCGAGGCCCTATCACTCACCTACCTGTGCCGTTTGGGCAATACCAGGGGCCAGTGGGCAGATTATGGGAGCATAAGGCCTCACTCACAGACAGCTTACCAGTAACCTCCAGCATGTAGCCATGCCTGCAATGGGAGGTGGGAAGTGCCTGTGAGCCCCACCTGAGACTGGCTGATATGGCCCAGGGCTTAAACAGGTGCACCTGAATGTAGCATGTAGATGAAAAACAGGCACATTTAAATAGGAGTTTATACACCTCCATACATAAGACTATACAAACCATTAGAAAACATGGTGTTAAAAAGGCAGGATATGCTCAAACCCACATGCGGTTGTGCATATATATAGGGGAGCATATCCTGCACTTGTAGTCCGTTGCTTATGGCAATAAACAGCACTTGTATGGAGGTGTATAAACTCCTATTTAAATGTGCCTGTTTTAAATGTGGCATCTTCCATTGTATGCATTTTTTTGCTGTTTAAGTCTCTCCTTCCTCGGCTGTTTAAGTTAATGTTAGTGATTAGTGGAATAGAAGTGTGTACGTCATATTTTATTTATCTGCTTTCTATATTATGTAATGCGTTAGGGTACTTTCACACTTGCGGCATGGCTATCTTGGCAGGCTGTTCCGGAGGGTGAACAGCCCGCCGGATCCGCCATGCCACAAGTGCCCGTGTGCTTCCGCTCTGTCCCCATTGACTATAATGGGGCAGGGACGGAGCTACGGCGCAGCACGGCAGTGCACGGCCGGAGATCGCTGGACTAAAAGTACTGCAGGTCTGACTTTTTAGTCCGGCGATCACTGCCGTGCACACGGGTACTTGCAGCATGGCGGATCCAGCCATGCCGCAAGTGTGAAAGTACCCTTAGTTGTTGATGAGCTCATGAAAGGTGACCAAGTAAAAACTAGTGCCATACGCCATTTAATCAGTTAACATGTGGATTTTAAGAGTTGTATTAGTCTACTATGTGAGGGGAACAAGAGGATAGGAGTGACAGTAGCAAGTATGGTGGTTGTAGTTAGTACACACTCTGATGCTTCCCTAGGTCAGTGATGGGCAAACTTATTAGTCAACTGAGCCGAATATCAACAAAACAGCGATTAAATTTTTTCTGAGAGACACATTTTTTAAACGTAAACTATACAGGAAGGTACATTGTTATTAACTTTAATAAGGGTATTCCTAACCATCTGAACATACCTTTCTCAATCCTCGACACTACATCTTTCACACCACAACGTTTCATCCTATAAGACGCACGTAGGTTTTAGAGGAGGACAATATGAAAAAAAATTATTTTCATTACACCTCAGGTTAAACCACTAATCAGACCCCCAATGTTAATAAGACCTCCCTCAGATCAGACGTCAGCTCAGACCCCAAAGTAAATGACCCCCAATCAGACCTCAGATAAGAGTCCCATGCCTCTCATCATCCCCATTATCATCAATGATGCCTCTCGTCATCCATAATGCCTCTCATATGCCCCATTATGATTCTCATTACCCCATTGCCTCAGATCAGCCCCAAGTTTCATTAAAAAAAAGCACTTACCTCTCCTGCTCCTGGATCCCGCTGCTCCTCACCACCCTCTCTGTGTTCCTCCTGCTCTCGGCTGTGCTGTGAACTGGCGTGGCGTGCACAGCATGACGTCACAGAGCTTCTCACACTGTGCGCAGCCCTGCACAGCCTACAGCCGAGGACCAGGAAGCAGTGAGTACAGAGCCTTCACTGCTTCCTGGTCCTCTCCCTCCTGCCGATTTTTGCCACGGGCAACGAAAATGCGATCGTACTGTACATGTGAGCCCGCACCTGGAAGAGCCAATATGAAGGGGCTATAGAGCCACATATGAGAGGTGCAAGGCAGGGTTCTTTGGCAGATGGAGATGTGACTGCAAGAAATAAAGTTGAAAGCAGAATGGTTCTTTACTAAGGAGTCAAGTTCAAACATGTTAGTTACAATTCCAAGCATGTATGGAGTGGCAGCTCTTCCACAATCTGCCATTTCCACCGTTTTTACAGGGTACTACACAGCTATAAATCTATTTATCTCATACTGCACTTCTTTAGCTGACATAAACATCCAGAAATAGGGGTACAACATTTTCTTTTACACTATACAACCACAGGGTCCATCCCGAAATCAATCTGCGTCTTTTTCACAGATTACTGTACTCACAATTAAGGTTACTACAGGTTTCCACTGCGGGATGTAGTATAATGGACATACAGTGCCTTGCAAAAGTATTCACCCCCTTAACTTTTTTCGAGTTTTGTTACATTAACCTTAAGTTCAATGTTTTGTTAATCTGAATTTTATGTGATGGATCAGAACACAATAGTCTAAGTTGGTAAAGTGAAATTAGAAAAATATATAAATAAATCTATTATTTAGAAACAGAAACTTTGCATGTGCGTATGTATTCACTCCCTTTGCTAGGAAGCCCATAAAAAGCTCTGGTGCAACCAATTGCCTTCAGAAGTCACATAATTAGTGAAATCATGTCCACCTGTGTGCAATCTAAGTGTCACATGATCTGTCATTACATATACACACCTTTTTTGAAAGGCCCCAGAGGCTGCAACACCTAAGCAAGAGGCATTCACTGCCATGAAAACCAAGGAACTCTCCAAACAAGTAAGGGACAATGTTATTGAGAAGTACAAGTCAGGTCCGGATAGGTCCGGATAGGTCCGGATAGTAGTTTCCACACCAGAAGGAGATATACTGATTGGAACTTTGACAGAGCGTACGTCGAACTGATGAGAGAGCTAACACGGCCGTGGTGTGGAAACTACTATCCGGACCTAATCAGTATATGGGAGCTAAGTATCTTTTTCTTTCTTTATTACTATATATGTTGCACGATCTTACTATTACCCCCTGATGAGCCGTTGGTGCGGTAGAAACGCGTCGGGGTTATGTGTTTGCATACATCATTACTATATCTTTAGTATCCTTCCATGAGCATCCCTAGTGACTATTTTTACTGGTTCTGCCTATGGTATTGGATATAGGGCAACTTAGGGGAACAATAGTTCTAGGTACGGGGACAGGGCACCCCCACCTTTAGGAGGTGTCCCTGGGCTGAGTAAGCCATAGGGTTAGAATTAGGGACAGATTCTTAATCCCTTCTATATCAACTAACCCATGTACCTCTACCATTATTTTTCATTTATCCTCTCCTTCTGGATCCCTGGTGGAAAAAATTCTATTTTTTTCTTTGTTTGTGAGAGTATCTGATATGGTATTTGTCTGTGTATATGATTCACGTTAGGGCTTTTCTTGGCCTATTACCCATGTAAAAATTAAAGTTATTCTTAATACAGCACGTTTAACCTAGATGTTTGCATAAGCACCTAGGTAATGCTAAGTTGTTATATGAGAGGCGCAGGCACGGTTTTCTTGGCTGCTTGCTTGCACCTCCTCTGCAGGAAAGTGTGCATCAGAATCCGAGGGGTTGATCCACCATCTTTGTCTGTGATGGCGTACCTTCTTCTTGTACCTCAAGAGCGGGGAAACAAGGGAACGCCCAGCCCAAGAGTGGGAAACGACAGCCCTGCCCACAGGGAACAAGTGTGCAAAGAAAGGAAGTGAGGACTTCACCCCTAAAGCTCCTCCTCCCTCACCAGTTTGTGTTGGCAAAAGAGGCGCGGGCCTAAGCCAAACTGGAGATGACGTGCCTGAGATGCAGGCTGCCCTGCAAGACATCCATTTGACACAAATACAGCGACAACCAAAGAAAATGTCTGAGGCGTCAGCCGCGCCGGCTGGTGCGGTGAAGGTGGCCGGAGTATCCACTCCGCCACCCAGGAAGGGCGGTACATTTGCTGGCCTGAACCCGATGGTTCCCAAAAAAGTGATGGCCCATGTTATATCCATGTGGGACTACAAAAAAGCTTTTGAAGACTGAGTGGTCCGCATTTTAGACCATCCACAGCCGACAGATCCAGAATTGGAGCGGTGCAGAGGAACCATCTTCTGGTTTTCGGTGGAAAGAGGAAGTGGCTTCCTATCGGAAGATGAAACCAGTAAGGAATTGTTTGTGGGTCGCCGATCCGTCAAGCACCCCTACTTACCCCAGGCCCGTCACAGTCTATATGCAGGGGATCATGTAGAATATACCTCTATGGAATCCCTCAAGGGGCCCTTTGCCAACCCTCTTGCCCAAGCCCCTGGTCCCAGCACGGAGTGCTGGCAGGATCATGTAAGCTGCTTGCAGGAGACCGCGGGGGGGGGGGAGGCTTCCCAAAAATGTCTCTCTGTCTATAATACAGACATCCGCTTCCACAACCCTGTATCTACTCTGTCCTTCCTCCTCCCCCATATGGGGACAGGTCCACAGCCTCGCCTGGTGGCTGGTTGCTAAAGCCTGTTAACTGTTATTTGCCTTTTTCACAGAAAATGCATAGTTATACCATAAATAGCATTTTCAATCTGTTTTTGGCGTACACATCAAAATTGCACATAAAAACCCATTTGCAGGGGAACCACTACACTAACAGTGGGACACTGCACATCCATGTCCTCTGAGATATGGCACACCACTAAATTATTCCATGATAGAAGTTTAGTACATATAGAAGTAGATATATGCCTAGAATCAGGTATATTGGGGTATATAAACACAGATAATCACATAGTAAACTTAATGGATTGCACTTGGAGAGAAGATTAAGAATATTAAGGGTTATTTAAAATACACTCCTATATGGAATAATATGAATTTGAGGGAAATTCAAAAAATAAAACAATATGTAGATTGGGAGAGTAGAGGGGTAAGTTTGATATGTTACATTTTTGAGGGTGATAAATTGAAGGATTTTGAAAGTTTGAATAAGGATTTTGGGATATTTACAGATAAGAGATGCAATTAGTTCAGCAGTTGATTCAGAGAGATAAAAAGGCCCCTTCAGAGGATGTTGACCAGTTTCTCAGGGATGGAAAGATTAAAGGCAGTACCTCCAGGAGATATAAATTACTAATGAAGGTAATACAAACAAAGCTTAAATTGCCAGCAAAAGAGAAATGGATAAAAGATATTGAAGAACTTTCTAATGAGAAATGGGAGTATGCTTTGAAAAGTAGGCCTTTGGTTTCATTTAGGGCCTCACATGGGGTTTCCCAGTTTTTTTTTTTAATTCATAGATTACATCATACACCTTTAATGCTAAAAAAAAAAAGGGTTTAATAGATATAGATGAATGCCCGAGATGTTGTGAAGCACAAGCTGGTTTGATGCATCTAATTTTGAGATGCCCCCAAACTATTTAGATAGCTTGTATTATTGAGAAAGTGTTTGGAATAATGATATATGGAGATCCGGGGGTCTGTATACTAGGAGCTACAACTCATTTGAGATTGCGTAGAGCTGTAAAGCAAGCACTTTGCAGGTAACTTTTTCAGGCAAGATTGATTATGTTTAAAAACTGGATAAAAAAAGACCAGCCTTTAGTACATGAATGTACTAAAGTGGGAAGAAATCTGTTAATAAAATGGAAAAACGGAAAGGATGATTTATAATAATAGGGGTATAAATGATTGTAACAAACAAATATGAGAACAATGGTTTAATAACATATAAGCGGCTTTGTTGTATTTTTTTTTTTTTTTTGCCCTCTTCTCTCTCTCTATGGGTTTATAGGATGGGATGTGGATTGGGGAAAATATTGCTTTATTTATTTATATGTATTGCTGTTGATGTACTTAGAAATTTTTCAATAATGAAAGGAAATTTAAAAAAAAAGATGCCTAGTAGATATGAATACATGAATTATGGAGCTGCTAAGATTGAAACCTCTGAATTAAAATAAAAAAAATGAGAAAAAAACTCTAGGAAAAAAATCTCTGTTTATTAAACGTTTTACTGAAAGACAAGTAAAAACTAATTTTGAAAAATGTCCAGAATCATCTTGTCCTGAACTCTGAAGAAAAAAGATCTGAATGGAAATCAGACAGCTGCTTCCATGTCTCTGTAGTAATAATGACAAAGGACAAGTCCCAGTGATCCTGTCCGTCATATGCATTTTTCATGCCAAGAAGGTTTCAGTCAAAAGAACCAGATCAGAATTAAAAATGCTTCAACTTTTCTGAAAAGTGGTTATTTTTATGCCATCTTTAGGCTACAATAGGCTGTAAAATGCATATAAAGAAAAAAAATATTACCCTATATTGTTAACCATCAAAGGCATAATATGGGATATTAAACTGAGGTCAAATAAAAACCATTCTTTCTAGAAATCCTCCTCCCTTGAGAGTATACAGTCATTCCATTCACGCCGAACATGCCCTCGTCTGACTCTCATTGTAAGAATATGCATTCATTTAATATACATCAATCATTCATTTCCCTATAGTAAGAGTCTTTCTGTGAAAAGAAATTATCAAATGTGTTTGCTCAAAATGTTTATTTTATAACAGGGCTATGGCTATCGACACCGCCAAACTAAAAACAGAATGCTACTTAAGGGGGTTTTCCGAGATATTTTTTTACTGATGAAAAAAAAAATTAGGGGCTCCATAGGAACTAATGTTGGCACCCTCAATTCAATCCGGAGGACTGAAGCAGCCGCACAAGGCAATGCACGCTTTCGGGTTTTAGCACATCCAAATGCCGTGGTCATATTAACCACGGCATCAGAAGGGTTAAATGTTCACGACCGGCATTAGCTGTGGATGTCTGCTGTATGAAACAGCAAGCAAACATTTTTTAAGAAACCTGTGGAGAAACCTAGCAGTAAGTGTTCCGTTTCCCTGCAGCACCACCACAGGATAAATAAAGTATTACACAATTCTCATTAAAATGGTTTGTCTGTGTGTAATGCAGGGCAGGTCAAGTCTCAGAGTGAGATGCTCTTTGTAGCCTCCACTCAGGAAATTAGCTGAATGCTGAAAAAAGAACCCTCACCCCCTGGTCGGAATCCCCTAATAGGGGATATGAAAATGGGCTTTCTATACAGAACAAGCCATTTAAACATGACAATAGCAGCAGCACCCAGCATTTCTGATCCGTCACAGTTTTGAGTATTGAGCTTTTTCATTTAAATTGTTCTCTTCATGAAAAATTAGTATGAGCTATTCACCTACATGCGGAGACAATGAAATATTTAGGAAAAAACACCGTACAAGCAGGGTTTTAATAGCTGGAGGTTAATAGTATTTTTGTGCCTTTCCTATCCCACTTGTTTCTAGGCATTTATTATCTCAACCCTTTCCCAGCAGTTCTTTTCCTCCATTTTCCTCTCTCTCCCCTGCGTCTCTCCTTTCCTCTTCTATCTTGGTCACATTTTCTCCATTTCAGGGTTTGCCCTCCCTCTTTCCCATCTCCCCCTGAGCTCTTAACATCTCAGATAAAAGACAGTATGCCGCAGTGAGTGACGCTCTCCTTCCCGTGTGGGAGCGTGGGAAGATAAAAGTGACATGTTTAGGGTTATTAAAATATTTTTTTTTTAGCTACTTTTCTTAAGCGACTGACGGGTGGTTAACCCTGTGATGTAGTTTATTTTATGCAATAGTTTGATGTAGTATTTCTGTTCTAGTTATGAAATGGCAGACTGAAACGGATTTGTACTTAGGGGTTACAGTGACAGATTCTAGCAGGTGGCACTGCTGTCTTCTGTGAGGATATCTTAGGAAACTAAGGAGTTACACATCACACACTGAGAGAATCTCTCTCCTCCTTACACCTGGGACCCTCTGAATCTTTTAATTAGCAGCGACCTTCTCAGCCTCGGAAAACCTCTGACAAGTGGGAAGGACTCGAGAGGTCAATGCAAGGATCACTAATTACAGGTATGATGCTCCATACTAATTAGGGATATATGTCACAACATGAAGTGTTAATACTAGAGCGCTAACTTTTTATTACAAGGGTTGAAATAAAATATTTGTGATGTACCTTTGGCGGTATCCAAGTCATTTCCTTATTACCACATTTTTTGTCAGGGGCTATCATTGATTTAAAGGAGTTATGCCATGATTGATTTGCAGCGTGCCACAGGGGTGTGTGTGAGTGGCCGGATGGGTTCAGTAGTAGTTGTAGTCACAGTTCTGAAGCTCCCTTGGCTCGTGCAGCGACAGGAAGGGGGCACAATGGTTTTTCCCTCTGGGGCACACTCGAATCCTGGGATCCTCCAGCCCAGTGCTCGGGGTGCCCTTGGAGTTGATGGTTTTATGATGCGAGACACGGTCCTCGCTGTTGTGACAGTAAGGCTCCATTCACACGTCCGTAAGTGTTTTGCGGATCCGCAAAACTGGGACACCGCCCATGTGCACATGGCCTGCACTATAATGGAAAATGCCTATTCTTGTCCACTATTGCGGACAAGAATAGGACATGTTCTATTTTTTTCTGGAAACGGAAGTGTGGATCCGGAAATGCGGATGCGGACAGCTGTCCGCATCTATTCCGGCCCCATTGAAAATGAATGGGTCTGCACCCATCCCGCAGAATTGCGGAACAGATGCGGATGTGTGAATGGACCCTAACGCTTACATTGTAAATGTAGTGCAGGTAGCAGTTATGAGACAGTTGTGTAGCAGTTTCGTTACTGAAGAATTCAAATGCAAACAGTTCAGGACAGGTTTTACTGACTGGCTGATGTTACACAGGAATGCAGTATCCTCAGATGTTACAGTAATCATAAGCCAAGAAGTATCTTTAAATAATTGAAGTGGTTCTTTCCTACTCTGCACTTTACTAACTGACTTGTACATTAGCACCCAGATGTAAGGTGTAATACGTTACTCTAGGCAATGTCTTGAAACCAATAAGGGAGTTCCCCTTTGCGGCAGGAATACACTTCTCCTACATTATTTGTACAGGTTGTTAATCCCCTTTTCCACCTTGGGATGTGGAAAACTACATAGGTGGGCCAAACTGAGTGGAGTATGCTCAGGCACAAGGAGGTTTCTCCTGAACACAGGTGCTGTATAGTCAATAAAGATCTTTTTGGGACTCTACAGGTCTTTCTCTACACCTGTGTTTTATCTGGAGATATTCTGGCCCAGGATGAGCTGGCCTGTCAGCTACATACTTCTGCTCCCTTCTCCTAGCACTTGCTAGGCTAGGCTAGACTAGCTCACTCTCACGCTGGGTTCACACCTGAGCGTTTTACAGCGTGTACGAACGCGCTGTAAAACGCCCTATGCCCAAAGAAGTACAGGAGCTTCTTTGGGGCGTTTTGTCGCGCGTATTGTGATTGCCGCCAGAGTTGTCAATCACTAGAACGCGCGTACAATGCGCGTTTCCTATTTCCAAAAACGCGCTGTAATACGCGCGACAAAAAAGCGCATATCAAATATGCTCAAGTGTGAACCCAGGGTTAGACTCACCTAGTTTAGACTGACTCTATAATGTTCTGCCCTCTTTTATATAGAGGGTGACACCAGTCCCATCTAGTGGTGGCTAAAAATATAACCTGTGATTACCATGTCCATATAGAAAGTACAGCATATATATTTTGTTAACCTTCTGCAGTTTACAGTAAACGATTCTAGAAGCAGGATGCTGCATATATAAACAATGAAAATCAGAATTCATATAGTACAATATGACAATCTCTTTCTAACAAATCTAGAACCAGCCTTGTACCTCACATGGATCCAGGGATCTCCAAATTCATTGCTTCAGTTGCTCTGCTAGTTTCCTTTCAGACTGGCAGCTCAGGGAGCATATCATTTCTCATGGGGTGTGCCCTTTTTGCTGCAGCTCTCCCCATCACAGCTCAGGGGCATGCCCTTGCTGCTCTAGCTTTCTCCATGTTAACTTTTACAGCTTCTTACAGTAGATATGGCTGGTGGCAATTGAAGGATGCAACTGAGCTTATGTGACCACCTCTTTAGATGGATATGCACATTACTATACACAAGGGGGTGTCATTATGATGAAGTAAAGAGAAGTATTTTGTAACAAAGTAAATTACAATAGTAACTAATTTTTCATGTTGAATTAGATAAAAATTTAATTTGGTGGCATAACCCCTTTAAGAGGGCTAATTTCAATTATTTTTTAGATTGCAGGTAAAATTGATCAATTGGGGCCCTG
This sequence comes from Bufotes viridis, assembly GCA_033119425.1. Taxonomy (NCBI): domain Eukaryota; kingdom Metazoa; phylum Chordata; class Amphibia; order Anura; family Bufonidae; genus Bufotes; species Bufotes viridis. Next base: position 232,148,131 of record CM065591.1, on the reverse strand, counting down.
CTGCTGTGGCATCTCCGCTTCATCAACTGTTGTTCTAAGAAAACTACACCTCACTCACCATCCATTGATTTCACTGAATGCAGCTCTCCAGAGTGGATGTTAATTAAGAACGCCCATCTAGTGTTTACCCCAGTTTGGTAATGTGCAAGGGGTCCCATGGCCCAGACTCCTTTAAAAGCTTTTTCCCATTATATCCACATTATGTTTTGCTAGGATATACTTTCACTTACTGATAACTAGGTTTAAGTGCCAGGACCCCTATGATTCCCTGCATGGAGACACTGCTAGCCAACCACTGTGAAATTATAAGTTCAATACAGTCACATTTACCTGAATGGATCTATGTTGAAGTCTTTGCATAGTGAGTGACTGTGAATGGTGCTCTGTAGTGAATACGAAGATGGGACCTCAATCCCTTCATTCTCATGATCACCATGGGTTCCAAAGGCCAGACCCCCATTAATCATAATAAACCGTTATACCTTACATTTTAAAATGGAACTATACCTATAACGTCTTCTTAGTTTTTTATGCATCATGTCATAATTCTGCAAAATATCAAATTTACCTCTGTATTGTGCACCAAGAATATTAAAAACCATTTTTTTCTCACCACTTTCAATGCAGTACCGCATCTCGCAGCTGCCAAGAGATGTCTTGATGTTAACTATACCTAAGCTCATATGTGTATCTTAAACCTAATGTGTGATATTATCTAGGAGATTCTGGCAGCTCCACATTTACCACCATAATTACAAAAATTTCATTTAAAAATAGCTTGCCCTTATCAGTTGCCCCTGTCAATAGTTGATTAAAAAACGCAATACAATGAATGGATAGAATTGATCACAAGCACATCCAGAAAACGACAATGTAAGCAACGCCGCAGTCATGTAAGAGAAAAGCACAGAAAGCATCCTATTCATCTGCAGATGTCAACAGATGTCTCACAATTGAAGCACATTTACATTGACATCATTTAGAAGAAATCAAGGGCCTTGTGCTCCAGTGCATTGTACTTGGGAATCACAAAAAATATCTTTGAAACAATATTATATCCAGTTTAATGAGCAGAACATTGTGGGATATCATCCGTCAGTGCACACGGTTTACTGGGCTTTTTCTACTGGAAGGATTATTGGGCATCTAATATATAAAGCTAAGTGAATGTGTGTATGTACGCTAAAGGAATCTGCACCGTCCCATTTACAATCACGAAATTTGGCACACAGGTACATCAGGTGTCCGGGAAGGTTTTAAACCGGGTCTCAGCTCTCTAGCTGTACTGTTCCTGAGATATTCCCAAAAAATGCAAATATGGCACATCACATGACCTACATTAGCCAATAGAAGCCCACAGGTCTTTCTCTTCATATCCCAACTGCCATACACATGGTGACATGTCCCTAATAGCTAATCCCTTATCGCTAATAGCTTATCAGCTAAAAGAAGCTCGCAGGTCCTTATAAACACAGTTTTACACCAGATTTCCATAACAACCCAGCTATTTTTCTTCACTGATGTAGGTTAGCTTTAAAGGGGCAGGGTGCTGTGGATGACACTGTTATGGGAGCGGACTGTTGTGGAGGTCACAGTTCAGGGGAAGGTAGGGTGATTAGTAAGCCACCCTTAAAAGATGGACTTAACCCCCCCCAGGTCCCACTAAGCCACACCCCCGACCTGGTTAGGCCACGCCCCCTCCCACTCCGCAGCCAATGAGGATTGAAAAAAGGAAGGTAAAAATCAACTTCTGTCAGCTGCAGGGAGGGAGGGAGGGTGACTTTCTCCCTGCAGCTTATGCTCAGACAGCACAGTGCTGCTCAGGGCCGCCATCAGGGGGGGTACAGCCGATCCCGAGCCTTTTTTTTTTTAGGGAGATGAACGTTTCCATTGTGGAAGCGTTCATCTCCATAGTCATCTGTATCGTCGTCCTCAGGACAGCGATACAGATTGCTGTGCTGTGGGGCAGGGGAGGGAGAGGCGTCTCCCTTCCCTGTTCATCTGATAGGCTGCCAGCACAAGGCCTGCAGCTTATCAGAGGCCGGTGCAGGCGGTGGTGCCATCGCACCGCCTGAGCCGTACAGCGCGGGATACAGGCCGGAAGAGGCCTGCATCGCATCACTGTGTCTGTGTGATGGAGGTAAGTATAAATGTTTTTTTAGTTTTATTTTTAAATACCAGACTATCTGTTACTGCCACATGGGGGGAGCGGGAGGCACTTGAAACTGGCACATGGGGGGTGGCATTGGCACATGATACTGGCACATGGGGGGGCATTGGCACCTAATACTGGCACATGAGGGGCATTGGCACCTGATACTGGCACATGAGGGGCATTGGCATCTGATACTGGCACATGGAGATGGCATTGGCACCTGATACTGGCACATGGGGGGCATTGGCACCTGATACTTGCACATGGGGGTATTGGCACATGATACTGGCACATGGGGGGCATTGGCACCTGATACTGGCACATGGGGGGCATTGGCACCTGATACTGGCACATGGGGGGCATTGGCACCTGATACTGGCACATTGGAGGGCATTGACACTTGATACTGGCACATAGGGTGGTGGCACTTGATACTGGCACATGGGGGGCATTGGCACTTGATACTGGCACATGGGGGGCATTGGCACTTGATACTGGCACATGGGGGGCATTGGCACTTGATACTGGCACATAGGATGGTGGCACTTGATACTGGCACATAGGAGGGTTTGGCACTTGATACTGGCACATGGAGGGTTTGGCACTTGATACTACTACATGGGAGGTTTGGCACTTGATACTGGCACATGGGGGAGGCATCTACAGGGGGCACTTGTTACTGGCACATTATTATGGGCACTACAGGGGCTTTTACTGAGGCCACAAAGAAGGGGTATTTTATATGGGGGCTCTGTGTGGTACTAGTATTATCAGGGGTATTATCTGTTTCTGCAGTATAGTATTGGAGAGTACAGCGGCATAGTATTGGGGGTAGTGGGATGATTTGTCCAGAAGATAGGAGAATGATGGGATGGGCCCAGGCCCTGAGCTGTCTAAGGGGCCCCAAAATTTCTGATGGCAGCCCTGGTGCTGCTGTCTGAGAGTGAGCTGTTCACAAGGACATCTCTGTGTCCGTTCAGGCCCTGTACCAGATGGAGGACAGGGAGTCTGAAAGCTGGACTGTCCGGCCTAAAACCAGACCTCTGGCCACCCTAGGGGCAAGCTGCTGCTGTAGAGGCCACTGTTAAGGGGGCGGGGTGTTGTAGAAATCACTATTAAGGAGATGGGGTACTGTGGAGGTCACTAATAAAGGGGTGACCGCTTATGGGGTACTGTGGAGGTTACTGTTACGGCGGCGGAATGCTGTGGAGGTCACAGTTAAGGGGAAGATCCACTATGGAGGTCAGTATTAAGGGGGGGGTGCTGAAGATGTCAATGGTAAGGGGGTGGGGTGTTGTGGAAGTCACATTTTAAGGGAACGGAGCTCTGTGAAGGTCATTGTTAAAGGGGGGGGGGGGTTATTGTGGAAATCAATGTTAACGAGACAGAGTACTATGGAGGTCACTAATAAAGGGGCGGACGCTGTGGAGGTCACTGTTTAAGGGGAGGGCGCTGTGGATGTTACTGTTAAGGGGCAGGCCACTGTACAGGTCACTGTTAAGGGAGGAGGGGACTGTGGAGGCCACTACTAAAGGGGCAGCTGGGTACTGTGAGGTCACTGTTAAGGCAGCGGGGTACAGTGGAGGTCAGTGTTAAGGGAGCTGGGTACTGTGGCAGTCACTGTTAAAGGGGCAGTCGCTGTGGAGGTCTCTGTTAAGGGTGCCGTGAATGGTGGAGGTCAGTTAAGGGGACTGTAACCTATGGTTAGTGTTAAGGGGTGGGTGCTGTAGAGGTTACTGTTAAGGGGGCAGGCCCCTGTGGAGGTTGCTGTCAAGGGGGTGGGGTGCTGTGGAACTCACTGGTAAAGGGGCAGGCTGCTTTAAAAGTCAAAGTTAAGGGGGTGGGCTGCTGTGGAAATCCCATTTTAAGGAGACGGGGCACGGGGGGGGTCAGTGTTAAGGGGTGGGGGCTGTGGAGGTCACTGTTAAGGGGGCGGGGTGCTGTAGATGTCACTGTTATAGTGAATAATGTCGATATCTTTTAACGACACACACAAACATTAAATGAAATAGATTAAATATACCCATGCAAAGCCGGGTCCTTCAGCTAATTTGGTTATAAAGCTGGTTTACTGTCTTTGGATCCTGCAATAATTGCTGTATTTAAGTAGAAATAACTATACAGCAAAACATCCAGGAGAGCACTAGATTTAGGCTGAGGGATAACAAAAGATAGTGGGGTGCTATTGCTAAATGTGACATGGGGACCCACCCTGTTATGGCAGCTGTGTAAATTCAGGTACCAACACTTGAATTTAGATATAAAAATACGCACATAGGAGCAGCTACACACATTCATACGGCCGTATATTCGTGTCGGCATCTGTTCCACAATTTTGAAGAATAGGACATGTTCTATCTTTTTTGCGGGGCGTGGAACAGAAGTTTAGATGTGGACAGGACAAGGTGTGCAGTCCACATCTTTTGCGGCCCTATTGAAGTGAATGGTTATGCATCCGTTTCGCGAAATTGTGGAACAGATGGGGACAGCACAGCGTTGTCCTGTCCACATCCGAACTTCCGTTCCATGGCCCCACAAAAAAGATAAAACATGTCTTATGCTTGCCTGTTTTGCGGACAAGAATAAGTATTTCTATCATTGGGCTGGCCGTTCTGTTTTGTGGACCGCAAAAGCCCATACACACATATTTAGGGAGAAAATGAATTGGGGTACAGGAAATCCCCCTGGACCAGTTACTGATCAAACACTGCAACCTTCAACAGCCTGTCAAAGCTGGGTGGGACTAGAGGCTGGATTAGTGAGTAACCTACTATAACACCAGATATAAAAAGTTAACTCTTTCACCATTGGGAGGGGACTGAGGGGTTTATAGTAAACCTTCCACCACCATAGACCACCAAGGATATTATTATGGACTCCTACACCACACTACATCGCAAGGAATACAATGTATAGCGTATGTATGGCACCGGCAAAGTGCAACACAGATCTCATTCACGTGAATGGTAGCTGAGCTGCACTACTCCAGTATGGCCACTACTCACTGGACTGAACCTTGTGCTTCTGGTTCCACCCACATAGTTTCTAGTGCTGAAGTCTGCCGCAAACCGCTGTTTGATGGGGGTGCCGGATGTTGGACTCCCAACGAACTGGTATTGAGATGACCCATCCTGAGGATAGTTAATCAATATCTAAGTATTGGAAACCCCTTTTAACCAATAAATTAACCATAGTAGGTCACCATAAATATTCAGCATTAACACTCAAAGACACCTAGACCACTCTTCTGCAAACTGCTTCCCTCATTTGATCCTGTCCAGCAGACTCAGAAACCCTGATACCCTATGTACAGACACGAGTACATGCCATTTTAAAAATCCATGAACATAAACAATCCATGAACATGTTTTATGGATGATGCAAATTACATTTGTTCTACAGATTCTAGCTACAGATGTACACTATGTGCTAATAAAAAATATGAATAAAAGCAATATGTTTCATTTTCATCTTCATTAGGCAGAGAGCAAAGAACAGCTATCAGAGTTGATGCTTAACTGCATGCAAGAGGGTTGAAAAAGCTTTGCCCCACTTACAAAAAAAAAAATTATCCTTTGCTGATTTCTATTGCCATGGGTGTTGATCCTGTTGCCATGGCAGTATCACTTAAGTTGAAGTAACACTAAACTCTGAAAAACAAGAAAGAAATGCATAAAATGCTAAGTTTGTCTATAGCTTTTTCTGCAGGAACATCTGCAAGCTGTTGCAGTAAACAGATTTAGTAGATTTCCTGCAGTCAGATAAATGCCTCCTTCCTCCCAGCTCCTCCATCTTCGGCTGGGGACTGACTTGTTTCTTCCTGTTAATGCCTCTCTCCCTGTAAACTAGCATGACCTTAGCGTCAAAACCGAAAACATGTTGTGGATAGAGATAGCGGTTTTAAGTATTTGCAAGTAAATATTGCACAGAAACTGGAGGATTATGCTAAATTGAATGTATTTTCCCTCTTAGATGACTTGAAGAAAAAAAATCTGATCTGGAGAAAGCTACCATTGTCAATGATGGATCGAATTAATTTGATAAAGATGATGTGTCTTCCTAAGATTCTCTATGTACTTTAATGTGCTCCAGTGCGGTTGCCAGTTACTGTTTTTAGGACTATAGATAGGTTGATGAGGAAATTTATTTGGAAGGGAGATATACCAAGGATAAGAAAATAAATTTTGCATTACCCCCTTAAAGAGGGGGAATGGCACTTCCTAATTTGTACTTGTACTTTTTGGTTGCACAATTTAGTTATATGAGTGGAGATGATATAAATCACATATTGAGTAGGCACTTAACGAAAATGGGCTTAAAGGAGAATTTAAGTAAGGCGCCCGAGGTATTAGAATCTGGGGTACTGGGGAGCACAAACATTAATAATCATATTTTTAATTTAATGGATTTTGTTTGGAAAGAAATTAAAAAAATTATGAATATTAAAGGATACACAGCGTTCACGCCAATATGGACTACGGTATTTTCCGGTGTATAAGACGACTGGACGTATAAGACGACAATCATTGGTGGCAACAATTCTAGTAGGAATTTGCGTTCAATGAGCAAAGGTGATATATGGAAATTCTGGTGAACGCTAAAATATAGCTTTTATTAGTATGCACTAAAACTACAATATGTGCGGGGGGATACAAAAAATTCTAAAAACAAGCATAGAGGAAAAAGGCAAAAGGACATAAAGTTTGCGAACAGCACTAAGACAGTTCAATCTTACTTTGCCAATATTCCACTAGCTGAATCGCTCCCACCCTTATGACCGCTCACACTGGTTATACACAGACTACCAGTGGGGTGAGCGCTGCCAAGGGGGGGAGAGAGTTAGAAGCAGAAGGGCGCTTCACACTGAATACCCCGGTCATGCATCAGAATACCCCGGAACAGCTGTGCATGAAGCACTAATGCTGGGACAAGACACATGGGGAACAAGAGAATGACTGAGACCGCCGACATCAGTCATCTCTCACAAGCATTACTGAGCCCTCCCTGAAGCTGTCTGCCCATAGACTCAGGCTAATTTTGCCCTAACCTATCTTCCTAAGCTCTGGCTCAACGTTTCATCTGGTGAGATTCATCAGGAGCACAGGAGAAGAAAGTAGGGAGATAGGAAAGCCTGTCCAGCACTATCACCTAGTGTGGTGTGATAGCGTCTTATCGGCGCTATGATGGCCGATCATAGCGCCGATAAGAGCCAGTTAAAATTTTCCAGTTAAAATATAGGATTTGGGCTATACTCGTCATATAAGCCTACCCCAGCCTCTCATCATCCCCAGCCTCTCAGTAGCCCCCAGCCTCTCATTAGCCCCCAGCCTCTCATCAGCTCCCCAGCCTCTCATCAGCCCTCCCTACACAGGAGCAGGCAGTATGAAAACTTAGAGGCGGCACAGGCATGTAATGCAGGAAAGCCTGTTTCGCCCCTCATCTGCCTGCTCCTGCACTCCTACCGTCTCCCTTCAAATCTGCCGGCCGGTCCCTGTCAAAAAGCACCAGACAGGACCGGCCGGTCTCTTACTGTATGTGCTGCAGCCGCCGGGCTCTCCTTCTTCCGGTAACTCATGTCTGTGCAGCGCATTGCTTATGCTACATAAGCAATGCGCCACACAGACATGTGAGTTACCAGAAGAGGGAGAGCCTGGCGGCCACAGGGGAGAAGGACGACCCGGTGTATAAGAGGACCCCCGACTTTTGAGAAGATTTTCAGGTGTTGAAAAGTCGTCTTATACGCCGGAAAATATGGTAATTATAATTTGAGAGAAATTCAGAAAATTAAACATTATGTGAATTGGGAAAATAAGGATATTCGTCTTTTGTGTCACATTTTTGATGGGGATATATTAAAGGATTTTTAAACCCAAAAAAAGGAATTTGGGATCTCGAATAAAGACTTTTATAGATATTTGCAATTGAGGGATGCAATTAACTCATCATTGTTAGATTCAGAGAGATACAAAACGGCTCCTATGGAAAATAATCAAAAGAAAAAAGGCAGTATTTCTCGAAGCTATAAGAAGATTATTAATCAAGGCTAAACAAAGTAAGATTAAAATAGTAACTAAAGAGAAATGGAGGAAAGATATTGATGGGCTATTGGAAGGACGTATTGAGAAATAGACCTTTGGTTTCGTTGAGGGCCTCACATGGGGTCTCTCAGTTTTTTTTATCCATAGATTATATCGGTCGCCCATACTACTAAAAAAAAATGGGATTGAAATCTAAAGATGAATGTCCTAGGTGTGGCAAGGAACAGGCAGGTTTACTTAATTTAGTTTGGAGATGTCCAAAGCGGTTCTGATATTGGTCTGAGATAGCGTATATTGTTAAAAAACTATGGGAATACAGGGAGATGGAGATCCAGTGGCCTGCATATTCGGAGGCACAATACCCTTGGGGGCCTCAAAAATAGATAAAAAAGTTTTCTGTAAATTACTGTTTCAGGCCAGACTTTTGATTATGAAAAAATGGATTAAAAAAGAACCACTGTCGGTAATAGAATGGCAAAGATCTGTTGATAATATGATAAAGATAGAAAATATAATATATCTAAATAAAGGAGGTAAGGAATGTTTTTTTAAAATTCTGGAAGAGATGGCTGAATATGAGTATGGATTGAAGAGAAATAGAATGGATAGGTTTTTTTTTTGTTTTTTTTTTTCTCTCTCTATGGGGATAGAGGGTGGTGGGTGGGTTTAAGGAAAAGGAGTATCATGAATTGTTATTGATACGTGTGTTTTTATCTTCAAATTGTTGAATAAAAAGTAAATGTAGAAAACAAAAACTAAAAACTCAAGAAATGGGTGGGGCTTTAAGCTTATTCACTTCAATAGACAGATGTTCTCTTTCATCATCTTCTCCATTTGGCACAGACAACTTCTTTCAGCCACAACTTGTCTCTGCAGAGTTTGACACAAAGTCATCTTAGGTTCCTCAATTTTCTATCATACTCCTCCTCTTTGTGCTCCAGCATTGATGTCACGGATGTTCCCGCAACAGGTGACAGGAGATCGGTGAGACTGGCAACACATGGTTTGATCTGACATGTTTTCCGTTTGGATCAAATGACATCTTTCCCCTTTTGTATTTTGTTTGGGTTCTGTGTGTTGCATTGCCCTATTGTTTGTATTAGGTCAGTAGGCGACTCCTGTTTGTCCTTCCTTTTGGAGGAATAGATAGTCTTGTCCCTGCCATTAGTACCAGGGTCCTATAGGGCTAGATAGGACTCTAGGTATTCCTGCATATGAACTCACCTACCTGTTCAGGATTTTGGTTAGGGTTTCCACTAGGAGGTGTCGATCTTCCTTCCCTAGTTCTCAGGCCTGATTACCTGTTCCCCCATTCCCTCCTATTCTCGGCGTGGTGTTTCCCTCCCACACCGAAGCGTTACAATTGATATCCTGCTGCTACCCCCAATATTGTGCCCTCTATGCTTCACAATGCCCCCAAACACTATTACTGCAGAAATTATACTGCTATAAAGACGGTTCCCCTATAGTAATATAAAAGTCCTACCACTGCAATAATTCTGTCCCTAGTGCCCTCATTAGTAACAGTGCCCCAAATATGATAATACTTCCCAAGTGTGCCCATAGTAGTGCTCCTATATTGTGCTAAATAATAATGCCAACCATAGTGCACCCAGTAGTAAAAGGCAACTCTATAGCATCCCTCGTATTAATAAGGCATACCTATAGAGCTCCCAGTAGTATTAAGTCGCCTTGATAGTGCCCTCAGTAGTTATAATGTCCCCTATAGTGCCCCCATTAGTTATAATGCTCCTTATAGTGCCCCAGTAATTTAAATGCCCCCTTTTTGTGGCCAGTAGTTAAAATGCCCACTGTAGCACCCTCATTCCTTACAGCCAACCCAAACTTTATAGACCCCCCTGCAGTGCTCATTATCCTTTCAGTGTCCCCTACAGAGGCCATAGTGCTTATAGTGCCCCCTAAAGTGCTCACAGTTCTTAAAGTGACCTTCTTTGGCGTATCCAAACCTCCCATTGTAACTAATGCCCCCATTGTAAATAATGTCCCCCAGCATAAATGATGTTCCCCATAGAGGCCCCCAGCATTAATATTGTCCGACATAGTGGGCCCCGGTATTAATTATGTCCCTCCTAGTGACCTCCAGCATTAATAATGTCCCTCATAGTGGCCCCCAGCATTAATAATGACTCCCATATTTGCCCCTAGCATGAATAATGTCTGCCATAGTGGTCCTCAGCATAAATGATGTCCCCATAGTGGCCCCCAGCATTAATAATGTCTCCCATAGTAACCCCCCAGCTTTAATAATGTCCCCCAGCATTAATAATGTCCCACATAGTGGCCTCTGGCATAATTAATGTCCCTCTTAGTGACCCGCAGCATTAATAATGTCTCTCATAGTGGCTCCCAGGATTAAAAATGTCCACCATACTGGCCCCCAAAATAAACATACCAGACATACCTTATCCACTTACACACTTACACAATAAAAACATTTTTTAGAAAAAAGAATCATGTTTTTGTGTTGCCATTTTCCTAGAGCCATATTTTTTAAAAATTTTCTGGCTATGGTCTTGTGTGAGGGCTTGTTTTTTGCAGAATGAGTTTTTTTTTTTATGCAGTTCACCTAAAATGGGGTAGATTATGTAATATTATTGTGGAGCCAGTTGTTATGAACACGCAAATTGCAATACCAAATATGTCTATTTTTTTATTTTTACGTTTTAGACAATAAGAGCATTTTAGCAATTTTCTTAGAGCCATATTTTTAAAATTTTTCTGCCTATGGTCTTGTGTGGTGGCTAATTTTTTGAAGGATTAGGTGACGTTTTTATCGCTACCATTTTGGGGTGAATACCACTTTTTGATCGATTAACATTATGCTTTTTGGGAGGTGAGGTGACTAAAAAAGCTGTTTTAGCTAATGTTTATTTTTTATGGCGTTCACCTGATGGGGTAGATCATGTGATATTTTTATAGAGCTGGCTGTCATGGACACAGCAATACCAAATATATCTATTTTATTTTTATTTTTCTATTTTTAACATTTTAATTAACACTTAATTAGGGATTTATTTATTTTTACATGCGAAAACCTTTATTTCTTTTATTTTACACTTTGTGTCCCCCATAAGGTCATAAAAGACCTTTGGGGAATGTGGCAATGTGAAAACTTCAGACAGGGCTGTTGTTTGCACCGAGAGCGTGTCACCAAGGTGCCTGGCCTTGGTGGAGTGAAAGCCCCAAGTTAAGTAGCCACTAAGCTAGTTGGTGGTCACTAAAATAATTAGTATAGCTGGCTCCAGCTAGGTCCAGGGCGGGCTTTTACTAGGAACAGGTAATGTGCTGGGTGGGTGCCTGTTCCCAATGCTCTAGTCCGGGGTTTAGGACATGTTCGTGTCCATTTAGTCCTGCTGCTGGACAAGGTGTGTCCCACTCTCGAGAGAGTTTTGGAAACAGAGTCTGGCAGAGGCTCTGTGTGAGTGGTCTCAGCCAGGTTGGCTGAGGGGCCACGAGGCTAGGAAATAGCCTGAACTTTGGGGACGCAGTGACGCCTGCGGGTAAGGGGGTCACAAGGCCAGAGTCGGGAAGACTACTGGGCCACACTCCCCAAAGGCACTGGACTTGCTACAGTCGGGAGGCTGCTGGACCGCATGGGTGAAAAAGCCGCATGTTGGTACCGTGTGTGAACGATGTTTGTTCAGTGAGGTAGGATTATCCCTGTTTAGTTAGAGCCCAGACGGGCAAGGTGTTTTATTTTTGTATTTTGTTATCTTTGCTATGCCGTGTGCCACAATAAAAGCAATGTTTGGCCCCTAAAGCTGCGGTGGACGACAATCTGTGTCTAAATGATCCCCGAGACCAGAGCTAATCCCTTACATGACATTCAACTTCACTTTTTTATTTTCACTATTGATTTCTCCTGTAACTGGGGCTGACATAGTAGCCCCAGTTACAGGAGAAATACACCCCCTAGAGAGACTGTACAGCATTATACAGCTCTGTACAGCCTCAGTGCAGGGCTGAGCGTGGTCGGCACATCGCTTCATTGCTCTATATACAGTGCTCGTTCAGTGCTGTGTATACAGTGATCTAGAAGGCAAGGACACCCAGGAACGATCCCTGCCTTCTCCCTGGGCAGCGAGCCCCCTGATCAGAGATTAACCCGACTGCCCAGGATGTTTATAGTCAATGGGTGGTCGGGAAGTGGTTATTTTTCACATCTGTGCGCATGTAGCCTAAATAACAGCCCCCCCCCCCCTTCAGCAGCTTCCAACATACAGCCATATATAAACAACATCACTCCCCTCCCTTCAGCCTCTCCAATATACAGTTCCATGCAAATAACATCACCCCTTCACCCCCTCCAACATATAGTCTGATGTAAAAAACATCACATCACTCACCTGACACTCAGTCCCATGTAAATAACATCATCCTCTCTCCCAGCCCTCTCCAACATACAGTCCCATGTAAATAACATCACTCCCTCAACCAAGAATGGAAGGGGTGTAAAAGGGGAGAACTACAACTCCCAGAATTACTCTAGCTCTCACACTGAATCCATCCCTTATGTCACAGCCTTCCTCACAGGTTGTTGTCCACTAGTTTTGCTCTTCATACCGAGATCCATCCTCTCCTGCACTGATCATATAACAGTGACATAATTGCAGGTCCTTCTCCACCTCTGAGCACTGCCTCTACCACTGATCACATGACTGTGATGTCATTACAGGTCCTTCAGCTTCTGCAGTGCGTCCAGGTCCATAGTCACCTCTGTTTTTTCAGTGGCTGTGGCTCAGATGAGCAGGGGGCCCTTTTACAGATATGGAAACTTCCATCTGTCAAAAATCTATGAGATCTTCCTCTCTAGTGCTAGTCGCTAATGATTCACCCTGTAACTGGCATCCACAGAAAACCTATTACTCCACAGAAGATCTATTACTAAACGAGATAGACGAGGCCTCAGATCATAATGAGGTGGTTATTATGGGGGACTTCAACTACCCAGATATAGACTGGGAAACTGAAAGCTTTACATCGCATAAATGAAAAAAGGTTCTTGGCAATACCCAAAGACAATTACTTTTCCGAACTGGTTCAGGACCTGACTAGATGTACAGCCATACTGGACTTAGTATTAACCAATAGACCTGACAGAACAACAGATGTGCAGGTTGGATAGTGACCCTAAAGTAATAACCTTCCAATTATCATTCAAAAGAGCATTTCTACAGGGAGGAACAAAAATACCAAACTTCAAAAAAGCTAAATTTAGCCAACTAAGCGAGGCCATAGGCCTAACTAACTGGGACAAAGTCCTAAAAATCAAAAATACAGCCACAAAATGGGATATCTTTAAAAGCATTCTAAAATCTCATTGTGAGAGGTACATACCGTTTGGGAATAAAAGGTTAAGGAACAAAACAGGAGGGTAGTAAGGAAGCACTGAAAAACTAAAAGGAAAAAAATAGAACATGTAAACAAAGAAAAGCGGCCAAACTACAGACCGAGAGATTAATTGCCAAAGAGAGTAAAACTAACCCTAAAATGTTCTTCAATTATATAAGTGTTAAAAAGTATAAATCTGAAGGTGTCGGCCCTTTAAAGAGAAATGAGGGGGGAGTTGCAGAGAGCGACGAGGAGAAAGCAAAGCTGTTAACATTTTTTTTTTCCAATGTATTCACTGAGGAAAATAAACTGTCAGATGAAATGCTGAATGTAAAAAAAAATCCCCCATTAACAGTCTCCTGTCTGACCCAAGAAGAAGTACAACAGCAACTTAAAAAGATTAAAATAGACAAATCGCCAGGACCGGATGGCATACATCCCCGTATCCTAAGGGAATTAAGTAATGACATAGCCAGACCTTTATTTCTGATATTTGCGGACTCTATACTGACAGGAAATGTTCCACAGGACTGGCGCATAGCAAATGTGGTGCCTATATTCAAAAAGGGTCCAAAAACAGAGCCCAGAAACTATAAGCTAGTAAGTTTAACATCTGTTGTGGGGAAACAGTTTGAAGGTTTTCTGAGAGATGCTATCTTAGAGGATCTCAATGAAAATAAGCAAATAACGCCATATCAGCATGGGTTTATGAGGGATCGGTCATGCCAAACGAATCTAATCAGTTTCTATGAGGAGGTAAGTTCTAGACTTGACAGCGGCGAATAAATGGATGTCGTATATCTGGACTTCTCCAAAGCATTTGACACTGTACCACATAAAAAGTTAGTAAATAAAATGAGGATGCTCGGACTGGGAGAAAATATCTGTATGTGGGTAAGTAACTGGCTGAGTAATAGAATACAGAGGGTGGTTATTAATGGTACACACTTAGATTGGGTCACTGTCACTAGTGGAGTACCTCAGAGGTCAGTACTGGGCCCTATTCTTTCCAATATATTTATTAATGATCTTTCAGAAGGCTTGCATAGTAAAATATCAATTTTTGCAGATGACACTAAACTGTGTAAAGTAATTAACACTGAAGGACAAGGACGAGGACAATATACTGCTACAGAGGGATCTGGATAGATTGGAGGCTTGGGCAGATGAAGTTTAACTGACAAATGTAAAGATATGCACATGGGAAGGAATAAGGCAAGTCACCCGTACATACTAAATGATGAAACACTCGGTAACACTGACATGGAAAAGGATATAGGAATTTTAATAAACAGCAAACTATGCTGCAAAAACCAGTGTTAGGCAGCTGCCGCCAAGGCCAATAAGATAATGGATTGCATCAAAAGGGGTATAGACGCCCGTGATGAGAACATAGTCCTACCACTTTACAAATCACTAGTCAGACCACACATAGAGTACTGTGTACAGTCATGGGCTTCTGTGAACAAGGCAGACATAGCAGAGCTGGAAGAGGGTTCAGAGGAGGGCAACTAAAGTAATAACTAGAATGGGCCAACTACAGTACCCCAAAAGATTATCAGAATTAGGGTTATTTAGTTTAGAAAAAAGACGATTGAGGGGAGATCTAATAACTATGTATAAATATATCAGGGGTCAGTACTATTTATCACCAGGACTGTGACTGTGACAAGGGGACATTCTCTGCGTCTGAAGGAAAGAAGGTTTGCACACAAACATAGAAGAGGATTCTTTATGGTCAGAGCAGTGAGACTATGGAACTCTCTGCCTGAGGAGGTGGTGATGGTGAGTACAATAAAGGAATTCAAGAGGGGCCTGGATGTATTTCTGGAGTATAATAATATTACAGGCTACAGCTACTAGAGAGGGGTCGTTGATCCAGGGAGTTATTCTGATTGCCTGATTGGAGTCAGGAAGGAATTTTGTATTCCCCTTAAGTGGGGAAAATTGGTTTCTACCTCACAGTTTTTTTTTTGCCTTCCTCTGGATCAACTAGCAGGATGACAGGGCGAACTGGATGGACAGATATCTTTTTTCGGCCTTATGTACTATGTTACTATTAGTGTTGAGCGCGAATAGTCGAATAGCGATTTTTTTTGCAAATATCGGCACTTCACAGATTCACGAATATATTGCGCTATATATTCGCTATTTCGAATATTCTTATTTTTTTTTTAAGTTGTTAATCCTTGTTGCTCTCTGGTTGTCTTCCCACTTTCCAAAAGCTGTTCTTACTTGTCCAGAGGATTCTCAGCTCCCTGCCCGCTCCAGTCAATGCCCGTTGCCGCTTCTGCCGACTTCCCGTGGGCATGGGAACACCTCCATGCTAAAATGTACTGTCGTATGTGAGAATCAGGATCTCACTAATTTGACTAAGTTGTAAACACAATGTGATTAATATAACCTGAATTATTTGCATTGCGAATTCAACTTCGAGCTAGGTTCCTAATGGTTGTAACTTGTATTGCTAGAATATAATGAATATCACAAATTCACGAATATAGCACTATATTCTCAATCTTCGTTATATTCTAGCAAGCCAACCATTAGGAACCCAGCTCTAAGTTGAATTCGCAATACAAGTATATGTTCGCATTGCGAAATCAACTTAGAGCCGAGTTCCTAATGGTTGTTGCTAGAATATAACGAAGATAGAGAATATTGTGCTATATTCATGAATTTGTGATATTCGTCATCTTCTTTATATTCTAGCAATACAACCATTAGGAACTTAGCTCTAAGATCAATTTGAAATGCGATTATATGTTCGCTTTGCGAATAAAACTTAGAGCTGAGTTCCTAATGGTTGTTGCTAGAATATAACAAAGATTGAGAATATAGTGCTATATTCGTGATATTCGTTATCTTCGTCAATTCTAGCAATACAAGTTACAACCATTAGGAACTCAGCTCTAAGTTTAATTCGCAATGCGAATATAAATTCGCGTAACATTCGCAATATATAGAATAATGACAAATATTCGATTTTGACGAATATATGAGGAACATTCAATCGAATATTCGCGAAATATCGCGAAATCGAATATGGCACCTCCCGCTCATCACTAGTTACTATGTTACTATGTTACTAGAAAAGCTAAAGGTTTTACACTAAAGATCCAATATGGACATGGGGACTGAGTAACATGGAGACTTTACTGATCCCTGTGTATTTGGTTTGGGTGACTAATCAGATGCTGTGATGGTAAACGTCTGGTTAGTCGCATCAATAAAACAGCCTAACTATGTGCAGAGGGAATTAAATGGCGAGTGATTGTCTTCCCACTGCTGATCTGGATAAAAAAAAAAATAAAATGTGACAATTAGAGATGAGCGAATCGAATCCAACAAAGTGGAATTTGATCAGAATTTCAGGATAAATTTGATTCACCCCAAAGCCAGTTTTCCTCGTGCTTCGTGGTAGTGAATCGATTTAACTTGAAATAGTGTAAAAAAAAACAAAAAAAAAAACACACACCTACTCCATTTCTTTCCTTCTATTTGCTCATGACGGTCCGACTGCCGCCATCTTGATTGAAGATCTCGGCCAAAATCCTGTGCGTGGTGACGTATGACGTCACCACGCCGGCCGGCATCTGGCCATGCAAAATTTTGCACAAGATCTTCAAGCAAGATGGCAGCGGCCAGCCTGTCGCAAGCAAATGGAGGTGGTAAGTATGATTTAATTTTTTTTTCTGTTAATTTTAAACTGTATTATTCCTCTCAGATGCCACAATCATGTATGAACACAGCATCTGAGGGGTACAATGATGGGGACCGGCTCTATCGCAGATCCCAGTGATTGCACCCACTACTTACAAAAAAATTAATTTTTTTGTAAAATTCGGCAAAGCAGGCGTATTGAATTTTCCAAAACTTCGCTTATCTCTAGAGACAATCAGAGAGGAAGTATACTGTGAGTAAGGGGATGATTACATACACAGAAGTCCATGTTAGGTTTTCCCCACATCTGTATTGGACTATCCCTCAGGAGTTTCTGTTGCAGATTCCATCAAAAACACAACAGAAATGTTCAGTATGCTGTGCTGTCAGGTGGCATCTGTTTCCATCATTTAATGGAGATGGTGCTTCTAATTATTATAAAAGTTGTTCTCCTATAATGGACGGTTTTGTGATTTTTGTAATTTGTTTTGTGCCCTTAATTTCTTGGTGCTTTTATCCTCTAAAATAACATCCATATATAATGTCCTGGTATATATAGAAATATATCTGTAGATATCAGTACATTGCACATGAGAATAAGTTATACATGGGAAGAATACTGTTGAGGTTTTTATTATTAACATTGGGATATGTGGCTCTATGCTTAGAGTGCCTGTCTTCAATACAGAAGGTCATGGGTTTACCACCTGCAGTAACAATTTAAAAGCAGAGACAGAATAAAAGTTAAAGGGGTTATCCCATGAATAATGTAAAAAATGAAAATCTGATATCATATGGTGCATGACTGACAACCTCTTTCTAAAAAAATTAGAACCAGCCCTGTAGCCAAGGGTGGATTGGCCATAGACCTTCCAGGGAAATTTCCCAGGTGGGCCGATGCCTAGGGGGCTATCTGGGCCCTCTTCACGGCCGGCCAGTGGAAGTTTTTGGGGATCTACTTTTTGCTTCTGGCAGTATTTTGTGATGCACTGTATTAAGCTCTGTTGGGGTGGTATAAGGTGAAACAATATGGTATTGCTGTTCCCACAGTTCCCAATCCGCCTGTTGCACACATGGATCCAGAGATCTCCCCATTCATTTCTCTGCTAGATTTATATCAAGCTGGCAGCTCAAGGGGAGTGTCTTTTCTGCTGCAGCTAAGGGGGTGTCCATGCTCTCCCTATCACAACTCAGACAGCTGAATAATGAAACTGAGCATGTGCGGCCTTCTCAGCAACCCAGACAAAGAAATTAGAAAAAGATCAGGTGGTACTATACAGACAACATTTTTAATTATATGCAATTACAAAAGTATTCAGATCCAGGAGCTGGTTTTAAAACTGTAGAATATTTGTCATGGGACAACTCCTTTAAATATACAGGGGTATACTGCTGGAGCTTGTGAATACCCCCCTTTGTTGTCAATACACTGCATGTATGGTGAAAGAAGGGGACTCCCAGAAGCACTGACTCCACTGAAAGCATTCACCCTAGCAGTGTGCCCTAAGAGCTGAACACTTTATAGTATCGGTTATGGCTAAAAACAGTGACCACAACTGGTGTTTGATACTTATTAGGCCCCTTTCACACGAGCAAGTATTTCGCGCGGGTGCAATGCGTGATGCGAACGCATTGCGCCCGCACGGAATGCAGACCCATTCATTTCAATGGGGCTGTGTACATGAGCGATGTTTTTTACGCATCACTTTTGCGCTGCGTGAAAATCGCAGCATATTCTATATTCTGCAATTTTCACGCAACGTTGGCCCCATAGAAGTGAATGGGGCTACTTGAAAATCGAATCGTATCTGCAAGCAAGTGCGGATGTGATGCAATTTTCACGGATGGTTGCTAAGAGATGTTGTTTGCAAACATTCAGTTTTTTATCACGTGCGTGCAAAATGCAATAAATCGCATTGCACCCTCGTGATAAAAACTGAACAACTGAACAAGATTGCAAACAAAACTGAATGACTTTGTTTGCGAAATTGCGCAGTTTATACTAAACGCATCCGCAACGCATCCAGACATTATCCGGACACGCTCGTCTGCAGAGGGCCTTACTCTATACAGACTTTGCTATTGTGATACTTCCGGATCTGGAAATCCATATGCAAATGGGTATCTTTTTTTTCCAGATCCGGATCTGTTAGACTTATTCACTGAAATACCGGATTTGTCTTTCCGGTACCATTGAGAGTAAGGAAGGATTTATTTAGGTAGACTTTAGCAATCTCTATCACAGCTTCACATAATGTGTTACCCAGCTTTCCTGGGACTCAGTGGAATACCTCCAATGGAGGCAGACTACACAGTTGGGTGTCTGTGGGTTAAGGAGACCTGGCCATAGATGAAATGCCTCACCCTTGTAATTACACTTAATAAAAGCCTGGGACTTGGAATCCGCCTCCTGGCTCCCTGCTTCATGTGTGCTGTACTTGGGCTCCTCCATCCTTACCTAGCACATCAATAGCTAGCTGACCTCACCCATGTTCCTATGAGCACATGCTCTGTGTGTTGTTGCTCTGCTGGGCACTGGGCTGACAAATCTGCACTATTTGTTAGTGGAGCCTGCTACCGATTGGCATAACGGATCAATCCGATTTCCATTATGCAGGAGAGGACTCCAGCATAACGAAAACCGGACGAATCCGTTATGCTGGCCATAGACTTCAATTATGACGGAATGAATAATGGAATGCCTCTAAAGGCATTCCGTTATGCATTCCATCATGGAATTGCGTTATGGTCCATGGTAACGGAATCCATAATGCAATTCAGCATATACCCCAACCTGAACTTCAAAATATGAAGTTCGCTCATCCCTAATTGGCATGTCTAGTGTGTGCCCAGCAGAGAAATTTTAGTGAGCCATGCCATGGGAGTAGGCGATGACAGACTAGTCACTGTCTCCTGACACCAGTTTAATGCTGTGTGTAACTTTCTGCCTTGGGCACTGACTGCAGCGCTCTGCCACTGCAACAGCCGACTAGCGCACACTACGGGAGGGTGGACAGTCAGCAAAAGGCACACTTCATGGGGCAAACAGCAGTAGTCACAGATCATGGAGGTATTGAACGCTATTTAATACGCAGCAGCAGGCACAGTTTCTCGGGGGTACAGCACACTATATAATACATAGCAGGAACAGTTCATGGTGACATGGCATACTATATAATGCATAGTAGTAGACACTGTTTATGTGGGTATGACGCACTATAATCTACAGCAGCAGGCACAGTTCATGGGGTGGTATGGCGCACTATATAATATGTAGCAGCAGACACACTTCATGGGGGATATGGCAAACTATATACTATGTAGCAGCAGACACTTCATGGGGGCATGGCACACTATAGAATGTGCAGCAGCAGACACACTTTATGGGGGATATGGCACTCTATAATATGCCGAAACATTCATAGTTCATGGGGGTATGGCAGACTAATACACAGCAACAGGCACAGTTCATGAGGGGTATGGCACACTATGTATTAAGCAACAGCAGACACAGTTCATGGGGGTGTATGGCACACTATATAATATGCAGCAGTAAGCACAGTTCATGGGGGTGTATGGCACACTATACAATATGCAGCAGTAGACAAAGTTCATGAGGGTATTGCACACAATACTCAGTAGCAGACACTGTTCATGGAGGTATGACAAACTATATAATATGCAGCAGACACAGTTCATGGAGGGTTATGACACTCAATTTGTTAGGGAGCAGCAGACACAGTTCATGAGTGGTATGGCACACTATATTAAGTTGCAGCAGACACTGTTCATGGGGGTATGGCACACTACTTGAGTGTATGGAACATTTCAGTTGGTAAAAATGGGGCATATAATCCACAGATTCAGAGTTCTTACAGTGAACAAACCTTGTCTCCACTGGACACTAAACATTTTTTTTATTTCCAGATGGAGGATGTGCCCTCTGTCTTTTGAGGGTATTTCACATGGAACAGCTTTTTACCCTACTGTCTTTATGGGAAATTTATATATATATAATGATGTAATACACAGCAGCAGGTATAGTTCATGGGGGGGGGGGGGGGCTATGGCACACTATATAATAAGCAGCAGATACATTTCATACAGGGTATGTCACACTATACAATACGCAGTATCAGGCACAATCCAAGGGGTGGGATATGGCGCACAATATAGTAAGCAACAGCTGGGTAGTTTGCAGTTGAAAAGGGGACAATGCAGGGGAGTAGTGGGTCGGTCCAGGTTTGGGTAAGAGGAGGGGCTAGGAAAAGGGTATGGGGGCCCAATTCAGATTGTTTTTATGGGGCCCAATGATTTCTATGTATGCTCCTGTCTGGACCTTGAATGACAAAACTGTCTAGCTATACAACAGTATGAATACGGAAGATTTGTCATGGAGATGTTTACTCAACTTGCTCTGGTTAGCAAATCCGAACAAGTATTCTACGATATTAGGGATTAACCAATTCGTACAAAGGCTGACCTGGAATTCTGCAGCCAGGGAAAGATGAGTAGCAGTATAATGTGTATTTAAACTGATGGTTGCAACTCTCTGTATGTAGTGAGGCACGGTATAAGTGTAGCATCCCCAAGTCAGGGGAGTATGAGGGACTGACCTGGGGGATGCCAGTGATGGAGAGGCTGGAACGTGGATCCTCTGGGGCACTCTCTGGGTTCTTGAGGGACATAGCCAGGTGTTGTGTGAGATGCCCTTGGTGTTTGTAGATTAACGTGCCTGTGGCTGGGTGTCCCTGATGTCCGTGACGCCAGTGCCGGTAACAGTGGCACACCGATTTGCAAGAGGAATAATTGAGGTGCAGGCTTGGATAGTAAACCAGAACTTCACTTTACTTAACAGTAATAAACAGCATACACTCTCTTGACAGTTCCTCAGAAGACGATTGGTTTCAGCAGGCTTTAAGTTACAGTACATCAATGGCAGGCTTATATTTAGCAAGGTGATTCAAGAGGATTAAAACAGGACTACTGCAGATCAGGCGGCTTGCACACTATTCCTGACTGATCCTGACTAGGAATATATTCTTCTCCAAGGCCCCAATGCCCTCTCTCGGCTTATATCCTTGGGATAAAGTTAGCTTTAAGTACCTCCTCGGGTATTTGTAGTACCTCTTGCTGTCTTGGTTACTGCTCTGCCTTTCCTCAGCTGGTGACCAGTGATGTTCCTGCTGGGATCCTTATCCTGTTTGCAGCTTGACTAAGGAGGCAACACTTCTCCACTAGTCCTAGGGTCTGGACTGCTCCTCCCACTCTTCCTAGGCTGGACCCTCTCAGGCTATAGGGCCTGGGCTGACTTCAACAGGCTCAGGGCCTGAACTCTGAACACCTTCACAGGCTCATGGCCTGGACTAGACTGCCTCACTTTCCCTGACTGGGCCTATATAAACTAGGGCTCCCTCTAGTCTAAAGCTGGGATGACACCCCTAGCAGGCCTGCACAATGGCACATAATAGCAGTAACAGGGTGATGGGATATATAAATAGGCATTACATTACATTGCATTTACTGAAAATGACATTCACCAATCTCCCCACAAATGAGGGGAACGTACGCACCCTAGTGACCCTTCTGTAGTGTCGGGCATCACAACTCCCGTACACTACATAAGGTGTAGTGGCACAGAACTGTGAGGGTGAGCTGGGAAGTTCTGCAGATTCCTACATGCATCTAACTCACTGTGGAGGGAAGGGTCAGTAGCCATAAAGTAGCACCACCGAAGGACCTAGCTAGGCAAAATTGCAGCTGGATATCACAGAGCATGCCAGATCTAGGGGTAAACGATAACCCACATACTGAAAGCAGCCATGGCTTGTGTTTTAGTCAGGCATGGCCTTAAGTCCAACCAGCTAGCAACCGTGTTCAAGATTCGAACAGTAGTCTGCCAGTTGAATATCACTGCCATATATGGATGCAGAGCAGGGACTCCCAAGCAGGGCAACAAAATAAAATACTGGCACTAGCCTCCTTTCACACATGACCTGTATGTGATCAGGTGGCAACCATAAGTACAAGGCTTGTATAGACTTGCATATTGTCTATATTAGGGATCAGCAACCTCCGGCACTCCATCTGTTCAGAAACTACAACTCAATGCTTTATTCACTTGTATGGGAGTTAGAAGAGCAGCCAAGCATGTTTGCAGTTGTAGTTTCACAGCAGCTGGACTGCCAAAGGTTGCTGATCCCTGGTCTATATAATGTTGCCCATACAGCTTTCCAAGGATCCCGAAAGGCTTAGTTGTGACATTTTTTTAGGAGTGAGGAGGAGGATTTAATTTGGTAGATTTAGTATTTCAAGGTCTCTATTACAGCTCCACATGGTGGTAACCCAGCTTTTCCAGGACTGTGAAAGGCAAATCTGCCTAGCTATGGTACTATGTATGAGTGAGGAGGAGGATTTGTCTTGGCAGATTTAGTATTCTGCAGTATCTATTACAGCTCCACACGGTTATAAGCCAGCTTTACCAGGACCCCCAGAAGGCAAATCTGCATTAATATGGGACTATTTGAGAGTAAGGAAGGATTTATTTAGGTAAACTTTAGCAATCTCTATCACAGCTTAACATAATGTGTTACCCAGCTTTCCTGGGACCCAGTGGAATACCTCCAATGGAGGCAGCCCACACAGCTGGGTGTCTGTGGGGTAAGGGTTAGGTAAAAGATAGCCCACATACTGATAGCAGCCATGGCCTGTGTTTTAGTCAGGCATGGCCTTAAGGCTGGGAACACACCTAGGCGTTTCTGAATCGCGAGTATGACGCGCGTTTTACGCGCGTTTTTAGATGCGCGTTTTTGTCACTAAGAAACGCGCGTCATGCGCGATTCAGTGATTCTCCCCTATGGCAACATTGTCCATAGGCGCGTTAAAACGCCCCAAAGAAGCTCATGTACTTGTTTTGGCGTTTTACAGCGCGTTCAAACGCGCTGTAAAACGCCCAAATGTGAACCATGCCCATATGGATGCATGGCTTTTCACATGTTGAGCGTTTTTCAGCGCGTATGAACGCGCTGAAAAACGCTCAGGTGTGTTCCCAGGGTAAGTCCAACCAGCCAGCCACTTATGAATAATACTGTGTGAGAGACTGTGGCAAGTGCTAAATTTCGTCATGGCAAGAAGTGTAGTGACACACATTTCTAACTTGCTGTGGAGGGGAAGGTCACTAGCCATAAAGGTGCACTACCTCAGGAGCTAGATAGAAAAAGTCGCAGCTGGATATCACAGAGGATTCCAGAGCTAGGGGTAAAAGATAGGTTAGATACTGATAGCAGCCATGGCCTGTGTACTAGTCAGACATGATAGACAGTTTCACACGATTTGTATGTATGAAACTGGCTAAAGCCAAGTTCACACTTCAGTTATTTGGTAAGTTGTTTCCATCAGTTATTGTGAGCCAAAACCAGTAGTGAAGCCTACACAGAGAGAAGGTACAATGGAAAGATCTGCGCCTGTTCTGTGTTTTTTGACCTGCACCTGGTTTTGGCTCACAATGACTGATGGAATTAACTGACTAAATAACTGAAGTGTGAATTCGACCTAACCTGTTGCATGTGCGCTTGGCAGCTGAAGGCATCTTTGCTGGTCTCATGTTCATATGTGCCCGCATTGCTGAAAAAAATTATGTTAAAATATGTGCAAATGAACCTCTAGGACAGGGCCGGTTCTAGGTGAAACGGGGCCCTGGGGCAAAAAACAATAAGGGACCCACCTCCATGTCACGTCATCACCCCCTCCTTTTTACATCACCCCCTTCACGTCACATTATTCCCCCCCCCCCTATGGCAGCATACTCCCCCCCCCCCTCCGAATGGCACATTTCTCCCCCTCCATATCACGTCATCACCCCTTCTTTTTTCATCACCCCCTTCGCGTCACATTATTCCCCCCCCCCAGAAATACAGAGCCCCATACCTCTTACATCCATTGATGTCTCCTTTAATGTAGATGCTCTCTGTCCTCGTCTTTTCCTTTCAGACCTTCAGACCAGACCACCATTTTGTAGCCATTTTCCGTCTCTGAAGTTTGACAACAACGAAAAAAACTTAGTTTACTACTTTTCCATCATTCTCCAATCTTCTGCACAAATCATCCTACTACCACCAATACTGTGCCGCTGTGCTCCCCAATACTATACTGCAGAAACAGATAATACCCCTGATAATACTAGTACCACACAGAGCCCCCCCATAAAAAATACCCCTTCTTTGTGGCCTCAGTAGAAGTCCCCATAGTGCCCCATAATTATGTGCCAGTAACAAGTGCCTCCCATAGATGCTCCCCAATCATGTGCCAGTAACAAGTGCTTTTCCCACCCCCCCATGTGCCAGTAACAAGCGCCTCTCCCCCCCCCCATGTGCCAGTAACAAGTGCCTCCCCCATCCCATGTGCCAGTAACAAGTGCCTCTTTAACCCCCCACCCCATGTGCCAGTAACAAGTGCCTCTTTAACCCCCCCACCCCATGCGATGACGTCATTGTGCAGCCTACACAGACCTCCAATAGGCTGCCGGCACAAGATCCATAGATCCAGGAGATCTCCACATTCATCTGCTGCAGCTCAGGGGATGTGCCCATTCTGCTGCAACTTTCTTCCTCTCACAACTCAGGAGGCAGTTGAAGGGTGAAACTGAGCATGTGCGGCCATCACAGAAATAAGAAGATGGACAAACAGCAGGTGGCGCTATACAGATATGTTTTATTGATTTTGGTCTTCTGTCCCAGGCTCAGACTATAGCTAACGGCTGAATTCACTGGCAGTGGCAAGTGGCACCATGGGCCCGGGCAGAGGAGCCCCTGCCCCAGGCTTAAAGGAGTTATCCTATGATTAATGTAAAAAATTAAAATCAGACATATAGTACATGACAATCTGTTTCTAACAAATCTAAAACCAGCCCTGTACCTACAATTGCTCTGCTGGCACCTCAAGGGGAGTGGCCTTTCTACTGCAGGAGGCTGATAAAGGATGAGATTGAGCATGTGCAGCTATTTCAGAGAATCGGACAAAGAAATAACATAAACAAACTGTAGTGGCGCTATACAGATACATTTTATTGAATAATTCAGTGGCTATACTGAATTTTTAATTACATGCAATTACAAAAGTATTCAGATCCAGGTGCTGGTTTGAAAATTGTAGAATATTTTGTGAGGGACAACCCCTTTAGGTCCAACCAGCCAGTCAGCCACTTGTGAACAATACTATGTGAGAGAGTGTGTGCTGTGCATAATTGTGCAAACTGTGTGGAACCATGCCATGGGAAAGAAGTGCAGTGGCAGAGAGATGAAATCTCCATCATTATTGCTTTCTATGTTGAGGCTCATAGGAGTTGGGTACAACGCAGACAAGAGATAGTAAACAGTTGACTCTTAATCCCTTCTAGACACAGCCAGTTTTCACCTTTCTACGGCCTCATGCACACAACCATATTTTCTTTCCGCTTTCGTTCCATTTTTTGTGCGGCCTGTATGCAGAACCATTCACTTTAATGGGGCTGTAGAAAATATGGACGTTACTCTGTGTGCATTCTGTTTCCATTTGTCCGCATGGCCGTTCCGCAAAAAAGTAGTGCATGTCCTATAAGGCCCCATTCACACATCCGCAAATGGGTCCGCATCAGTTCCGCAATTCTGCGGAACGGGTGCTGACCCATTTATTCTCAATGGGGCCGGACGTGAAGCCTCAGATGTTGAACAACGCATTCGTGAAAAACGGACCACAAAACAACAACGGTCGTGTGCATGAGCCCTTACACAGCCTAATTTTGCAAATCTGATGTCTCACTTTATGTGATAATAACTTTGGGATGCTTTTACTTATCCAAGCAATTCTGAGGATTTTTTTTCATGACACATTGTACTTCACATTAGTGGTAAATTTTGGTCAATATGTTTCACCTTTATCTTAAAAAATCTAAAATTTACTGAAAATTCGGACAAAAATTAGCAATTCTGTAAATTTGAATTACCGGTAATCTGCTTTTAAGGTCTTTTGTACATGAGCGTATTTTCTGTCCGTGTCCGTTCCATTTTTTTGAGGACCGTACGCGGAACCATTCATTTCAATGGGTCCGCAAAAAACGGAAGGTATTGCGTGTGCATTCCATTTCTGTATATCCGTTCTGCAAAAAGATAGAACTTGTCCTATTATTGTCCGCATAACGGACAAGGATTGTACTGTTCTATGAGGGGCCAGCTGTACCGTTCAACAAAATACAGAACACACATGGACATCATCCGTATTTTTTGCGGATCTGTTTTTTGCGGATTTTCTGTCCGTGTCCGTTCCATTTTTTTGAGGACCGTACGCGGAACTATTCCGTTTTTTGCGGACCCATTGAAATTAATAGTTCAGCGTACGGTCCTCAAAAAATGGAACGGACACGGACAGAAAATCCGCAAAAAACAGATCGCAAAAATACGGATGATGTCCATGTGTGTTCTGTATTTTGTTGAGCGGTACAGCTGGCCCCTCATAGAACAGTACAATCCTTGTCCGTTATGCGGACAATAATAGGACAAGTTCTATCTTTTGCAGAACGGATATACAGAAATGGAATGCACACGCAATACCTTCCGTTTTTTGCGGACCCATTGAAATGAAGGTATTGCGTGTGCATTCCATTTCTGTATATCCGTTCTGCAAAAAGATAGAACTTGTCCTATTATTGTCCGCATAACGGACAAGGATTGTACTGTTCTATGAGGGGCCAGCTGTACCGTTCAACAAAATACAGAACACACATGGACATCATCCGTATTTTTTGCGGATCTGTTTTTTGCGGATTTTCTGTCCGTGTCCGTTCCATTTTTTTGAGGACCGTATGCGGAACCATTCATTTCAATGGGTCCGCAAAAAACGGAAGGTATTGCGTGTGCATTCCATTTCTGTATATCCGTTCTGCAAAAAGATAGAACTTGTCCTATTATTGTCCGCATAACGGACAAGGATTGTACTGTTCTATGAGGGGCCAGCTGTACCGTTCAACAAAATACAGAACACACATGGACGTCATCCGTATTTTTTGCGGATCTGTTTTTTGCGGACCGCAAAATACATACGGTCACAGGCCTAAGACAGATAGTGATACCAGGGGGGGATTGGGAACTTAACCACTTCCAGACCGAACCATTTACCCCCTTCCTGACCAGGCCTAAGTTTGTAAATCTGACATGTGTCACTTTATGTGGTAATAACTTTGGAACGCTTTTACTTATCCAAGCTAGTCTGAGATTGTTTTCTCGTGAGTCGTGACACATTGTACTTCATGATAGTCATAAATTTGAGTCAATATATTTCACCTTTATTTATGAAAAAATCCCAAATTTACCAAAAATTTTGAAAAATTCGCAATTTTCTAAATTTCTAATTCTCTGCTTTTAAAACAGAAAGTGATACCTCATAAAATATTTATTACTTAACATTCCCCATTTTGTAAATGTCATTTTATTTTTTTAGGACGTTAGAAGGCTTAGAATTTTAGAAGCAATTCTTAAAATTTTTAAGAAAATTTCCAAAACCCACTTTTTAAGGACCAGTTCAGTTCTGAAGTCACTTTGTGGGGCTTACATAATAGAACCAACCCATAAATTACCCCATTTTAGAAATGACACCCCTCAAACTATTCAAAACTGGTTTTAGAAATGTTGTTAACCCTTTGGCCTATTTCACACGAGCGTCGCGGGTGAGGGCCGGATGTGGGTGCATTGCAGGAAACCCGCACAAGTAGGCACACAATTTCAGTCAGTTTTGTCTGCCATTGCGTTCCGTTGTTGTTTTTTCTGCGCGAGTGCAATGCATTTTGCACGTGCGTGATAAAAAACTGAATATGATACTCAGAGCCGAACCCAGACTTCTTCACTGAAGTTCGGGTTTGGGTTAGGTGTTCTGTTGATTTTATTATTTTCCCTTCTAACATGGTTATAAGGGAAAATAATAGCATTCTTAATACAGAATGCTAACTACAATGTCCATTGAGGGGTTAAAAAATAAAAAAAAATAAACTCACCTCATCCACTTGATGGCACAGCCGGTTTCGTCCTCTTTCTTCTTCCTGCAGAACCTGCAAAAGGACCTGTGAATGAATTTACTTTAATGGGGTCCGGGGTTGCTCATTCCTATTTACTAACATCATTTCTTAGCAACCATGCGTGAAAATCGCACCCCTGCGATTTTCACGCAGCCCCATTCATTTCTATAGGGCCTGCGTGAGTGAAAAACTCAGAATATAGAACATTCTACGATTTTCACGGAAAGCACAAGTGATGCGTGAAAAACATCGCTCATGTATACAGCCCCATTGAAATGAATGGGTCAGGATTCAGTGCGGGTCCACAGTAATTAAATTAAATTTTTTGCAGATTTTCCATTTTAATAAATTTTATCCTGGAACACATCAAGGGTAAACAACAAAACAAACTTCAGTTTTTTACCTTTATTTTGCAGTTCGCATAAACACCCCATATGTGGTCATATACCGCTATTTGGGCACACAACAGGGCACAGAAGGCAAGGAGCGCCATATGGTTTTTGGAGGGCAGATTTTGCTGGAATGGTCTTTGGGCACCATATTGCATTTGAAGAGGCCCTGAGGTAACCCCACAGTGAATACCTCCAAAAAGTGACCACATTTTGTAAACTACACCACCCAAGGACTTGTTAAGGGGTGTAGCGAACACTTCACTCAACAGATTTTTATTTTTAACAAGAGAATGGTGCTTTAGGCTCAAACTTTCTTTTTCACAAAAGATAACAGGATAATATCCCCCCCCCCCCAAATTTGCTACCCACTTTCTCCTGAATACAGTAACACCCCAGTTGTGGTCGTAAACTGTTATTTGGGAATACGCCAGGGCTCAGAAGGGAAGGAGCGGCATCTGGATTTTATAACATGGAATTTTCTGTCATGGTTTTTAAGAGCAATAACATTTTTTATTTCTTGTTAAATGAGCTGCGTGAGGGCTTATTTTGTGCAAGACAAGCTTTAGTTTTTATTGCCACCATTTTGGGGTACATTTGGCTTTCTTTTATCTCATTTTGGGGAGGTAAAGTCACAAAAAAAGCTGTTTGGTATCATTTTTCTATATCTTTTTTTTACACTGTGGGGTAGATCATGAGATATTTTTATAGATCCAGTCATTATGGTCGCAATGATAGCAAATATGTCTATTTTTTTTTTTTTTTTTGCATTTTACACAATAAAAACATTTTTAGAAAAAAAAATCGTGTTTTTGTGTAACGATTTTCTTAGAGCCAAATTTTTTTAATTTTTCTGGCTGTAGTCTTGTGTGAGGGCTTGTTTTTTGTGAGGTGAGGTGACAAAAAAAACCCTGTTTTGGCATAATATTTATTAGTTTTCATTACAATGTTTACTTGATGGGGTAGATTATGTGATATTTTTGTAGAGCCAATTATTATAGATGCGGCAAAACCAAATATGTCAAATTTTTTTTCTTTTTTTTTACATTTTACACAATAAGAGCATTTTTAGAAATAAAATTATGTTTTTGTGTTGCAATTTTCATAGAGCCATATTTTTTTTAATTTTTCAGGCTATGGTCTGGTGTGGGGGCTCATTTTTTGCGGGATGAGGTGATGTTTTTATTGCTACCATTTTGGGCTACATACGACTTTTTGATTGATTAACATTATGTTTTTTGTGAGGTGAGCTCACAAAAAAAAAATCTGTTTTGATGTTCCTTTTTTTTTTTTATGGCGTTCACCTGATGGGGTAGATCATATGATATTATTATAGTGCCGGTCGTTGCGGATGCGGTGATACCAAATATGTCTATTTTATTTTTTTTCTTCTATTTTTTAAATAATGAATTTGGGGGGATTGTTTTTTTTTTAAATGTGAAACTTTTGTTTTTGTTTTTTAAACACTTTATTCTTTTATTTTACACTTTGTATCCCCCATAAATTTATACAAGACCTCTGGGGGACATTTAACTTCATTTTTATTTTTTCCACTATTGATTTCTCCTGTAACTGGGGCTGATATAGTAGCCCCAGGTACAGTGGAAATACACCCCCCAGAGAGGCTGTACAGCAGTATACTGCACTGTACAGCCTCATTGCAGGGCTGACTGTGGTCAATGAAAGACCCGACTGCTCCTGCACTTCCCCGGTACTGGCGGTCACATGACCAACGGGCCGGGACAGGAAGCGGCATAGCGCTTTCTGATCTGTATACACAGCTCTCGTTGAGCGCTGTGTATACAGCGATCTAGAAGGCAGGGACACCCAGGAATGGTCCCTGCCTTCTCCCTGGGGTGCCCTGCTGTCACTGACAGCAGGTCCCCCGCTCGGCAGCTGCACGATTAGCATTCCAGCACGTCCATTCAGAGATAAACCAACCACCCAAGGACGTTTATAGTAATGGGTGGTTTATAGTAATGGGTCGGGAAGTGGTTAAAGTGGCCCTGGAAAAAAACCTAAAACTGGCCCCATGTTTTAGGTGGGCTTAAACTTACATTAGACTGGCCAAAACTAGTAGGTGGGGACAACCGAAGTTGGCAGGGCCGGCAATACTTTAGTGCAGCACAGAATACCGCCCCCAGCAGAATCAAATACCACAGGACAGCACAAAATACTTCTGCCCTCATCACAGTATTTAACTATCACCATCATGAGGGTAGTAATATAGTTGAGTGCAGGAGAGCACCTGAGGCTGTTGAGCATCAGATGATTATGTACCTGGCCTGCGGCCATCAAGTGGGCTTCAGTGGCTCCCTGGGCACCGGCCCACCGGGAAATTTCCCTGTAGGGTCGATGACCAATTCGCCTTTGAGTGATACCTTAATTAACATTCACCATATCTTGGCATAAATTTGTAAATGGTATTTGCTTTTTAGGACTTTAAAGGGAATCCATCATTTTTATTTTCCTTCTGTCCCCGGTTTTTCCACTGTCAACACTCAAAACTTCACAGTCTGGACAGGTGTGCTATTCATACATAGAGTGCTGACAGCGGGTGAACAGGAGGCAGTAGGAAAATAAAAAAAAAATAGTGATCCTGACTCCTTATCTGCAGTACTACTCATGTGGTACTGCAGATAGTCTAAAATCAAGGTGACATATTCCCTTTAAAAGGCTTAAAATTTTGGAAGCAATTTTTCCTACTTTCAAGTAAATTTCGAAACCAACCTTTTTAAAGACCAGTTTAGTTCTGAAGTGACTTTGAGGAGCTTACATAATTGAAACCACACATAAAGGACTCCTTTTTTGTTAAAAAAAAAAACTGTAGCCCTGAAATTATTCAAAACAGATTTTCGAAACGTTGTTAACCCTTTAGGTGTTCCACAGGAATTAAAGCAAAATTGAGATGAAATGTAAAAATTAAATTTTTTTGCAGATTTTCTTTCCTGTAACACAAAATGTGGTTAACAACAAAACAGACATCAATATTTATTGATTCTGCAGTTTACAGTATGTGGTCGTAAACTGCTGTATGGGCACACAACAGAGCTAAGAAGGGAAGGAGCAACATATGGTTTTTGGAGGACAGAATTTGCTGGAATGGATTTTGGGCACCAGACTGCATTTGAAGAGACTATAAGGTAAAACTACAGTAGAAACACTCCAAAAGTGACCTCACTTGAAACTAAATCCCTCAAGGAATTTTTTAAGAAGAGTATTTGACCCAATAGGTATCTCATAGAATTTAGAGACACTTGGCTGTGAAAATTTAAATGTTCATTTCCCAATAAAATCTTGCTTTAGGCCCAATTTTTTCATTTTTACAAGGGTTAACAGGAGAAAAAGCACCCCACATTTTTTTCCTGAATCCCCCAAAACCCCATCTTTGGTTGTAAACTGCTGTATAGACACATTGCAGGGCTCAGTAGGGAAGGAGCATCATTTGCCTTTCTGAGGGTAGATTTTCCTGGAATAATTTTCAGGCTCCATTTTGGAAAATAAACTCCTCATGGAATTTGTTTAGGGGTGAAATAGGCGCTTTGACCCTACAGACGTTTCATTGCATTTAGAAACACTTGGCTGTGAAAATAAAAAATGACGCCTTGTCCAAAAAAATGTTGCTTCAGCCTAACATTTTTCATTTTCACAAGGGGTAACA
Organism: Bufotes viridis; assembly: GCA_033119425.1. NCBI lineage: Eukaryota > Metazoa > Chordata > Amphibia > Anura > Bufonidae > Bufotes > Bufotes viridis. Next base: position 232,114,833 of record CM065591.1, on the reverse strand, counting down.
GGAGTAAAAGGACCCCAACAATTTGTTACGCATTTTATCCTGAAACTGCAACACCCCATATGTGGTTGTAAATTGCTGTATGGGCACGCCGCAGAGCTCAGAAGGAAAGGAGGGCAGATATTGCAAAGATCCTAAGATACTCCTCCATTAGAAACCCCCAAAAATTTAAACTTAACCCTTCAAGTAATCACCTAGGGGTAAAGTGATTTGCTTTACCTCACATGTGTTTCATAGAATTTTTAAGATTGGGACATAAAATGAAAAGTTACATTGCATTTCAAATATAAAGCCTGTAGTTTTAGCCTCAAATGTTTCATTTTCACAAAAGGTAATAGGAGAAAAAGCGCTCCAAATTTTGTCACATAATTTTTTCAGAGTATAACAATACCCCCTGGTCATAAACTGCTATTTGTTCAGTTTAATCACACTTAATAGCTTCAGTCATACAAATGTATTCAACACCATACCTCCATGACTGAAGCACAAGTCACCAGTATATAATGTGGCAGAATTCTCATACAAGCCATTCGAATTGAGAAAGTCAGTAGGATGACTAGGGAAAAGTCTTAAAAAATAAATAAAAAATCCAAGTCCAGTTGCTCTGACTTATTACTGATTATATGCTGTTTGGGCACACTGCAAAAATTAATGCACAGGAGATGGTGCCTGGACATACAACAGGCTTTAGGAGTAAAAGAGCACTTGAGGACTGATGGGGTGATTTACACTGCTTGTGCTGACAACTGTAGAGGTTCTGGGGTGAAATAATAAATGGAACCCATGATAAGTGACCCCATTTTGGAAATTCTGCCCCTCAACGGGTGAAGTGAGCACTATGACTCCACAGGAAATTTGCAGAAATTAATGCGCAGCAAATGGTGCAAAATAAAAATTGCAATTTTTTCACAGATATGGTAATTCAGTGCCCAATATACAATTCAAAGCTGGGGCCATCTAAGACACACCACACTTGTAATATTGAATTCATAGGAAGGTTCTACTGGGTACATAAGAACACAAAAAAAACAGCTTTCACTTTCACTACATCTACAGGCTATTGCTCCTGCAATCTATAGCCCTGTCTTTAAAGGGGTTATCTAAAATCTAAAACATGTCCCCTAATGCCCAGACCCATCATATAGATTATACTTACCTTGCTCCCTGGCAGCCGCGTTGCTCCTGATCCCCGCATGGCCAGAGCTGCATCTCCCCGTCACGCGGATCAAAACATCTGGTGATGGTGGGAGCAGCCAATAGCAGGCCACGATGGGGATCAGCTTCCTTAGCGCCACCCGGAGAAGGGCAAGTATAATTTATATGAGGGGTCCAGGCATTGGGGGGCATGTTTTAGACTTTGGATAACCCCTTTAATGCTTTCTATAAGAGGAGAGTGGGCAGAGTATTCAGAGGTAGAATTTGGGTAAACTATTGACTCTTAAAGGGACTCTGTTTAGTTGCCTGCTGCCACTTAAAAAGCTATTCTCATTTCACCTATTGCCTCTCACTATGACTGTGCCCTCTTTGAGAGACTGTTGTTCCTGTTACACCAGTGTCCGCCTGGTTGCCTCTCAGTGGGGAAGCATGCATACTACTCAAGGGCCAGCATGCTTTCTGTAAGTTCTGAATTCCTTACATGCATATATCTGGCATTGGTAATATACATTAACAATTGACAAATGGCTGTCAATGGCAAAGGAAGATGCACAATTCTGCCTGGGATACAAGTTACTGTGAATTGCTACTGATTGCTTACTAGAAGAAAAAGCACAGCATGAAAGATAATTACACCCTTTGATTGAAACCTAGGACAACTCTGCTGATAGAAAATAATATAGGAAATAGCCAGCTCACACTTTTGCACTTCACTCTCCGGATCCCATTGTGTGTTTAAGTGTTTAAAACTGAAGAAAGAAGGTATAGAATCCAGCATGCAATAAAATCTATGTAATTCATTTCCACACTCCACTCTCACTCCATGAGTAAGACCGCACAGTGCGGGTGAAACATGTCGGTTCTGGAGTTCTAGGAGTGTGTTTGTACCTGGATTTTAATATGTAGTAAATTATGAAGATTTTATTGCACTTTGGATTCAATACCTTCTTTCTTCAACCCTGCTGATACTCACAGGGGGTACTGTGGTTGACCACTTTTTTGAGGGTATTCTGGCTGTCTCTCTTGAGCTCCGTGTGGCTCTCCCATGTACAGGAACTGTATCTGACACTTCTGAGGTGCACTTTAGTTGACATTTGTGGCGGCATTATAGCTGTCTCTCATGGGGCTTTTTTGTCTGACCCTCACTGGACAATGGCTAACCTGTGGATCTCTATCTTGGTGAGCACCATGGCTGCAGTACCTGTCACGGTTATGTTGGCCTTGTGACTGGCTTTTCTTATTTTTAGCCAGTGCAATGAATACACTTACACACACAGCAATATTCATGATCAGTTTACTTTTTGGCAAGAGAAGAGCCTTTACGTTGGAAAAATGTCACCATGTATACGAGTTCTGTATGTGTATGTTTTATATACCTTTCTCCGTCCTGAGCCTGGCTTACAGCAGTGCTTGGCCCCCTGATGGAGTCAATGGCCATAAGGGCCACAACTGGTGACCTGAAAATTCATCAGGTTTATCAGGTTTGTTTAGAAAGAAAATCTAGGTTCCCCTCCTTCTCTCTTCTGGGATACCATAACAATTTTGGTGAAATGTAATGGAGGGAACATCGACTGCGGACAGGGCCAGCGCCACCATTAGGCGAACTAGATGTTCCCCTGGGGCACCGGCCTGCTGGGGGCGCCCTAGTGGGCTCCCCCTGTCTGGGGCTGCAGCGCTGGGCGAGCTGTTCTTGAGCCATCTCCAGCACCATTACAGGGGGGCCAGGAGGTGGAGGTCCTTCTTAAATATGGCAGAGCAGGCACCTGCTTACCTGATGGCAGGTGCCTGCTCTGCCAGTAAATTACCGGAGGAGAGGAGGCGGGCGGCAAGGGAGGCTGTTCTAGCAGCTCCCTACTCCTCCCTTGCGCGCCCTCTGTGATGCCGGGAGCCGGAATTTGACATCATTCCGGCCCCGGCATACTAAATGGCGCGCTGGAGGACTGAGAAGCTGCACCACACTGGACCCCAGGGAGGTGAGTGTTTAAGTGTTTGACTGAGTGAGTGTCTTCCTGTGTGTGTATGTCAGTGAGTGAGTGTTTGTCATTGAGTGAGTGTGTGTATGTCAGTGAGTGTGTATGTCTGTCTGTCAGTAAGTGTCTGTGTGTTTTTGTCAGTGAGTGTGTGTATGTTTGTCATTGAGTGTATATGTGTGTGTTTGTCCGTCTGAGTTTCTGTGTGTGTGTGTGTGTGTGTTAAAGTGGGTAGGTGTATGTCTGTCAGTGAGTCTGGGTGATTGTATGTCTGTCAGTGAGTGTCTGTGTGTGTTTGTCAGTGAGTTTCTGTGTTTCAGTGGGTAGGTGTATGTCTGTCAGTGAGTTTCTGAGTTATTGAATTTCTGTCAGTGAGTTTCTGTGTGTGTATCAGTGAGTGAGTGTGTGTCTGTCAATGAGTGTCTGAGTGAATGTATGTCTGTCTGTCAGTGATTGTGTGTGTGTGTCTGTGTCTGTCAGTGAGTAGGTCTGTCAGTGAGTTTCTGTGTACGTCATTCAGTGAGTGTCTGAGTAAGTGTATGTCTGTCTGTGAGTGTGTGTATGTCAGTGAATGAGTATGTCGGTCGTTCAGCGAGTGTCTTAGTAAGTGCATGTCTGTCAGTGAGTGTGTGTGTGTCTGTCAGTGAGTTTCTGTGTGTGTGTGTTTCAGTGAGTGAGTGTATGTGTGTCAGAGTGTGTGTCTGTCAGTGAGTGAGTGATATGAGGGGACGGCAAAATGGTTCTTTGCCTAAGGCCGCAAAAATCCTTGCCCTGGCCCTGACTGCGAATATGGATGTGACCTCAATCCCCATCTCTGGTCCACGTAGTGCTCTTCACCTCTGATCCATATTCACAACAGAAGTGAATATACAGGTTTTTGTGGAAGCATTTATATCAAATACAATTGTTTGGAAATAATGTTGCATTTATCTAGGATGAAATATCTACCGATTACAAAGTACAATACCTATTGTATACATTACTTTAGCACATATTGTAATCATGATACATTGTGTAAAGTGGCATCTTAAGTTGATACCCTGTCCTGATCTTTAGAATAAAGCTGCATTGTTGCTATGGTAACATATCCTACCATGTAAAAATGCATTTGTGCACGTATTTGTACTAAACCTGTTTGCACAAGTCTATGCTCAGTATGTATATTGTGTCATTGACCGGCGTGTTATCCATTGTGATTATCCGTGTTATCCGTTCTGTATTCGCAGTATATTAAAGGATATTAGAGCTCAGTGGTACATGGTAACTAGTATGAACCTACATCCTAATAATTGTAGTGCATACACTTGAATTCACAGAATGTGTTTAATATATTCAAATATATGTCCAGCTTCAGATTTAATAGCAATAAAGTGTGGGTTAGCAAGTATAGTACATAATAATACAAGGAAATATGGGGAATGTGCCGAGGTGGCAGCTCTGGAGTAACACCAGGGACAATCTGACTCTAGGATATCATTCTACAGAACACTCATTTAAACACTCAGAATATTAATAAGCTGCTAATAGGATCATTATGGTCCCCTGGGCACCTCTATTAAATGTTTCTTGCTGCTTATATCATCTGTAAGATTTGTTTAAGATTCATACACATAAATCAAGAAATTCACCATCAGTGGCTGAGAGATAACACAAGAGCTTCATAGATGGAATGATTGTAGAAGGGATTATCAGTGATGCAGATCAGTTCATTGACTTTACTCTATAATATCAGATTATTTATGACTTTGCAATGGAATACAGATGTGATGAGTGCAGGTTGGAGGTGAGAATAAGAAATAGAAATAGATTGGGAGATGACTGGTATTAAATATTCAATTAGTAGTCTATAGAGGAAAAGATTTAAAAGCTGCAGAGGGTGACACCTAGTGGTGAGAAACACAATGAACTTATCACTTTGCTCAGCAATTAAGAAACAGAAATAATGTTTACATTTATATTCTACCCCAGTATTAGGAATCTTAATACTGGGGTAAAACTGGGGAGGGCTGGTAGAGCATGTGACTCCAGTGCAGGGGGTGCTGACAAGCCACTCTGTATGGACCAGGCCATGGGCCCTGGTGCAAGAGTTCAGCTTGGGCCCCTCTTCCCTCCGTGCTTTGTGTGTCTTCTTATGTGGCACTAGGGTCTTTGGGCCCCCTCAGGCTCCTGGGCCCGGTAGCGACTGCTACCTCTGCACCCCCTATAGCTACGCCCGTGGACCAGGCCAAGATAACCGAATCGGGTGTAGGTTTGGGAACCCCTTGTTACCACACTAGTGATTAGTGGGGGCAGTGTTGGTCCCTATACTCTTCAGTAAATTGTAGAGGGTTTGCACAATAAAATATCAATTTTTGCAGACGATACTAAACTGTAAGGTAATTAACATGGAAGAGGACAGTATACTGCTACAGAGGGATATGGATAGTTTGGAGGCTTGGGAAGAGAAGGTTTAACACTGACAAATGTAAGGTTATGCACATGGGAAGGAATAATGCAAGTCACCAGTACATACTAAATGGTAAAATACTGAGTAAGGCCTCATGCACATGACCGTACGTATTTTGCGGTCCGCAAAAAATGGATCCGCCGAAAATACGGATGACGTCCGTGTGCATTCCGTATTTTGCGGAACAGAACAGCGGGCCCCTGATAGAACAGTACTATAGGACATGTTCAAGAACGGAAATACGGACATATGGAAACGGAATGCACACGGAGTAACTTCTGTTTTTTTGCGGACTCATTGAAATTAATGGTTCCGTATACGGTCCACAAAAAAAACGGAATGGAAAGAACATACGTTCATGTGCATGAAGGAACAAGGAAATTTAGACTAGCACATTCATATACATAATCACAGGTGCATATCCATCAAGCAAACATGGTTGATAATAAAATGACTGCACAACATTTCACATACAAACAATAGAGTTGAGAAATGGGAATCATTCTAAATTAAAGTGGTATTATACCTACTATAAGTTGGTAAGGCTGATTAGTCAGCCTGCATTTGTGTGAGGGGCGGAGGCTCTTCATATACGAGCTACAGCCTCACTCACGGGCGTGTGTTTTCAGGTGCACAGCTGCTGGTGTCATTAGCGAACTACCTTCCCTGGTGGTAGGATTCTTTCTTTGCAGCATGGAGCTTTTTATTTTGCTCTCTGCTACCGTAGCATGCACGCGCCATAATACGTAAGTAAGTTAGGCCAGGGCCCGTCTCTCCTGGCCGGTCGGAACCGACTTTGCTAGCGAACGGGAGGCTTCGCCTCAGTATTTGCTATCTCAGGTTTGTTCGTTTGGGCTAAATATTTCTATTTCTTTTCAACTTTGTTTGTTTGGTAATAGGAGTTAAATCTTACAAGTTTTACTTCGCTTTGTTCGTCTCGTATGAAAAGTTACTTCAGCCGGTCTGCATAAAGGAAGAGTTTCCTGGGCTGCACGTGACGTCATGTTTGAAGATCGGACGCAGCTGTTGTTGTTCAGGCCTCTTGCTGTAGCTGTTCCTTGCCATGTGTCTCCCCCCTCCCCCCACTACCACCATCTTTACACTTCACGTATTTCACTGCTTACATCACATTCTGTACCCAGCCGACATCTGGATCCGTATTACACGCCTGTTATTACATGTTGCCATAGCTGTTACTTTTACTCCATTTTTATTCTCTGGACGCACCACTCTGGTGTTCACAATTGCTCCACTCACAACCAGAGCTGCGTTCATGCGTCGACTGGTATACCATGTTTGCTCTGCTCACAGTGAGAGCTGTGTTTACACGTCCGCTGTCACAACATGTTCATACTAGGCTTGTTTCAGAGCTGCATTCACGTTCACTGTTGCATCATGTTTATGCTCCGCTCACATTTAGAGCTGCTATTCTTCCAATTTCATTCTCTGCCACACCCAGCGGTGCATTCACACTTGCGCTGTCAAATCATTTTTTGCACTCCACCCACGACCAGAGTTGCATTCATACATCTATCTGTATATCATGCTTGCTCTACTCGCACCCAGAGTTGCATTCACACATCCTATGCTACTACATGTTCTTTCCAGGCCCATTTCAAGAACCGCATTCACGTCGCTGTTACATCTATATTATGCTCCGTTCACATCCAGAGCTGCTGTTATACCAAATTTTATGCTCTGCTTATACCCAGAGTTGTGTTCACACTTCTACTGGTACACCAGGTTGTATACCCCACTCACCAAAGCAGCTTTCCATGTCTGCTGTCACATCAAGTTAATATTCCGTTCACATCCAAAGCTGTGTCCGCATGTCTGCTTTTACATCTTGTTCTATACTCCATTCACTACTAGAGATGCGTTCACGTGTCTGCTTTTGCATCACGTCAATACTCTGCTCACTTTCAGATTGCATTTATACGTCTGCTTTATCCCATGCTTTTCTGCTCTACCCATACTCAGAGCTGTGCCCATACCATGTTTTTTAGGTACCACTCACATCCAAAGCTGCGTTCACCCATTTGTTGTTACATCATGTGTTGTACTCTGCTCCCACTCAAAGCTGCATTCTCCTGTTCATTGCTACGTCATGGTTTTACTCCATCTCACCGGGGCAGTCTGCACCCACTGCTCTGGTACCTCTCTCCCGAGAAACATAACTGCGTTCTTTTCAGGCTTACGTTCCTTTCCTCGGTGGTCTGTTACATTCCATAGGTCTACTTTTCTGTTCACTTAAAAAAAAAAAATATCCTTCTTTAATCCTGGTCAGACTGGTCTCCTTTTACTTCTGGTTCGTATTCACTCAGATTGGTCTCCTGCCCTAGTTCACCAAACAGCTCCTCAGTGGAGGTCAGTGGGCCAATAGGAGTAAGTTTCCTGCTATGTTTTCACAAGCTGTTTATTTGTTTGTCACGATAAGAGACTTCTCTTAGCGAACTTGCAATGCCTCAGGCTCTTGTTTTTCTCCCATCTCTGTTTCAATTTCATGTTTACGTTTTATGGTTCGCGGTGGTTAGTGTTTTATGTATGCACGTGCTTTGGATTACTAATGTCTATATTTTCAATGCCTGTTGGCAGTTATGTTTCTTAGGCCACCTTCTAGCCAATCCAATCATTCAAGTGGCTGCATATCCCATCAGGTACGTTTTAATTACTTATCGTCACCGCAACGTCATCCAGATCAGTCTCTCGGCTTAGGGGCCCTATGACTGCTTCGGCCTGTGGCTTCGGGGGCCCTATGACTCATCCGGCCTCATGGCTACGGGGGCCCTATGACCGTTTTTCATGTTTTTTTTGTTAGGGGTACGAAATGGTTGTAGTCTGGTTAGTGTCCCAGGTTTGTGGTTGGAGGGGGTCATGGTAATGCAAATCCCCAAGGCATTCTGGTGCTGCATAAGTGGTTTATTTAAAAAAAAAAAAAAGTAATAAGGCTTGCACGAGTGGTTCTTCGCTTATAGGACCTCACGATAGGCACCGGCACTTGTAGCCAGGGCCGGACTGGCCTACCGGGATCCGGCCGCCGACCCTAGGGCGGCTGGGGCTGCTTTAACATGTGTCCTGCAGGCTGAAGATTTGACTATAATGGAGGGCTGTCTCTGTCTGGGGGATAAATTAACTTGGGGGACAATAATGGAGGGCTGTCTCTGTCTGGGGGCAAAATTAACTTGGGGGGGCAGCTTGGCGGTCAAACTACATGGAGGGCCGTGTGGTGGTAAAATTACTTAGTGGGGGGCAAATTACATAATGGAGGGGGGGGAAATTAACTTGTGTGGGGGAAAAATTAACTTGTGGGGGGGGCAGTGTGGTGGGCAAATTATATAATGGAGGGCAGTGTGGGGGGCAAATTACATAATGTGGGGCAGTGTGGGGGGCAAATTACATAATGTGAAGCAGTGTGGGGGGCAAATTACTTAATGTGAGGGGGCAAAATACTTAATGTGGGGCAGTATTACTAATGTGGGCATTCTAGAAGCACATTACTATTGGTGGGACTATGAGGAGCACTATTACTATGGGGGGCACTTATTTCTTCAGGGTAGTATTTGGGGGTATTGGGGAGCACAGCGAGCAGCAGGATAACACTGGGGGCTCCAGGTTGGGGGATGATGATAGAAAAGTGAAGAACTTAAGATGTCCGTGTGTCAAACTGTACAGAGACGAGGAGCGGCTGAAAGAAGTGACTGGACGAAATGGAGAAGATGATGAGAAGATCTACATCAGAGGAGACGTCACCTGGAGGCCCTGGATGTGAGAGGTATGTGCTGCTGTATAGCGTGTACAACAAAATGCGTGGGGGCAGGAGGTGACTTAGAGAACTGGGCCATATTCCTTGGGACTGTATATATAGTGTATTTATGCATGTGTAACATGTATATGGTGTATTTATGTGTATGTGTGTTGGATATATATGTGTTGTGACGCTGAGCGTCCACCGTTGAGTAGGGAACCTGTTCTTAAAAATTTTAAATGACGTTGTGCTGGTATAATTACGCAATGCTATGGGGCTGGTATGTAATTTTTTCCAGGGCTGGTTTTCATACCCAGTCCTGCCCTGCTTGTAGTTCACCATCTGATACTTTTTCCGCCATAAGGAACCTGCAGGCATGGCTCCCGCCATAAGGGACCCGCAGGCATGGCTCTCGCCATAAGGGACTCGCACGCATGGCTCCCGCCATAAGGGACTCGCACGCATGGCTCTTGGCTTAGAGGATTTCACAATTGACATCGACATTGGTAGTTCATACGGCCATCTGATACTATTTTCCACGGCACACCTTTCAGAAGTTTTCTTTTGTTCATTTATATTTCACAGATTAGTATTTGCGGTTCATTTCAGCCTCATTTCATTAAGAAGCTGTACCCCATGTCTTTGTCTTTTTAGGTTATCGAGTCCCGGTTTATTACTAAACCCGTCGGGTTAAGCCCCAATCTTTTCCCCAGCTGTCCTTAATTCTTAAGGTTCGCATCCCGGCCTCATGGGCCCATGGCGGTTGCTTCAGGCCCATGGCTTTAGGGGTCTGACCAATGGCTGTCTGTCCACCTGTGCAGCTATGCTTTTGGTTTTGAATGACTCACATGTTTACCTGCTTGTCAGCTTATGTTATTTAGGTTTCATTTTAGTAAATGTCCGTTGTCATCTCCATTTTCTGTCACGTTTCCCTTCGTCTTTTCAGGTCACGCAGATGAACTCATGTTGGGGGTCACCTTCCACATCGGTCAGGTCTCGTTCCTAGCGATATTTCGCCTGGCATGTTATTCAGGCCACGTAGTTTATCTTTGGTATGGCCTGCCACAACGGTCAGGCTCATGGTTTAATTTAAAGGATAACTGTCACATTTAGACCCTAATTTCAGTTTTCATATATGTAGTTACTAATATGATAATATTCCTGAATCAATAACTATTAGACTTACTTACCCCTTATTTAATAAGATTCAGCCCTTAGCTACAAGTCTGCATAAAACTGCAATTTCACTATTCTGTTAAAATGGCCGCCCTCAGCCCTGAGGCTAATCCATAGGACGCCTGCAGTGAAGTTAGTGAAGACCAGCTCTGTATAGGGGGGTCTTGCAGTGAAGTTCCCAGGTCTGGCTGAAGCCTATAGTCCTTCTACAAGCTCTCCTCTTATCAAATAAGGCTTTCATTTATACACTGAGCAGAGGGCAGATCTCCCTGAGCTCTACATTCTCCAGCACTGCTAAGGGAGTGTCTGCCAAGCACAGGCATGTGGAGAAGTTCACACACACAGCCCAGCACTGTTATCTCCTGTCAGGAAGAACCTGGCTTTTTATACATTCCCTTACAATGTTAACTCACTATCAGTTCCCAGTGCACACAGCGTGCTCTGTCCTCATCTGGTAGACGGAAGGAGCATAGCAACCTGATTTTAATCTCAGGTAACAATAGCCAATACTGGGGACTTTTAGGTGGCTTTTAGGGGTTATTTATTAAACAATCAGAAATTAAAACAGGGCCAACAAGGTGATATTAATCACCAAAATCCAATAGTAAAAAAAAAAATTCGACAGTTATACTTTAACCTGCACCTTATAATTTCTTGATTAAAAAAAAAATCTCGGCCCCATGGCTTTGGGGGGCCCGATGACAGCTTCGGCCCCATGGCTTTGGGGGGCCCGATGACAGCTTCGGCCCCATGGCTTCGGGGGGCCTGATGACTGTTTTCAGTCCTGCTGGGCTGATTGCCCGGTTGGTCGTCCATCTGTGCAACTAGGCTGATTTGGCCTGTATGTATCGCATACATACCTGCTTCCCTAATCTCCTAATAATCCATGTTGATCGCTCAGAGGACAGCTGGCTGGAGGTAGGAGTGGAGCCCAGTGGCAAGGACCGCAGGTAGGTAGTAGGTGCAGGAAGTCTGGCAGAGGCGTAGTCAGTTGGCAAGCGGTGGGTCAGGGCAGGCGGCAGTAAGCGTGGTCAGACAATCCGGATCGGCAACGGTGGTAGCAGTCCAGTAGGTAGGGACAAAGCAGTAAAGTAGTCGGTAGTCAATTCCTGGTCAGCAGTGGACTTACAGTAGTAGCAAGAGCAGCAGATGAGGAGCAGCTTGATCAAGGCTCAGGAGCTCAATAATCAGCAAGCTGGAGTGCAAGGGGCTGGACTTATATAGGGAAGTACCAGGTGTGGGGAATCAAGGGTGATGAGCAAGGCTTGGCAAGACTGAGGTTAAATAATAGGCTTCAGGGAGGAATGTCCACAGAGGACGGTAGCCTAGTAAGCAGGGCTACCGCCTGGGATGTGGCTGGTCATGGGTTTGAATCCCGACACATTGTCATGTCTTACACAGATATTTTGTCTTGCTTTAATTGTTCATGCTTTCGTTCAGGTCCTGCCAGAGGAGGAACAAGTAGGGTAATTCCCTCTAGCATTTCAGTCTCTGATCGTAGTCGATCATATCTTGTCAACCAGGTCCCCACACAAAGTCTTTGCCTTTTTACTACGACCAGGAGTTCATTTTCGCCGGTACCTTCATTGCAATTGCATTCCCTCACTCATGGGAGGGCATAGACAGAATCTTGTATATTATGGCTTCGTAGCTTCTTGCTGCGCTAACCTCAGACTCCCTACAACCACGTTGAATCGGGTTTTGGACAAAGTCCAGCATTCCCTCATGGTAGAAGATTCAGATAGTGAGTCGGTCTTCATGTTTCAGGCGTTAAAACAATTCTCAGGGGTACACAGAAGAACAACGCGCGGACTACGGCTAGCAGATAGCTGTTGTCTGGGGAACTATTCAGGATTCTCTTCCTATCTACATGGTTATTTTTGGCCCTCATTCCTGCATAGTCTAGGCAGTCAGGTTTCGGTTCCACAATCTCCTGAGGCTAGGGCATTGCCAGTACTCGCAGTAGAACCAAAACTTTACAAGGTTCAGGTGGTTTTTCATGATCCATTTCACAACGTATTCCCGGTCCTCCATTACGCTTTGGGGCAGTATCCGCAATATTGAGCATCATGTCTCCCCTGTCTTGTCATCCACAAGATGGGTTGTAGGTCTCCTTCTGGTCTTGCCTCATACACCCCGAATTTTCGCTCAAGACCCCTGACGCCTTGCAGTTGGCTTGGGGATTTGTTTGCACATGCCATTCGAGTTCATTTTTTTTTTTTTACCCTACTTGGCTTGGTTTTTGCCCACTTATAGGCCTTCCCACGATCATGGCTTAGGGCACACAACCAGCCAGGTTAGCTAAGACACGCCTAGCTGGGTTTGGTTGTTCCTGTTGTTTCTCTCCCTAGGGTTCTTCGGATATCTCTTGGCCATAGCCATGACCACAAATGGAAAAATAGAAGCTCTTTGAGCACATTTTTGATCAAACATGTGTTGGGCCCATCTACCAGGCGTCAAAGTGGCTTCCGCATATGGGTACCTAATGGGGTTGAGCGAACACGAACTGTCGGGATTTTGGTACCCGGACATTTCTGTAAAAGTTTGAGTAATGTCATGGCTGTAATTGGTCAGGAGTAGCATGTGACCCAGCCTCTATATAGGCTGGAGTCTAGTGATGAGCGGCAGGTGCCATATTCGATTTCGACGAAATTCGTGAATATTCGAAAGAATATTCGTTTCATATTCGTCGAAATCGAATATTCGTCATTATTCTAGTTATCGTGATTAATATGCGATTTAAATAATCGCGTATTGCGATTTTAACTTAGGCTACTTTCCTATTGGTTTCATATCTAGAATTATAGCGAATATGACGAATGTATTCGTCATATTCCTCAAAACGAAGATAACGAAGTATTCTACATCTTCGTTTTAGCAACCTATTCGTCAACTTCGCTAATTCTAGCAATCAAATAGGAAGGTTGACTATAGAGACAACTGTGTTTAATTCGCTATGCGATTATATAATTTTTTTTTTTAATAAATAGAATAATTATAATAATTATCAAGTAATATAATTATTCTATTAAAGAAAAAAAAAAAAAACGCATAGCGAATTTAACACAGCTGTCTCTATAGTCAACCTTCCTATTTGATTGCTAGAATTAGCGAAGTTGACGAATAGGTTGCTAAAATGAAGATGTAGAATACTTTGTTATCTTCGTTTTGAGGAATATGACGAATACATTCGTCATATTCGCTAATACTACCAAGCCAACCATAGTAAACCAGGTCTAAGTAGAAATCGCAATGCGATTAATTCAAGTTATATTAATCGCATTGCGATTTCAACTTAGAGCTGGGTTTATAATGGGTCAGCTTGCTAGAATTAACGAATATGGAATATAGCAGCAGTGCTAAATTGAAATCGCAATGCGATTAATTTAACTTTAAGTAATCGCATTGCGATTTCAACTTAGCACTGCTAGTGCTATATTCCATATTCGTTAATTCTAGCCTATGTAAGATAGCAGTGCTAAGTTGTAATCGCAATGCGATTAATATAACTTGAATTAATCGCATTGCGATTTCAACGTAATTCCTCAAATCCGACAGTACATTTTAGTATATGGAGACGTTTCCATGGTGATGGGGACGCTCCATGAGCACGGAAGTCGGCAGAAGCGGCAACGGGCACTGACTAGAGCAGCCAGGAAGCCAGGAATCCTCAGGACAGGTAAGAACTACTTTTGGGAAGTGGAAAAGAAAAAAATATAACTAAAAAAAAAAAAAAAAAAGAAAGCGAATATTCGAAATAGCGAATTTATAGCGCTATATTCAAAATATTCGCGAATTAGCGAAGTGCCGATATTAGCTAAAAAAATTCGCTATTCGAATATTCGCGTTCAACACTACTGGAGTCATGTAGCGCCGCACGTCACTCTGCTCTTCTCAGTGTAGGGATAGGATGCTGCTGCTGCTGTGAGGGAGAGATTAGGGAAGAATTCTGTTGAACTTGGTGGTGTAGTATTCAATCTTCAAACTACAGAGATTATTGAGGGTGCTATGAGCCCAGTGACACTAAAAAATAAGTTTAATCCATCTACTAGTTCGGTGGGCATCGGCAGCCATTTTTGCAAGTGCAGTGCCCTTGCAACTACATGTGAACTGCATGTATGCCAGGGAGATTACTTTAATTCTGTTCTGGTACCACAGTGGAGGACAAATTCCCTTTTTTGGCCCTTCAAGTACCCCTGCGGCCTGTCATACTTTTTTGTGCCCTAAAGCGATCTGTCTGCCACAGGCACTTCATATCTGACAGTCCAATAAAACCGCTAAATACTGCATTAACCTTGCTGATATAAAAAAGCACACTTTTTTTGCAAGATAGTAAATTTACGGGCTATGCTGAATTTCTGACAGTCCAATTAAAATGTTACATACTGCAGTTACATTGCTGCTATAAAAAAGGAGATTTTGTTTTGTGTGCTAGATAGCAAATTTGCGTGCTACGCTGCATTTCTGACAGTCCAATACAACTGTAACATACTGCATTTACATTGGTGCTATAAAAAAACACTTTTTGTGCTAAATTTGTAAAAATCGTCTTTCATTGGTGGGTGACATTTTGCCAGTTTTGCTGTATACAAACCCCTGCTCTGCATAGGTGACAGGGAGGTAAATTTCAAAAAATCATCTGTAACATTGGTGCATGACATTTTGCCAGTTTTGCCATATACAAACCCCTGCTCTGAATAAGTGACAGAGAGGTAAATTTCAAATAAATCGTATGTTACATTCTTTGGCCAAAAAGTACCCCTGCACTGCATATCTGACTGGGAAATATATTCAGTAAATTAGGTGGCCTTCAGATTGTTGGGTGATCTGTACCCCTTCTTTCTTTCAAAGTACCCCTGCACTGCATACCTGACTGGGAAATATATTCTGTAAATTAGGTGATGTTCAGATTGTTGGCTGATCTGTACCCCTGCACTGCATAACAGACAGGGAACTTAGTTCATTACAATTGGCAGGTACATTGTTGCCTGACATAAAGCCTTTTTTGGCTGTGAAGTAGTGATGAGCGGCAGGTGCCATATTCGATTTCGACGAAATTCACGAATATTCGAATGAATATTCGTTTCATATTCGTCGAAATCGAATATTCGTCATTTTTTCTAGTTATCGCGATTAACATGCGATTTAAATAATCGCATATTGCGATTTGTACTTAAGGCTACTTTCCTATTGGTTTCATATCTAGAATTAGCGAGGATGACGAATATGACGAATGTATTCGTCTATTCCTCAAAACGAAGATAGCGAAGTATTCTACATCTTCGTTTTAGCTACCTATTCGTCAACTTCGCTAATTCTAGCAATCAAATAGGAAGGTTGACTATAGAGACAGCTGTGTTAAATTCAGCTATGCGATTTTTTTTTTAATAAATAGAATACTTATAATAATTTTATCAAGTAATATAATTATTGTATTAAAAAAAAATCGCATAGCGAATTTAACACAGCTGTCTCTATAGTCAGTCAACCTTCCTATTTGATTGCTAGAATTAGCGAGTTGACGAATAGGTAGCTAAACGAAGATGTAGAATACTCGTTATCTTCGTTTTGAGGAATATGACGAATACATTCGTCATATTCGCTATTCACTAATTCTACCAAGCCAACCATAACTTCTGTGCTCATGGAGCGTCCCCATCACCATGGGAACGTCTCCATATACTAAAATGTACTGTCGGATTTGAGGAATTACGTTGAAATCGCAATGCGATTAATTCAAGTTATATTAATCGCATTGCGATTTCAACTTAGAGCTGGGTTTATAATGGGTCAGCTTGCTAGAATTAACGAAGTTAACGAATATGGAATATAGCAGCAGTGCTAAATTGAAATCGCAATGCGATTAATTTAACTTAAAGTATTCGCATTGCGATTTCAACTTAGCACTGCTAGTGCATAGCTATATTCCATATTCGTTAATTCTAGCCTATGTAAGATAGCAGTGCTAAGTTGTAATCGCAATGCGATTAATATAACTTGAATTAATCGCATTGCGATTTCAACGTAATTCCTCAAATCCGACAGTACATTTTAGTATATGGAGATTCTCCCATGGATGGGGACGCTCCACATGAGCACGGAAGTCGGCAGAAGCGGCAACGGGCACTGACTAGAGCAGCCAGGAAGCCAGGAATCCTCAGGACAGGTAAGAACTACTTTTGGGAAGTAGGAAAGAAAAAAATATAACTAAAAAAAAAAAAAAAAAAAATGAATATTCGAAATAGCGAATTTATAGCGCTATATTCGAAATATTCGCGAATTAGCGAAGTGCCGATATTCGCTAAAAAAATTCGCTTTTCGAATATTCGCGCTCAACACTACTGTGAAGCCAGCCAAAGGTAGTCGCCAACAACAATGTGCTTTGTTTTCTTTTTTTTTTTTTTTATAAATTGGGGTAGACCCCAAAACATTGGGAAATATAAAAAAGAAAACAAAGAGTAAGTGCGCTGTAGTATAACAATGGTTGGGTGAGGCCATTATACATGTCTATTCTGCATAAGGTACGAACAAGTCCTGTGAGATCCATGCCTGGTTCTTTTTAATGAACGTGAGATTGTCCAAGTTGGCTGTGGATAGGCGGCTGTCCTTAGTAACATAGTAACATAGTATATAAGACTGAAAAAAGACATTTGTCCATCCAGTTCAGCCTGTTTCCTACAAGTTGATCCAAAGGAAGGCAAAAAAACCCTGTGAGGCAGAAGCCAATTTTCCCCACTTTAGGGGAAAAACTTCCTTCCCGACTCCAATCAGGCAATCAGAATAACTCCCTGGATCAACGACCCCTCTCTAGTATCTATAGCCTGTAATAGTATTACACTCCAGAAATACATCCAGGCCCCTCTTGAATTCCTTTATTGTACTCACCATCACCAGCTCCTCAGGCAGCGAGTTCCACAGTCTCACTGCTCCTACCGTGAAGAATCCTTTTCTATTTTTGTGTACAAAACTTCTTTCCTCCAGACGCAGAGGATGTCCCCTTGTCACAGTCACGGTTCTGGGGATAAATAGATGATGGGAGAGATCTCTGTACTGACCCCTGATATATTTAAACATAGTTATTAGATCTCCCCTCAGTCGTCTTTTTTCTAAAGTGAATAAACCTAATTTTGATAACCTTTCAGGGTACTGTAGTTGCCCCATTCCAGTTATTACTTTAGTTGCCCTCCTCTGAACCCTCTCCTGCTCTGCTATGTCTGCCTTGTTCACAGGAGCCCAGAACTGTGCACAGTACTCCATGCAGTGGCATACACACTATCCATGGGGCCCTGGTGTGAAACTAATTCATGGGGCACCCTCCCCGTGCCCCCCCCCCCCCCATTTCTGAGAGCGCTGCTAAGGGGGCCATTTCAGCCCCAGTTTACTACTAAAATTAAACGTTTTGGCTAAAAAAAAGTATATCACAAAAATGTTAACTATCACTTGCCCTACACTTTATCCAAAAAAAATAAAAAAAAAATTATATGGCAGTTACACTTTGGGCTACTAAGGGCTCTTTCTGTGTGGCTAATCCGCTGTGTGAATGTGTGCCAAGCCCCATTCCGGACAGCAGAGACTCGGAGCAGTAACATGATTGACTGTGATCTTTTAACTACAAAATCACGGTGGCAACTTTATCTCACTGTGATTTTGTAATAAAAAGGTCACAGAGCGGCACAGAGCAGTATCTGTCATGTCACTGCTCCATGTCTCTGCTGTCCAGAACGGGGCTTGTCTCTCTTTTACGCAGCAGATTGCCCACACAGGATCCGCTTGTGTTAAAGAGCCCTAAGCCCAATAACTAAATCACCCTGTCCTAATAAAATCTGGTCCAACCTCATCCAGGGTGTCGCTGGCGTCGGCGTGATGTCCACTGGATCCAGAACAAGGTCCCTGTGGTGAGAAAAAAAGAATAATCACATCAGGAAGGGATGGTGACTGCCCCTGTGAAATCACCACCAGCAGCTGTGCTGTCCTGTAAGACTGAGCCATGCCAATGTATAGCAGGGTAATCTAGTGCTAACACATAGTACTAATGCCCACCTTTGTTCCTGTAACAGTAGTTATACTCAGATATGTGCCCCCTTCACAGTAGTTATGCCAAATATGTGCCCCCTTACAGTAGTTATGCCCAGTTATGTGCCCACTGACAGTATTAATGACAGATTATGTGCCCCCTCACAGTAGTTATACTCAGATATGTGCCCCCTCACAGTAGTTATACTCAGATATGTGCCCCCTCACAGTAGTATTGACAGATTGTGTCCCCTCACAGTAGTTATGCCCAGATATGTGCCTCCTCACAGTACTTATGCCACATTATGTGCCCCTCACAGTGGTTATGCCCAAATTACCTGCCCCCTCACAGTAGTTATGCCTTCATATGTGCCCCTCTCACAGTAGTTATGCCAGCTTAGGTGCCCCCTCAAATTAGTTATGGCCCCCCCTCCTGCCCTTTGCCCCCAGTCTGCAGCCTTAGGAAAAAAAAAAAAAACAATATTACCTTCTTCCCTGATGACAGGCTCCCACCATCACATCATGCTGCTGGCTGTGCTGAAGGCAGATTCCCGGGTTTTCAGCTCTCCTCCCACAGCCAGCAGCGCGATATCGGGCCAGCAGGGGGAGCTCCTGAGCTGTGAAGATCAGTGAAGCAGGAATGAGAGAGGTCTCCCTGCTTCACTATGGAAGCGAAATGCTGACCAGCCGGGTGTGTGAGTGCGCGCTCCCCACCCCTCCCCCGCCATATTATACATGTAATGGAGCACTATAATGGGGCCCGAAATTGCCACTGTACTTCATGCTGGGCCCCATCAGAGTGCTCCATTACATGTGAGTACAGCGGTATTTAACAGGCTTTAGGGTGGCCTGCCAGCCTGGGGGGTGGGTCCACAGGCGGCCGAGCCCCATGGATTGTCGGGCCCGGTCGCAAGTGCGACCCCTATATGTACGCCATTGACTCCATGTGTGGTCTGACTAGTGATTTGTAAAGTGGTAGGACTATTTTCTCATCATGGGCATCTATGCCCCTTTTGATGCAACCCATTATCTTATTGGTCTTGGCAGTAGCTGCCTGACACTGGTTTTTACAGCTTAGTTTGCTGTTTATTAAAATTCCTAGATCCTTTTCCATGTCAGTGTTACAGAGTGTTTTACCATTTAGTATATACGAGTGACTTGCATTATTCCTTCCCATGTGCATAACTTTACATTTGTCACTGTTAAACCTCATTTGCCATTTCTCTGCCCAATCCTCCAATCTATCCAGATCCCTCTGTAGCAGAAAACTGTCCTCTTCAGTGTTAATTACTTCACACAGTTTAGTGTCATCTGCAAAAATTTATTTTACTATGCAAGCCTTCTACAAGATCATTAATAAATATATTGAAGAGAATAGGGCCCAATACTGACCCCTGAGGTACCCCACTAGTGACAGTGACCCAATCTGAGTGTGTACCGTTAATAACCCCTCTCTGTTTTCTGTCACTCAGCCAGTTACCTACCCACTTAGACATTTTCTCCCAGTCCGAGCATCCTCATTTTATATACTAACCTTTTATGAGGTACAGTGTCAAATGCTTTGGAGAAGTCCAGACATCCATTGATTCGCCGATGTCAAGTCTAGAACTTACCTCCTCATAGAAACTGATTAAATTTGTTTGACATGACCGATCTCTCATGAAGCCATGCTGATATGGCGTTATTTGCTTATTTTTATTGAGATACTCGAAGATGGCATCTCTTAGAAATCCTTCAAACAGTTTACCAACAACAGATGTTAAACTTACCAGTCTATAATTTCCTGGCTCTGTTTTTGGACCCTTTTTGAATATTGGAACCACATTTGCTATGCGCCAATCCTGTGGAACAATCCTTGTCAGTATAGAGTCCGTAAATATCAGGTCTGGCTATTATATCACTTAATTCCCTTAGGATACGGGGGTGTATGGCATCCGTTCCTGGCGATTTGTCTATTTTATTATTTTCAAGTCGCTGTTTTACTTCTTTCTGGGTCAGACAGTGCACTTTTAATGGGGAGTTTACTTTTACATTCTGCATTTCTTCTGACAGTTAATTTTCCTTAGCAAATATAGTGGAGAAAAAAATATTTAATAGTTTTGCTTTATCCTCGTCGCTCTCTGCAACAGCCCCCTCATTGCTATGTAGAGGGCCGACTCCTTCAGATTTATATTTTTTACCATTTATATAATTGAAGAACATTTTAGGGTTAGTTTTACTCTCTTTGGCAATTAATCTCTCGGTCTCTAGTTTGGCAATTTTTACTAGTTTTTTACATATTCTATTTTTTTATATCGTTATAGTTTATCAATGCTTCCTGGCTCCCCTCCTGTTTTATTGATTTATATGCTTTCTTTTTGTCATTTATTGCTTTCTTTACAGTTCCATTTATCCACATTGGTTTATTATTGTTTCTTAGCCTTTTATTTCTATAAGGTATGTACCTCTCACTATTAGATGTTACAATGCTTTTAAAAATCTCCCATTTTGTGGTTGTATATTTATTTTTGAGGACTGTGCTTTTTTGAAGTTTGGTATTTTTGTTCCTCCCTTTAGAAACTCTCATTTGAAAGATAATTGGAAGGTTATTACTTTATGGTCACTATTTCCTAGGTGTCCCCCAATTTGCACATCTGTTGTTCTGTCAGGTCTATTGGTTAATACTAAGTCCAGTATGGCCGTCCCTCTAGTGGAGTCCTGAACCAGTTGCGAAAGGTAATTGTCTTTGGCTATTGCCAAGAACCTGTTTCCTTTATGGGATGTACAGCTTTCAGTTTCCCAGTCTATATCTGGGTAGTTGAAGTCCCCCATGATAACGACTTCATTATGATTTGCCGCCTCGTCTATCTCATTTAGTAATAGATTTTCTGTGGACTCTGGTATATTAGGTGGTTTATAATAAACTCGTAATTTATTATTGTTTTTTGCTCCATGTATTTCTATCCACACTGACTCCACATGTTCATGTCCCTCACAGATGTATTCTCGAATTGTGGGCTTTAGACAGGACTTCACATAAAGGCAGACCCCTCCATCTCTCTGGTTTTGACGATCCTTTCTAAACAGATTGTAACCTTTTATATTAACTGCCCAGTCATAGCTATCATCCAGCCATGTCTGTTATTCCCACTATGTCATAGTCCTCCTCACACATCACTAATTCCAATTCATCAGTCTTGGTCTGTGATAACGCCCCCCAGCCGTGCTAAACACACGTTCAGACAATACACTGGCTGCAGGTCAGGCCAGCACATCCAAGCCGGAAAGGTGACGCTGAGGCCATGTCCCCAATTTGGAGACCCAGAAGTTGAATGTGGCAGACTGAGTGGTGTAGCTAGAAATTATTGGGCCCAACAGCCAATGTTTGAATGGGGCCCCCTCCCCCATTAATTTTTTCGCAACCCCTTCCTTTCATGCTGCTCCCATTCCTGTGGCTACTAAAGATCGCCCTCTCAGACCAGGCAGCTGTTCCATCCGTTTTCAACACTGTCTATACTGCCACTGTATATAATTTCATTGTATAATACTGTTGAGGGGGCCCTGACAAAGTCTTTGAGTCGTCCTCCTCCTGGATGGGCCCCTTCTTGGCCAGGGCCCCAAAGCAGCCACTTTCCCTGCTTCCCCTGTAGCTATAACCCTGGGCAGACCCATCAGTCAGTACGTGTAGGCATGTGAACAGATACTATTCCACCATTTTGCTGAAATGCTGCCTCTTGCTAAGACGTTTCATATCTGCTGGTGGTGCTGGTTGTTGTGGCGTTGTGACAAAGCTTTTCCACATTTCGGCCATGTTAACCCTGCCTTCTGAGGTGCAGGTGGTAACCCAGCTGTGTTGGTGACTTCTTCCTCCTCCTCTGCTTTAGCCTTGTTCTTTCCCTGAGCCCCCGGTGTCAAGTGGGAATGCCATCAGCAGCGCGTCTACCAGTGTTTGCTTCTTCCGATCACTCTTTAGTGACGGGATTTAGGACGGCACGTTGTCCTTGTAACTGGGATCCAGTAATCTGCACAAGTTAGAATGTGGGCAACTCGGCAATGGTTGTGCAGACACTGCAGTATGTAGTCGCTCATGTTTGCCAGGCTGCCCAGAGGCAACGACAAGCTGTCCTTTGTGGGAGGTGTATCATCTGTGTCCTCCGTATCCCCCCAGCCACGCTTAAGTGATGGCCGTGAGCTGCTTTGGGTGCCACCCTGCTGTGAACACGGTTTCTTTTCCACCTCCTCCTCCTCCTCTTACTCCTCTTCCTCCTCCTCCAGAACTGTGCCCTGGCTGGACAATTGTGTACCTGGCCTATGTTGGTGCAGGAACCCACCCTTCGAGCTACTTGTATATGACTATGAAATGTTCCTTGTATAGTTTTTGTTACGAATTATAATAAAAAGTCCTGATAACTGTGGAAATGTTACCCAACAATCTAACCGACAATTTAATAAAATTATTTGCCTGTCACATCTGCAGCTCAGATCGCAGGAGTCCTTGAGCACCAATAAAAGTGAATTTGTCCCAACGGAATCTAAGAGCTGGATTAACTGAAGTGATTTTCACTGTCAGGTGTTCAGGAATTTCTGCACCACCAAATTCAGCACATGTGCCAGGCAAGGGATGTATGTCAAACCGGCTAGGCCCAGAGCTGCTACAAGATTTTCCCATTATCTCACACCACCTGGCCGGGCTTGAGGCTCAGTGACACCAACCACTCGTTGGTCTGTTGTTCCATGCCCGTCCACAGCTCCTGCGCGGTGTGGGGTTTGTCCCCCAAACAGATGAGTTTCAGAACAGCCTGCTGTTGTTTCTCCCTGGCTGTGCTGATGTTGGTGGTGAAGGTGTTATGCTGAAAGGATGTGGAGGTGGTAGAGGAGGAGGAAGCGGATTAGGAGGAGGAGGCAACAGAAGGCAAATAGACATGCCCTGCAATCCTCGGGGGTGGAATGACATGTGCCAAACTGCTATCCGCCTCTGGCCCAGCCGCCAGTACATTTACCCAATGTGCTGTTAGGGAGATATGACTTTCCTGCCTGTGTTTACCGGTCCACGTATTGGTGGTTATGTGGACCTTGGCACAGATGGCGTTGCGCAGTGCACACCTCATTTTGTCCGCCACTTGGTTGTGCAGGGAAGGAATGGCTCACCTGGAAAAGTAGTGGTGGCTGGGAACTACGTACTGTGGGACAGCCACCGCCATAAGTTTTTTAAAAGTCTCCATCCATCTCCACCAGAATGACAGCATTTCAAAGGACCAGGAATTGTGAAATCCTGGCATTCAGGGCCAGGGATCGCGGGTAGGTAGGGGGTATTTTCTCTTTCTATTTCTCTTTCTAATTGGGAGATGGACAGCTGAACGCTTCCATGGGATAGTGTGGAGATGCTTGGTGATGGTGAAAGATGTGGTGGCATCGCTGCCATATCCTCTGTTTGCGGGGTGGCAGGTGCCAATGTCACTCACTTGTACTCAGGTTTAGAACGTTTATTTTTAAATTTTTATGCATTTTTATGTTATTTAAAGTTATTTCCCTATCCAAATTTGTTTGCAGGGCACTTGTCCTACTCTTTCCCCCCCCCCCCCCTTTAGTGACTTTAATGGGGTTCGGGGTCAAGTTCGGGTCCCGATCTAGAACTTTGCGGTGAAGTTTGGCCGAACCCGAACTTCCAGGTATTCGTTAAACTCTATAACCTAGCACTAACAAACCTCCTCTCTTGGACTTACCTAAGCCTACAATATTCAGGGCGGTATAAGAACCAGCTACATTTATACTCTTCTCAGAAGCCCCAGGCAGATGGGCGTTGCTCAGTCTAAAAGAGGCGCTACCCTCAATATCTACTACAAGAAAATTTAGACTAGCACATTCATATATATAATCATGGGTGCATATCCATAAAGCAAACATGGTTGATAATAAAATGGCTGCACAACATTTCACATACAAACAATAGAGCTGAGAAATGGAGATCATTCTAAATTAAAGTGATATTATACCTACTATAAATGGAAAGTAGAAGCTCTTTGCACATATGTATATGAATGTGCTAGTCTAAATTTTCATGTAGTATATATTGAGGGTAGCTCCTCTTTTAGACTGAGCAACACCCATCTCCCTTGGGGCTTCTGAGCAGAGTATAAATGTAGCTGGTTACTACACTACCCTGAATATTGTAGGCTTAGGTAAGTCCAAGAGAGGTGGTTTGTTAGTTTTAGGTACCCATCTGTGGAAGCCACCTTGACGCCTGGTATATGGGCCCGACACACGTTTGATCAAAAAATGTGCACAAAGAGCTTCTATTTTTATAATACCACTTTAAATTAGAATGATCCCCATTTCTCAGCTCTATTGTCTGAGTGTACAAGGCACTCAGCATTGCGATTGTCCATATTGCCTCCTTTGCTAGCTTGATCCATTTTTCATCACATTATACACTGCTTGTTTCCAGGGTTACAACCACCCAGCAATTCATGATAAATGCTAAAGTGACACTTTAAGGGTCAGTACAGAGATCTCTCCCATCATCTATTTATCCCCAGGACTGCAACTGTGACGAGAGGACATCCCCTGCGTTAGGAGGAAAGAAGGTTTGTACACAAACATAGAAAAGGATTATTTACGGTAAGAGCAGTGAGACTATGGAACTCTCTGCCTGAGGAGGTGGTGATGGTGAGTACAATAAAGGAATTCAAGAGGGGACTGGATGCATTTCTGGAGTGTGATAATATTACAGGCTATAGTTACTAGTAGAGATGAGCAAATTTCATATTTTAAAATTAGTTCACGCTTCGTTTGGTGGTAAAAGCAGAATTGCATTATGGATTCCTTTACCACGGACCATAACACAATTCTATGATGAAATGCATAATGGAATGCCTTTAGAGGCATTCTGTTATTCATTCCTTCATAATACAAACCAGATTCCAAAAAAGTTGGGACACTATACAAATCGTGAATAAAAACTGAATGCAATGATGTGGAGGTGCCAACTTCTAATATTTTATTCAGAATAGAACATAAATCACGGAACAAAAGTTTAACCTCTTAAGGACGCAGGGCGTACATGTACGCCCTAGCGTCCTGGTACTTAAGGACTCAGGGCGTACATGTACGCCCTGAGAAGATCCGATCACTGCTGCGCACGTGGCGGTGATCGGAACAGGATGCCTGCTGAAATCATTCAGCAGGCATCCTGTGACAATGCCGAGGGGGGTCCTGTGACCCCCCCGTGTCGGCGATCGCAACAAACCGCAGGTCAATTCAGACCTGCGGTTTGTTGTGCTATGTGAGTCTCTGATCCCCGCGGTCTATGACCGCGAGGATCAGAGACTAAAATCTGCCCCTTATTGTAAATTTTAACCCCCCTGCACCCCGCCATCTTAGTGTCCCCGGGCGGTGCAGGGGGATTGCGAGCAGTGCTGCGGGTGGGCGCGCGGGATCCCCACCCGCCTCTTTCAATGCATTTCCTGGTGTCTAGTGGGTAGGCAGGGGTCAGCACATTGCTGACCCCTGCTATAAACTGCTGACATCTGTGCTGCAGATGTCAGCAGTTTAACCCTTCTATACCGCGGTCCGTACAGACCGCGGTATAGAAGGTGTTAACATGGAGGAGCTCCTCCCTCTCCCATCGGGGGCTGCCGTACTTTGCAGCCCCCGATGGGATAGGATGGTAGAGGAGAGAGCTCACCTCTCTTCCATCACCCGCTGCTCTGTAATGGCAGCGGGTGATGAGTTACCATGGCAGCAGGACGCTTTCAGAAGCGTCCTGCTTGCCATGGTATAGTAACTCTGGTCAGACTTCTGCTAAAGGCAGAAGTCTGACCAGACTGTGAAAAGTAAAAAATACAGTGCAGTACACTATATAGTGTACTGTACTGTATTATATAGACACCAGATCCACTGGATCTACAAGAACCAAGTGGGTCTGGGTCAAAAATGTCAAAAAGTGAAAGAAAAAGTAAAAATCAGAAAAATACATATCACTGAATAAAAATTAAAGAAAAACAAATAAACTACACATATTAGGTATTGCCGCGTCCGTAAAAATCTCCTCTATAAAAATATCACGTGACCTAACCCCTCACGCAAATACCGTAAAAAAATCACAAAAAATGGTGTAAAAGCCATTTTTTGTCACCTTGCATCACAAAAAGTGTAATACCAAGTGATCAAAAAGGCGTATGCCTCCCAAAATAGTACCAATAAAACCGCCATCTCATCCCGCAAAAAATGAGTCCTTATATAGGACAATCGCCCAAAAAATAAAAAAATATGGCTCTCAGACTATGGAGACACTAAAACATAATTTTTTTTTCTAAAATGCTATTATTGTGTTAAAGTAAAATAAATAAATAAAAAGTATACATATTATGTATCGCCGCGTCCGTAAAAACCTGCTCTATAAAAATATCACATTATCTAACCCCTCAGGTAAATACTGTTAAAAAATAAAATAAAAACAATGTAAAAAAAAAACATTTGTCACCTCACATCTCAAAAACTGTAATAGCAAGCGATCAAAAAGTTATATGTACCCAAAAATAATGCCAATCAAACCGTCATCTCATCCCGCAAAAAATGATACCCCACATAGGACAATCACCCCCCCAAAAAAAAAAATAGGGCTCTCAGACTATGGAGACACTAAAACATGATTTGTTTTGTTTTAAAAAATGATAATATTGTGTAAAACTTAAATAAATAAATAAAAAGTATACATATTTGGTATCGGCGCGTCCGTCGCAACCTGCTCTATAAAAATAACACATCACCGAACCCCTCAGGTGAACACAAAAAAAATATATATATATAAATACGGTGTCAAGAGCCATTTTTGTCACCTTACATCACAAAAAGTGTAATAGCAGGCGACCAAAATGTCATATGCACCCCAAGATAGTTCCAATCAAACCGCCATCTCATCCCGCAAAAAATGAGCCCCTACATAAGACAGTCGCCCAAAAAAAAAAAAAAATATATGGCTTTCAGAATGTGAAGACACTAAAAAAATCATTTTTTTCAAAAATGCTTTATTATGTAAAACTGAAACAAAACCCCCAAAAAGTAGCCATATTTGGTATTGCCGCGTCCGTAGCAACCTGCTCTATAGAAATAGCACACAATCTAACCTGTCAGTTCAACGATGTAAATAACAAAAAATAAAAACGGTCCGAAAATAGCTATTTTTTTGCAAATTTTCCATTTTAATCAATTTTTCCAGTAAAAAAGCAAGGGTTAACAGCCAAACAAAACTCAATATATATTGCCCCGATTCTCTAGTTTGCAGAAACACCCCATATGTGGTCGTAAACTGCTGTATGGCCAAACGGCAGGGCGTAGAAGGAAGGGAACGCCATATGGTTTTTGGAAGGCAGATTTTGCTGGACTGGTTATTTGACACCATGTCCCATTTGAAGCCCCCTGATGCACCCCTACAGTAGAAACTCCAAAAAGTGACCCCATTTTGGAAAGTACGGGATAAGTTGGCAGTTTTGTTTGTATTATTTTAGGGTAAATATGATTTTTGGTTGCTTTATATTACACTTTTTTGAGGCAAGGTAACAGAAAATAGAAATTCCGAAATTTCATCTCCATTTGCCAATAACTCTTGTGGAACACCTAAAGGGTTAACAAAGTTTGTAAAATCAGTTTTGAATACCTTGAGGGGTGTAGTTTCTTAGATTGAGTCACTTTTTTGGAGATTCTACTCTAGTGGTGCATCTGGGGGCTTCAAATGGGACATGGTGTCAAAAATCCAGTCCAGCAAAATCCGCCTTCCAAAAACCATATGGCGTTCCCTTCCTTCTACGCCCTGCCGTTTGGCCATACAGCAGTTTACGACCACATATGGGGTGTTTCTGAAAACTACAGAATCGGGGCAATAAAAATTGAGTTTTGTTTGGCTGTTAACCCTTGCTTTGTTACTGGAAAAAATGGATTCAAACGGAAAATTTTCCAAAAAATCTAAATTCTGAAATTTTATCTCCATTTGCCATTAACTCTTGTGGAAAACCTAAAGGGTTAATGACGTTTGTAAAATCAGTTTTGAATACCTTGAGGGGTGTAGTTTCTAGAATGGGGTAATTTTTGGATGGTTTCTATTATGTAAGCCTCACAAAGTGACTTCAGACCTGAACTGGTCCCTAAAAAGTGGGTTTTTGAAAATTTCTGAAAAATTTCAAGATTTGCTTCTAAACTTCTAAGCCTTGTAACGTCCCGAAAAAATAAAATGGCATTCCCAAAATGATTGATACATGAAGTAGACATATGGGGAATGTAAATCAATAACTTTTTTGGGCGGTATTACTATGTATTATAGAAGTAGAGAAATTGAAGCTAATTTTTCCAAATTTTTGGTAAATTTGATATTTTTTTATAAATAAAAATAAAAATTTTCGACTAAATTTTACCAGTGTCATGAAGTACAATATGTGACGAAAAAACAATCTCAAAATGGCCTGGATAAGTAAAAGCGTTTTAAAGTTATCACCACATAAAGTGACACTGGTCAGATTTGCAAAAAATGGCCGAGTCCTTTAGGTGAAATAGGGCTGAGTCCTTAAGGGGTTAAACTGAGAAAATGTACCATTTTAAGGGAAAAATATGTTGATTCAGAATTTCATGGTGTCACCAAATCCCAAAAAAGTTGGGACATTGCCATGTTCACCACTGTGTGGCATCTCCCCTTCTTCTTACAACACTCAACAGACGTCTGGGGACCGAGGAGACCAGTTTCTCAAGTTTAGAAATAGGAATGCTCTCCCATTCTTGTCTAATACAGGCCTCTAACTGTTCAATCGTCTTGGGGCTTCTTTGTTGCACCTTCCTCTTTATGATGCACCAAATGTTCTCTATAGGTGAAAGATCTGGACTGCAGACTGGCCATTTCAGTACCCAGATCCTTCTCTTACGCAGCCATGATGTTGTGATTGATGCAGAATTTGGTCTGGCATTATCTTGTTGAAAAATGCAGGGTCTTCCCTGAAAGCGATGACGTCTGGATGGGAGCATATGTTGTTCTAGAACCTGAATATATTTTTCTGCATTGATGGTGCCTTTCCAGACATGCAAGCTGCCCATGCCACACGCACTCATGCAACCCCATACCATCAGAGATGCAGGCTTCTGAACTGAGCGTTGATAACAACTTGGGTTGTCCTTGTCCTCTTTGGTCCGGATGACATGGCGTCCCAGATTTCCAAAAAGAACTTCAAATCGTGACTCGTCTGACCACAGAACAGTCTTCCATTTTGCCACATTCCATTTTAAATGATCCCTGGCCCAGTGAAAACGCCTGAGCTTGTGGATCTTGCTTAGAAATGGCTTCTTCTTTGCACTGTAGCGTTTCAGCAAGCAACGGCGGATGGCACGGTGGATTGTGTTCACTGACAATGGTTTCTGGAAGTATTCCTGAGCCCATTCGGTGATTTCCTTTACAGTAGCATTCCTGTTTGTGGTGCAGTGTAGTTTAAGGGCCCGGAGATCACGGGCATCCAGTATGGTGTTCCGGCCTTGACCCTTACGCACAGAGATTGTTCCAGATTCTCTGAATCTTAGGATGATGTTATGCACAGTTGATGATGATAGATGCAAAGTCTTTTCAATTTTTCGCTGGGTAACACCTTTCTGATATTGCTCCACTATCTTTCTGCGCAACATTGTGGGAATTGGTGATCCTCTACCCATCTTGGCTTCTGAGAGACACTGCCACTCTGAGAAGCAGTATTTTTATACCCAATCATGTTGCCAATTGACCTAATTAGTGTTAATTGGTCTTCCAGCTCTTCGTTATGCTCAAATTTACTTTTTCCAGCCTCTTATTGCTACTTGTCCCAACTTTTTTGGGATTTGTTGACACCGTGAAATTTTGAATCAACATTTTTCCTTTAAAATTATACATTTACTCGGATTAAACGTTTGATCTGTCATCTACGTTCTATTACAAATAAAATATTGACATTTGCCATCTCCACATCAATGCATTCAGTTTTTATTCACAATTTGTTTAGTGTCCCAACTTTTTTGGAATCCGGTTTGTAGAAGTTTATGGGCTGCAAAACGGTTCTGTCCCGTTTCCGTTATGCAGGGGAGTCTTCTCCTGCATAACGGAAACTGGACGGATCCATTATGAAGGCTCTAGTTACCAGAGAAGTGTTGTTGATCCAGGGACTTATTCTGATTGCCTGATTGAAGTCAGGAAGGAATATTTCCCCCTAAAATGAGGAAAATTGGCTTCTACCTCAGGTTTTTTTTTCCTTCCTCTGTTCAACTTCCAGGATAACAGGCTGAACTAGATGGACAGATGTCTTTTTTTAGGCTTATAAACTATGGGGGTCATTTATTCAGAAATACTCCTATATTAGGCGTATTTCTGGCGCAGATTGTGGCGCAAAGGTCCTTTGCACCGCATTGTGCAATTTTTCCCTGCTCACACCAGGTCTAAAAAAGTGGGCATGGTGTGGGCAGGGAAGGATTTACCATTTTCTAAGCCTCTTTTCGGCGTAGAAAATGATCTAAATGTAAGACAGCTAGGAAGCTGTCTGACATTTGGAAGCTGCGGTGGATCCGCTGAAGTTATGTATTATGGCGCCTCTACATAAATCAGGCGGGTCCACCGCCAGCACAGGGCATTGTTAAGACCAGCATCTAAAATGCCAGTCTCAATAAATGTGCCCCAATGTTACTATGTTATGTTACTTTTATTTTGGGCAATTTCTTTCTCCATTTTTTGGTGTGAGTGACTGGCTTTCCTGGTGCTTGAAAGAATAAAGGTACTTTTTAACAGAAATTTGGTATGAGATGGTCCAAGAGCTGAATTACAGAGTATATTATCAGTAGAATTAATATTATTAATAATTTTACTGTAAGAATGATTCTATTATATTAGTGTCATATTGTATTTTCTAAGGCTCTGTTCAAAGTAGCATCATGGAAGCACTGTTTAAAAGGGTCTTCCAGCTTCACAGTGGTGGTGCAGGGTAATTATAGCTTCATCCCGTTTACTTGAATACCCTATACTGCTGCCAGAATTTAGACAGTGCGCAGGTAAACACTAAGGAGGCTGCAGCATTCCCATAGCACTGCAGTCCCTTCAAGGGGGCTGAGTCAGACCTCCACCAGTCTGATATTGATGACCTATCCTAAGGACAGGCTATCAATACTGTTGAAGGGAGTCTGTCAGCAGGAAATTCTCTGGTAAATTAGGCACAATACCTTGTAGGACTAGCTCAGCGGAATGTAATGATACCTTTCACTTAGCAATTTGTTCTTCATTCTGGAGAAAAAGTACTTTAAATCAAAATGCGAATGAGCAGTTAAAGGGGTGGTCCAGGTTCAGGGCTGAACCTGGATATTAGCTATTCTTTTAGCACATATTAGTGAAGCAATGGAGCATTTCCTTGCTCCGATGCTCCCCCTTGTCACGCTGTCATCGTGCAGCGCAAGTTCTATTTGTTTACTGCCAGTGACATACTGGGCTTCTCCTCACTATGCTAGGCAGAGACTTCCTCCTAGCAGTGAGCCTGGGGATGTCACCGGCACAGATGAGCGATTTATAGTGCTGCCAGAGGCTGTTTAGGAGGCGGGTATTATGCATAGTACTCGCCTCCAAAACAGCCTAGGGCAGTCTAGAGCATCGGAGCAAGGAAATGCTCCAATGTTCCACTCATATGTAGTAAAAAAATCGTTTATAACCCCTTTAACTGCAGTGAGGGTGGGCCTCATGCTCTCTGTGCCAGCCCCAACCTCTTCTTCATTGTTAGTGTAAGACAAGATGACTATGCAGGAGCATGACCCTTTGTATCAAGAAGGAGAGGGAGGGGGCTAGCATTTTGAAAATTATGGGACTGGGAGATGTTTAGACATAAGTTTCATGATAGATGATACATTTATTTAAATTATACCTGGAATACTCAGGTCCACAGGGCTTGAGGGGCTAATGATGATTTGCCTTAGGCTACCTGAACGTGGTTTGTCATGAAGAAAAACTGAAGATTTATACAGTACCAAGAAAGTGAATGAGAATTGCCAAATCTCATGTTTGTATACATTGCATACTTTGTACATGCAGAAATTGACCGGTTGTGTGTATTTTAAAATCTTGCAGTGTGTCAATTGTTTGAGTGATTCTGCACGTTATGTAGAGTAGTTTTCTCCATAGACTTCAATAGGGTTCGTAAAATAAACAGAAAATCTGCACCCAAAAACACATATAAAAATAACAAAAATATATAAAAAGTGAGATAAATAGTGCAGATTTATATGTGTTTTTAGTGTGGCTTTAATGTGGATTTCATACAGATTTTCTGCATACAAATACACAATACGGGCAGGTAGCCTAAACATTCACTTAGAGCAGGGTTTCTCAACTCCATTCCTCAGGACCCACCTACCAGTCATGTTTTCAGGATTTCCTTAGTATTGAGCAGGTGATATAATTAGTGTCCATGCATCAGGACCTATTCATTCTGTGGGATATTCTCAAATACTGACCGGTAGGTGGGTCCCGAGGACCAGAGTTGAGAAACCCTGACTAAGAGCATATCATATGTCATCTATTGTATTTAAGGATTTCTGACGCATATATTCCAGTATAAGGTGAAAAATCTATCTATATCCATACACTGTTTTCACCAATGGGAAACTACAGTACATATTTAGTAAAATATTATCATTACGTGTTTTAAAGCGCCATTATGTCCACACCTAGCCTTTCTGCTGCCTGATGCAAAAATACAATACAAATGTATATATAATGAACTCCTATATTGGTAGTCTATATAATGCTCTCCCCCCTTGTAGTTCACTTGTAGTATAATGCCCCCCTGCAGTGGTAGTCTATATAATGCTCTCCCCATGTACCCCCCCTGTATTATAATGCCCCCTGTAACTCCCTATAGTATAATGCCCTGTGAAGTGGTGTATATATAATGTATATACTGTATAATGCTCTCACTCCTCCATTATACATGCACCGATCTCCTCCAGAATATGGGGAGGAACAATCGCTAATGCCATAGCACTTCACCATAGTGTCTCATTATTTCCCGGCAGCAGATAGTGTTTACACAGTACAATCTGCCACTGGGAAACAAGGATCTTTTGTGCACAAAAGATACAAGTACCCGATGAATGAGTGTTTTGCCCGTTCATCGGGTAACCACTAACTTACATTACTAGTAGAGATGAGCGAATTTCTCAAAAATTCGATTTGGTTGGTTCGTTGAATCTTACGAAAAGATTCGATCCGAATTTATTAGTGGCAAATCATAGGGAGTCAGTATAACACACAGATGACAGGTGTCACTCTTAGAATCACTGCACACTTCACTTATTTGGGCAGTTATGGGGTCAAAACTGACCAAATAACTCAAGTGTGAAACCCAAGATCCTACTATAGCATGAAAGAGCACACTCCTTTTACACCGTCGTCAGCTGATTTGACATAGATGTCTACAGAACCTGTTCTATTAAACGCTTATACAAGTAGAGCCCCCCCCTCCCCCCCCCCCCACATAGAGTGGAGAGGGTGTCAGCAGTAAGTTTGTGTTGACGTCACAGATTATTTTGCCCTTCCTCTGATCCATCATAACAATAAATCGATCCTATCCGTTGAGCATCTGCCTTTACTCGGTCAGCATTTGGTCAGTAATCCATCAGTATTGCTAAAGCAAAAAATACATGAGTGGATCCAAAACAGAGATGACATGTGAATGGAATGTTTGCATGTCTTCTGTGTTTTGTACCCACTCATGTTTTTGCCTATCAAATCATAAGCCAATTCTGATGAAAAATAGAGACCATGTCATACAGACCTTACAGCTGCTACGTAGTCAGGATCAGTTGTGCATCTCATTTTTCCTTTCTTCTGACAGATCGGAAGAAGGGTCAAATAAATGAAAAGTTATAAACTGAGTCCAGACCTTGTATGAAGTTCAATAGCAGCTTTACTTTCATTAAACATTTCTCCAAACGATTTACAGACTTTATCTTGGTTCCAGCAGGCATTAGCATAAACTCTGCCAGGCAAACAAACTTGACTCTGCTACATCTATTGCTCTCTGGCTCTTATGTGCCGACAAGCTTTCTGTAGAACTTTGCTTCTTACTTTAGGCTGCAACTTCTCTCTTTAGTCTGACTCCACATCCAGCAGAGCTGAAAGTCCTCTAGCTGGCTTAGGCAGGACACGTCCAGCAGGGACGTGGACCTGCTTCCTCCCTTGGCGGGGGGACTCTCAACTAACTCTAACTAGTCTCCTTAGAGAGGGAATTTAAAATGGAAAGAAGGGTTCCATCGTCTGAAAAAGTAGCACTGCCATGTTTGCTGCCATCTCTGGTGAACCAGGTACATTACATGAACATAACAGTTACAAGAAATAGATATGCACATTGTGAAGGACTTGGAATACATACAGAAGTTGATATTATATTAGACCATAGGAGACAGTAGCGGGGTGGAGTGGTAATGGCACTCCAGGTCATTACACAAATTCAGGTTGTAGATTACCATAGGCAATGAAAATATCACACAGAGCTTCTATACACGCAGTAAATCGTGTGCAGAAGTATGATGTCACACCTCCTTAAATATCTCGTAAATGCTTAGTGGACAGGAATATGCTAAAACATAACTTTTACTTCAATAATTAATAAGATCCTATCAAATTGCAGTGAGAAACTCAAATGACACACAACACAAATCCAAGCATAGATATACTCACAAAAAACATCAAGGGTAAAAACACTTACTGGCACCAATACCTGGGTTACAAAGAATTGGAAAATGTGGATGGATCTTACCAATTCTTGACGTCTGGATCACAGGTATATGCCAGTAGAGATGGCCCGAACTATTCGCCGGCGAACAGTTCCCGGCGAACATAGCTTGTTCGCGTTCGCCGCGGCGGGCGAACACATGCAATGTTCGGTCCGCCCCCTATACATTATCATTGAGCAAACTTTTACCCTGTACCTCAGTCAGCAGACACATTCCAGCCAATCAGCAGCATACCCTCCCTCCCAGACCCTCCCATCTCCTGGACAGCATACATTTTAGATTCATTCGGAAGCTGCAGTCTTAGTGAGAGGAGGGACAGTGTAGCTGCTGCTGATTTAATTGGTAAATCGATAGCTAGGCTAGTGTATTCAGTGTCCACTCCAGTCCTGAAAGACTCATCTGATCTCTGCTGTAAGGACAGCGTCCTGATAGCACCCCAAAAAGCCCTTTTTAGGGCTGCTACATTAGTCTGCTTTTATTTATTTTTTCTCCATATATATATATATTGCAGTTGCCTGGCCTGCCCCTGTGTGAGGAGCTGCAGGCCCACAGACTGTAGTGTGCCCTCTGCCAGTGCTGCCTATCAATCATACCGTGTGGCACTGGACTTTGCCTTGAAATAAGGCACTTTATCTGTACACTTTAATCTAATTTCAGTTGCCTGCTGGCCAGTGTGTGTGTGTCAGGCCCACAGACTGTAGTGTGCCCTCTGGCAGTGCTGCCCATCTATCATACCGTGCGGTACTGGACTTTGCCTTAAAATACAGCACTTTATCTGTACACTTTAATCTAATTTCAGTGGCCTGCGGGCCAGTCTGTGTGTGTCAGGCCCACAGACTGTAGTGTGCCCTCTGCTAGTGCCCAACACTCATACCGGGTGGCACAGTACCTAGCACGCGTAGTACCACTTATCTAAAATCCATTCAATACACGTCCTGATAGGGGACGTAACAGGGATTAAACTGATGAGAATAGTACTACAGAAAATGCCACCCATATCGGGTGTGACAGTAAACTGCACGGCGCAGACGCAGTGACCGTGGATTAAAACAAAGCGGAGGGAGCCAGCGTTTTTTTAACCATCTCCCCGTTCGAAAAATGTATTCAATAAATGGACCCCAGATTGGGGACGTTAGAGGGATTAAACTGATGAGAATAGTACTACAGAAAATACCACCCATATCGGGTGTGACAGTAAATTGCACGGCGCAGACGCAGTCACCGTGGATTAAAACAAAGGATTAAACAAAGGATTAAAACAGCGTTTTATTAACCATCTCCCCGTTCGAAAAATCAATTCAATTCACCTTTCGGGGACCCTTGGTGTTGTACGTGGCTGGGTGCAGGAAGAAACCTTCAATGACATCACCGGGACATGGCTAGCTTGGTATCCAACCTCGTGCAAATGGGGAGTTTGCGGTTGTGCAAATGGACTGTTTGCGGTTGTTTGCGGTGCATTAAAAGGGATTTTGGTCTGTCAATGTCTGTGAAGCGGGCGTAACCCTTACACTACCTGATCGATACAACATCATACCTGATCGTATACACACACTGGATGTTTTAAAGCATGTTATTCCAAAAAATTTAGAAATGTTAGTTGATTTATGCCCTTTATGGATTAAAACCCGACTCTGCGTCCACTACGTAATTTTCCGTGGGAGTTTTGCCATTGATCCCCCTCCGGCATGCCACAGTACAGGTGTTAGTCCCCTTGAAACAACATTTCCATTACTTTTGTGGCCAGAAAGAGTCCCTGTGGGTTTTAAAATTCGCCTGCCTATTGAAGTCTATGGCGGTTCGCCCGGTTCGCCCGTTCGCGAACACTTGCGGAAGTTCGCGTTCGCCGTTCGCGAACGGAAAATTTTATGTTCGCGACATCACTATATGCTAGATGTATCCAGCAGATAAGCAGATGAACTGGACACCTGTGACCGGTCCTCTTAGTGTCAGTAGTGGCAAGGAGTAGCTCCTGTATGGCCCTATGCGTATTCCCTACCTGCCTAGATGGAAGGCGCTAATATTGCACCTGCCTACTGACACAGAGCACCCGCCCCCGACACAGGGATAGGTGGGTATCACAGGAGAATTAGATCTGTTCCTAGAAGTAAGAGCTCTGACATGTGCTTCCTCTCCCTTCTCTGCTGCAACAAGAACTCCCCCTCCTGGCAGGAAGTAGGACCTGCCCACTCCTACCAAGAGGGGAAAAAGACAGGGTGGTTAGCCCTGCTCCTGCCAACTATTGGCAACTATACCTTCCCTAGCTGGACTATATGACCAATACATGAAAATACATAACTATATACAATAAGCATTTGCAGATACTTACAGGTTTGGGATACTGCACAAGCTCAGTCTTTTCCTCATCACAGAACCTTCTTCTGCCAGGGAGGAGACTGGAGAAGCCAGCTCAGTGCCATTCCAGTATTGTTTTGCATTTGTGTTCTTTCAGTAAAAAAGCACACTGGTTTACTGCAAACTTTGACACTCCACACTTTCTTCACATTGTGGTGCTCCACGCCTTTCCATACCCTTGCAAGCAGCAATACATGGTGAAACCTTGACGGTGTCCAGGGGACCCAGAGTAGTATTGGGTCTACCTCAAACCTGGCCACTGCATGTAAAGACTGTATTGAGCACATCAGTTCTTGTCCCCAGTGGTACTTACATTGTAATCCGCCTAACTTTAGAACATGCAATCATATTATTGTTCGTCTTCAACATTCACTATGCCATACGTTTCTTTGAGGACCAGTTATACTCATTCTGGGTGCTTGTTTGTCAATTCTTAAGTACAGTATTGTAAATGTCAATATAATTATAGGGAAGAGATATGTTCTCAGGATGGTTAATATAGTAATAGTAAGTGGCTGCTGCAAGGTAAATGTAGCATTAGATGGAAGCTATTGAAATTAAAGGGGCAAAAGTAACATAAATACCTCCCAACAGTTCAGGATTTTGGTGGCTGTCCCGCAGTCCCATGATAGCTGAGATATGTCCCAATTTCAACTATATCCACATCCTCAGGACATAGATACAGTCGAGTGTAATGGTGAAGCAGGGAACCGCTCTCCCCAGCAACAGATGCAATGAGGTCACCACTAGTGTTGAGCGAACAGTTCGAGAATCGTTCGGGTCCGTACCGAATTTTGGGGTGTCCGTGACACGGACCCGAACCCGGACATTTTCAAAAAAGTTCGGGTTCGGGTCCGGTGTTCGTCGATTACTTCCCGCTTTCTGAAGGGCTGAACAGCAGTCAATCAGCTAGCGTTTTACTTCTTGCCCTAAGAGCCCATCACAGCCATGCCTACTAATGGCATGGCTGTGATTGGCCAAGTGCAGCATGTGACCCAGCCTCTATTTAAGCTGGAGTCACGTAGCGCTGCACGTCACACTGCTCTGATTAGTGTAGGGAGAGGACGCAGCTTCTGTCAGGGCGAGATAGGCAGGGATAAAGAAGTGAATGATCTACCTTTCTACACCTGTGCATCAGAACAACTCAGCTGAGCTGTTCACTGAAAGTCACTATTTTGTTGAGACTGGCCAGAGCGATTTTTACTGGCACATGTAACTGGGCTGACCGGCGGTGGCCATTTTGGGACTTGTGGTGCGCCAGCACAAGCTGCCACAGAGTCTAAACCAAAGCTCCAAAGAAGTGAAAAATCTTCACCTGTGAATCAGAACAGCGATTCAGCTGCTCAGTCAAAGTCAATGTTTTTTCTGGCTGGGCAGACCATTTCTGGCACATGTTACTGGGCTGATAGGCGGCGGCCATTTTGGGACTTGTGGTGCTAAAGCAAAAGCTGCCACAACGTCCATTAATCTCATGTAATAGTCGATTTTTTTCATAGATATACTACATCAGGGGTTTGGCTGTGCTTGTGTCACCCATACTAACTGCAAAGATATTTAATATATCAGTGGTGAAACTGAAAGTAACCCACTTGGATAGCAAATCCCATGAATGTGCTGTTCCAGCTAGGCTAGCCAGTGCCACTACAGCGAAGTCCAATACTTTCAGCCAGAAATATTTTATTTTTTTTATGTGCCAGAAATATAAATTAAAAAAAGCTTTCACCGTAATAATAAAATTATTCTGGTGTTAGACCAGAAGAAGCACTCCTGTTGTAATTAATACTGTAAAAAGGCTTAGGCAATATTTCTCCCAGTGTGGGAAATTTATCTAGCAAAACTAGCATTTTAAAAATTCCGGTGTTCTGAAATACCAGCAGTCCTCTTGTAATTAATACCGCAAAAAGGCATTATATCGTCCAGTGTTGTAATTTTGGTGAAAAAAAGGCCAATTTAATCAATCTGGTGTTAGTTACACCAGAAACAGTAGGCCTCACGTTTTTACTCCTGTAAAAAGTAATTAATACAGGAAAAAGGCATTACATTATCCAGTGTTGTAATTTTGGTGAAAAAAAGGCCAATTTAATCAATCTGGTGTTAGTTACACCAGAAACAGTAGGCAGCATGTTTTCACTCCTGTAAAAAGGAATTAATACCTGAAAAAGGCATTACATTGTCCAGTGTTGTAATTTTGGTGAAAAAAAGGCCAATTTAATCAATCTTGTGTTAGTTAGACCAGAAACAGTAGGCCTCACGTTTTTACTCCTGTAAAAAGGAATTAATACCGGAAAAAGGCATTACATTGTCCAGTGTTGTAATTTTGGTGAAAAAAAGGCCAATTTAATCAATCTGGTGTTAGTTAGACCAGAAACAGTAGGCCTCACGTTTTTACTCCTGTAAAAAGGAATTATATCTCCCCGTGTGGGAATCTATGT
Organism: Bufotes viridis; assembly: GCA_033119425.1. NCBI lineage: Eukaryota > Metazoa > Chordata > Amphibia > Anura > Bufonidae > Bufotes > Bufotes viridis. Next base: position 232,074,798 of record CM065591.1, on the reverse strand, counting down.
ACCAAAACTAGCATTTTAAAAATTCTGGTGTCCAATTTGCAGCAGTTTTCTTGTAATTAATACCGGAAAAAGGAATTATATCTTCCAGTGTGGGAATTTATGTTCACAAACTAGCATTTTAAAAATTCTGGTGTCCAATTAGCAGCAGTCTTCTTGTAATTAATACCTGAAGAAGGCATTACATTGTCCAGTGTTGTAATTTTGGTGAAAAAAAGGCCAATTTAATCAATCTGGTGTTAGGTACACCAGAAACAGTAGGCCTCACGTTTTTACTCCTGTAAAAAGGAATTAATACCGGAAAAAGGCATTACATTGTCCAGTGTTGTAATTTTGGTGAAAAAAGGCCAATTTAATCAATCTCGTGTTAGTTAGACCAGAAACAGTAGGCCGCACGTTTTTACTCCTGTAAAAAGGAATTATATCTCCCCGTGTGGGAATCTATGTACCAAAACTACCATTTAAAAAATTCTGGTGTCCAATTTGCAGCAGTTTTCTTGTAATTAATACCGGAAAAAGGAATTATATCTTCCAGTGTGGGAATTTATGTACACAAACTAGCATTTTAAAAATGCTGGTGTCCAATTAGCAGCAGTCTTCTTGTAATTAATACCTGAAAAAGGCATTGCATTGTCCAGTGTTGTAATTTTGGTGAAAAAAAGGCCACTTTAATCAATCTGGTGTTAGGTACACCAGAAACAGTAGGCCTCACGTTTTTACTCCTGTAAAAGGAATTAATACCGGAAAAAGGCATTACATTGTCCAGTGTTGTAATTTTGGTGAAAAAAGGCCAATTTAATCAATCTGGTGTTAGTTAGACCAGAAACAGTAGGCCGCACGTTTTTACTCCTGTAAAAGGAATTATATCTCCCCGTGTGGGAATCTATGTACCAAAACTAGCATTTTAAAAATTCTGGTGTCCAATTTGCAGCAGTTTTCTTGTAATTAATACCGGAAAAAGGAATTATATCTTCCAGTGTGGGAATTTTGGGGCTAAAAAATAATATATTTTATTGTGGTGCGAGTTGAATCGCAACAATGAGAAACATTCTATTAAGGGACGAGGACGCGGTCGTGGTGGTGTCCGTGGAGCCTCTGTTGCTGGCAGAGGGCGTGGCCGTTCGGCCTCAGGCGCACAAAGTAGTGAACCAACTCCCTCAAGTAGCCGGCAGAATTTACAGCGATATTTGGTGGGGCCCAATGCCGTTATGAGGATGGTAAGGCCTGAGCAGGTACAGGCATTAGTCGATTGGGTGGCCGACAGTGCTTCCAGCACGTTCACCACATTGTCTTCCGCCCAGTCTTCTGCGGAAGCGCACAGGTGGCACCTGAAAACCAAGCCCATCAGTCTGTCACATCACCCCCATGCATATCAGGGAAACTGGCTGAGCCTCAAGTTATGCAGCAGTCTCTTATTCTGTTTGAAGACTCTGCTCCCACGGTTTTCCAGGGCGTCCACCTAGCCCTTCCCCAGCGGTGGAAGACATTCCATGCACTGACGCACAACCACTTATGTATCCAGATGATGAGGACATGGGAATACCACCACAGCAGAGTGACCGAGTCTCTGATGATGACGAAACACTGGTGCCCACTGCCGCGTCTTATTGCAGTGTGCAGACTGAACAGGAGGAGGTCAGGGAGGAAGACTGGGTGGAAGACGATGCAGAGGACGATGAGGTCTTAGACCCCACATGGACTGAAGGTCGTGCCGCTGACTTAAATAGTTCAGAGGAAGAGGCAGTGGTGAGACTGAGACAACAGCGAAGCCAAAGAGGGAGCAGGGGGCAAAAGCAGAACAGCCGCCGTCCAGAGAGTTCGCCTGCTATTGGCCAGCGCCAACAGGGACCCAGCACCCCAAAGGCATCTTCAAGGAGTTCCCTGGCATGGCACTTCTTCAAACAATGTGCTGACGACAAGACCAGAGTGGTTTGCACGCTGTGCCATCAGACCCTGAGGCGAGGCATTGCGTTCTTAACCTGAGCACCACCTGCATGATCAGGCATCTACATGCAAAGCATGAACTGCAGTGGAGTACACACCTTAAAAACAAGGAACCCGCTCAGGCTCCCCCTGCTCCCTCTACCGCTGCTGCCTCGGCTTCCGCCTCGAGAGGAATGTTGCCACCTGCCGAGCAGCAAACAGAGGATGTGCCACCGACACCACCACCACCACCGTCACCTAGCGTCTCCACTATTTCACACAGCAGCGTTCAGCTCTCCATCTCTCAAACCTTTGAGAGGAAGCGCAAATTCCCACCTAGTCACCCTCGAGGCCCTTGGCCTGAATGCCAGCATTTCTAAACTACTGGCCTTTGAAATGCTGTCATTCCGGCTGGTGGACACTAGACAGCTTCAAACAGCTGATGGCCATGGCTGTCCCCCAGTATGTGGTTCCCAGCCGCCACTACTTCTCCAAGACAGCCGTGCCTTCCCTGCACATGCAAGTGTCCGATAAAATCAAGTGTGCACTGCGCAACGCCATTTGTGGCAAGGTCCACCTAACCACAGATACGTGGACCAGTAAGCACGACCAGGGACGCTATATCTCCTAACTGCACACTGGGTAAATGTAGTGGCGGCTGGGCCCTAGGCGGAGAGTTCCTTGGCGCACGTCCTTCCGCCGCCAAGGATCACAGGGCATCATTCTTTGCCTCCTGTAGCCTCCTCCTCCTACTCGGCTTCCTCCTCCTCCCTCTGCTTCCACCAGCTCATCCAGTCAGCCACACACCTTCACCACCAACTTCAGCACAGCCCGGGGTAAACGTCAGCAGGCCATTCTGAAACTCATATGTTTGGGGACAGGCCCCACACCGCGCAGGAGTTGTGGCGGGGTATTGAACAACAGACCGACCAGTGGTTGCTGCCGGTGGGCCTCAAGCCCGGCCTGGTGGTGTGCGATAATGGGCGAAATCTCGTGGCAGCTCTGGGACTAGCGGTTTGGCGCACATCCCTTGCCTGGCGCATGTGCTGAATTTGGTGGTGCAAAGTTCATTCACAACTACCCAGACATGTCAGAGCTGCTGCATAAAGTGCGGGCCGCCTGTGACGCTGCCGCGGCTCACATCCTGCCGCTGCTGTTTTCTTGCAATTAATACCGGACAAAGGAATTATATCTTCCAGTGTGGGAATTTTGGGGCTAAAAAATAATATATTTTATTGAGGTGCGAGTTGAATCGCAACAATGAGGAAACATTCTATTAAGGGACGAGGACGCGGTCGTGGTGGTGTCCGTGGAGCCTCTGTTGCTGGCAGAGGACGTGGCCGTTCAGCCTCAGGGGCACAAAGTAGTGAACCAACTCCCTCAAGTAGCCGGCAGAATTTACAGCGATATTAGGATGTAAGGCCTGAGCAGGTACAGGCATTAGTCGATTGGGTGGCCGACAGTGCTTCCAGCACGTTCACCACATTGTCTTCCGCCCAGTCTTCTGCGGAAAGCGCACAGGTGGCACCTGAAAACCAAGCCCATCAGTCTGTCACATCACCCCCATGCATATCAGGGAAACTGTCTGAGCCTCAAGTTATGCAGCAGTCTCTTATTCTGTTTGAAGACTCTGCTCCCACGGTTTTCCAGGGGCGTCCACCTAGCCCTTCCCCAGCGGTGGAAGACATTCCATGCACTGACGCACAACAACTTATGTATCCAGATGATGAGGACATGGGAATACCACCACAGCAGAGTGACCGAGTCTCTGATGATGACGAAACACTGGTGCCCACTGCCGCGTCTTATTGCAGTGTGCAGACTGAACAGGAGGAGGTCAGGGAGGAAGACTGGGTGGAAGACGATGCAGAGGACGATGAGGTCTTAGACCCCACATGGACTGAAGGTCGTGCCGCTGACTTAAATAGTTCAGAGGAAGAGGCAGTGGTGAGACTGAGACAACAGCGAAGCTAAAGAGGGAGCAGGGGGCAAAAGCAGAACAGCCGCCGTCCAAAGATTTCGCCTGCTATTGGCCAGCGCCAACAGGGACCCAGCACCCCAAAGGCATCTTCAAGGAGTTCCCTGGCATGGCACTTCTTCAAACAATGTGCTGACGACAAGACCAGAGTGGTTTGCACGCTGTGCCATCAGACCCTGAGGCGAGGCATTAACGTTCTTAACCTGAGCACCACCTGCATGATCAGGCATCTACATGCAAAGCATGAACTGCAGTGGAGTACACACCTTAAAAACAAGGAACCCGCTCAGGCCCCCCCTGCTCCCTCTACCGCTGCTGCCTCGGCTTCCGCCTCGAGAGGAATGTTGCCACCTGCCGAGCAGCAAACAGAGGATGTGCCACCGACACCACCACCACCACCGTCACCTAGCGTCTCCACTATTTCACACAGCAGCGTTCAGCTCTCCATCTCTCAAACCTTTGAGAGGGAGCGCAAATTCCCACCTAGTCACCCTCGAGCCCTTGGCCTGAATGCCAGCATTTCTAAACTACTGGCCTTTGAAATGCTGTCATTCCGGCTGGTGGACACAGACATCTTCAAACAGCTTATGGCCATGGCTGTCCCCCAGTATGTGGTTCCCAGCCGCCACTACTTCTCCAAGACAGCCGTGCCTTCCCTGCACATGCAAGTGTCCGATAAAATCAAGTGTGCACTGCGCAACGCCATTTGTGGCAAGGTCCACCTAACCACAGATACGTGGACCAGTAAGCACGGCCAGGGACGCTATATCTCCCTAACTGCACACTGGGTAAATGTAGTGGCGGCTGGGCCCCAGGCGGAGAGTTCCTTGGCGCACGTCCTTCCGCTGCCAAGGATCACAGGGCATCATTCTTTGCCTCCTGTAGCCTCCTCCTCCTACTCGGCTTCCTCCTCCTCCTCTGCTTCCACCAGCTCATCCAGTCAGCCACACACCTTCACCACCAACTTCAGCACAGCCCGGGTAAACGTCAGCAGGCCATTCTGAAACTCATATGTTTGGGGACAGGCCCCACACCGCGCAGGAGTTGTGGCGGGGTATTGAACAACAGACCGACCAGTGGTTGCTGCCGGTGGGCCTCAAGCCCGGCCTGGTGGTGTGCGATAATGGGCGAAATCTCGTGGCAGCTTTGGGACTAGCTGGTTTGACGCACATCCCTTGCCTGGCACATGTGCTGAATTTGGTGGTGCAAAAGTTCATTCACAACTACCCAGACATGTCAGAGCTGCTGCATAAAGTGCGGGCCGTCTGTGCGCGCTTCCGGCATTCACATCCTGCCGCTGCTCGCCTGTCAGCGATACAGCGGAACTTCAGCCTTCCCGCTCACCGCCTAATATGCGACGTGCCCACCCGGTGGAACTCCACCTTGCACATGCTGGAGAGACTGTGCGAGCAGCAGCAGGCCATAGTGGAGTTTCAGCTGCAGCACGCACGGGTCAGTCGCACTGCGGAACAGCACCACTTCACCACCAATGATTGGGCCTCCATGCGAGACCTGTGTGCCCTGTTGCGCTGTTTAGAGTACGCCACCAACATGGCCAGTGGCGATGCCACTGTTATCAGCGTGACGATACCAATTCTATGTCTCCTTGAGAAAACGCTTAGGGCGATGATGGAAGAGGAGGTAGGCCAGGAGGAGGAGGAGGAGGATGACGGGTCGTTTTTAGCACATTTAGGCCAGTCTGTTAGAAGTGGCTCAGAGGGAGTTTTTTTGCAACAGCAGAGGGCAGGTACAAATGTGGCCAGCCAGGGACCACTACTGGAGGACAAGGAGGATGAGGAGGAGGTGGAGGAGGATGAGGATGAAGCAGGTTCACAGCGGGGTGGCACCCAGCACAGCGCAGGCACATCCCTGGTGCGTGGCTGGGGGGATACAGAGGATGATGACAATATGCCTCCCACAGAGGACAGCTTGTCCTTACCTCTGGGGAGCCTGGCACACATGAGCGATTACATGCTGCAGTGCCTGCGCAACGACAGCAGAGTTGCCCACATTTTAACGTGTGCTGACTACTGGGTGGCCACCCTGCTGGATCCACGGTACAAAGACAATGTGCCCACTTTACTTCCTGCACTGGAGCGTGATAGGAAGATGCGCGAGTACAAGCGCACGCTGGTAGACGCGCTCCTGAGAGCATTCCCAACTGTCACAGGAGAACAGGTGGAAGGCCAAGGCAGAGGATGAGGTAGAGGTCGCCCACGCAGCAGTGTCACGGCCAGCTCCTCTGAGGGCAGGGTTAGCATGGCAGAAATGTGGAAAAGTTTTGTCTCCACGCCACAGCTAACTGCCCCACCACCTGATACGGAACGAGTTAGCAGGAGGCAACATTTCACTAACATGGTTGAACAGTACGTCTGCACACAACTCCACGTACTGACGGATGGTTCGGCCCCATTCAACTTCTGGCTTTACATATTGTCCACGTGGCCAGAATTAGCATGTTATGCCTTGGAGGTGCTGTCCTGCCCGGCAGCCAGCGTTTTATCTGAACGTGTATTCAGCACGGCAGGGGGCGTCATTACTGACAAACGCAGCCGTCTGTCCGCAGCCAACGTGGACAAGCTGACGTTTATAAAAATGAACCAGGCATGGATCCCACAAGACCTGACCCTCCCTTGTGCAGAGTAGTCTTTAATAACTGCCTTAAACCATGTTGTCTTGTACTCCTGGCCACTTCTTCTTTGAAAAATCAATTTTTGAAATTAAGTAGGATCTTGGGGTGCAACCCAGAGTTGAATAAACCTTCCCTCTGTCTGGGTGCCGGGGCCAAAGTACATGAAAGTGTCCTTCTCCTGTGCTGGGTGATATGAATGTTATACTTGTGCTGTCTGACATGTCTCCTTTGTGTGGGTGCAGGGGGCCAAAGTCACTGAAAGCGGCCTTCTCCTGTGGTGGGTGATCTAAATGCCTGATTCTCTGCTGTGGGACCTCTCTCCTCTTTCTGGATGCAGGGGTCAAAGAAACAAAAGGTGGCCTACTCCTGTGGTGGTTGACATGATGCCTGATTCTCTGCTGTGGGACCTCTCTCCTCCGTGTGGCTGCAGGGGTCAAGGTCTCTAAAAGTGCCCTTCTCCTGTGGTGGTTGATGTAAAACTGATGCTTGTGCTATCTGACCTGTCTCCTCTGTGTCGGTGCTAAGGCCTAAGTCACTGAAAGCGGCCTTCTCCTGTGCTGGCTGATATAAATGCCTGAATCTCTGCTGTGGGACCTCTCTCCTCCGTGTGGCTGCCGGGGTCAAAGTCTCTAAAAGTGCCCTTCTCCTGTGGTGGTTGATGTAAAACTAATGCTTGTGCTATCTGACCTGTCTCCTCTGTGTCGGTGCTAAGGCCTAAGTCACTGAAAGCGGCCTTCTCCTGTGCTGGCTGATATAAATGCCTGAATCTCTGCTGTGGGACCTCTCTCCTCCGTGTGGCTGCAGGGGTCAAAGTCTCTAAAAGTGCACTTCTCCTGTGGTGGTTGATGTAAAACTGATGCTTGTGCTGTCTGACCTATCTCCTCTGTCTCGTTGCTAAGGCCTAACTCACTGAAAGTGGCCTTGTCATGTGCTGCGTGATATAAATGTGATACAAGTGCCATCTGACATGGTTGAAGCTATCAAATTAACTAAAGGTGGCCGACTCCTGTAGTGGGTGATCAGTAAAACTGATGCTTGTGCTATCTGACCTGTCTCCTCTGTCTCGTTGCTAAGGCCTAACTCACTGAAAGTGGCCTTGTCATGTGCTGGGTGATATAAATGTTATACTTGTGCCATCTGACATGGTTGCCGGGGTCCCATTAAATGATGGCCTACTCCTGTGGTGGGTGATCTAAATGCCTGATTCTCTGCTGTGAAAACCTCTCTCCTCCATCTGGGTGCAGGGGTCAAAGTCTCTAAAAGTGGCCTTCTCTTGTGCTGGGTGATGTAAAACTGATGCTTGTACCATCTGACATGGGTGCAGGGGTCAAATTAACTAAATGGTGGCCTACTCCTGTGGTGGGTGATATGAGGCCTTAATATGTGCTGTGAAACCTCCCTCCTCCGTCTGGGTGCAAGGGTCAAAGTCTCTCAAAGTCGCCTTCTCCTGTGCTGGGTGATATAAATGTTATACTTGTGCCAGCTGACATGGTTGCCGGGGTCCCATTAAATGATGGCCTACTCCTGTGGTGGGTGATCTAAATGCCTGATTCTCTGCTGTGAAACCTCTCTCCTCCGTCCCAGCCAGGGACCACTACTGGAGGACGAGGAGGATGAGGAGGAGGTGGAGGAGGATGAGGATGAAGCAGGTTCACAGCGGGTGGCACCCAGCACAGCGCAGGCACATCCCTGGTGCGTGGCTGGGGGATACAGAGGATGATGACGATACGCCTCCCACAGAGGACAGCTTGTCCTTACCTCTGGGAGCCTGGCACACATGAGCGATTACATGCTGCAGTGCCTGCGCAATGACAGCAGAGTTGCCCACATTTTAACGTGTGCTGACTACTGGGTGGCCACCCTGCTGGATCCACGGTACAAAGACAATGTGCCCACTTTACTTCCTGCACTGGAGCGTGATAGGAAGATGCGCGAGTACAAGCGCACACTGGTAGACGCGCTCCTGAGAGCATTCCCAACTGTCACAGGGGAACAGGTGGAAGGCCAAGGCAGAGGAGGAGCTAGAGGTCGCCCACGCAGCAGTGTCACGGCCAGCTCCTCTGAGGGCAGGGTTAGCATGGCAGAAATGTGGAAAAGTTTTGTCTCCACGCCACAGCTAACTGCCCCACCACCTGATACGGAACGTGTTAGCAGGAGGCAACATTTCACTAACATGGTTGAACAGTACGTCTGCACACAACTCCACGTACTGACGGATGGTTCGGCCCCATTCAACTTCTGGGTTTCCAAATTGTCCACGTGGCCAGAATTAGCATGTTATGCCTTGAGGTGCTGGCCTGCCCGGCGGCCAGCGTTTTATCTGAACGTGTATTCAGCACGGCAGGGGGCGCCATTACTGACAAACGCAGCCGCCTGTCCGCAGCCAACGTGGACAAGCTGACGCTTATAAAAATGAACCAGGCATGGATCCCACAAGACCTGACCCTCCCTTGTGCAGAGTAGTCCTTAATAACTGCCTTAAACCATGTTGTCTTGTACTCCTGGCCACTTCTTCATTGAAAATCAATTTTGAAATTAAGTAGGATCTTGGGTGCAACCTAGAGTTGAAATGAACCTTCCTCTGTCTGGGTGCCGGGGCCAAAGTACATGAAAGTGTCCTTCTCCTGTGCTGGGTGATATGAATGTTATACTTGTGCTGTCTGACATGTCTCCTTTGTGTGGGTGCAGGGGCCAAAGTCACTGAAAGCGGCCTTCTCCTGTGGTGGGTGATCTAAATGCCTGATTCTCTGCTGTGGGACCTCTCTCCTCTTTCTGGGTGCAGGGGTCAAAGAAACAAAAGGTGGCCTACTCCTGTGGTGGTTGACATGATGCCTGATTCTCTGCTGTGGGACCTCTCTCCTCCGTGTGGCTGCAGGGGTCAAAGTCTCTAAAAGTGCCCTTCTCCTGTGGTGGTTGATGTAAAACTGATGCTTGTGCCATCTGACCTGTCTGCCTGTGTCGGGTGCCCAGTCTAAGTCACTGAAATGGCCTACTCCTGTGGTGGGTGATCTAAATGCCTGATTCTCTGCTGTGAAACCTCTCTCCTCCGTCTGGGTGCAGGGTCAAAGTCTCTCAAAGTGCGCCTTCTCCTGTGCTGGGTGATGTAAAACTGATGCTTGTGCCATCTGACATGGTCTGCCGGTCGGTGCCCAGGTTAAATGAGTGGCCTACTCCTGTGGTGGGTGATCTAAATGCCTGATTCTCTGCTGTGAAACCTCTCTCCTCCGTCTGGGTGCAGGGTCAAAGTCTCTAAAAGTGGCCTTCTCCTGTGCTGGGTGATGTAAAACTGATGCTTGTGCTATCTGACCTGTTCTCCTCTGTGTCGGTGCTAGGCCTCAAATCACTAAAGTGGCGCCTTCTCCCGATGTGGCTGATATAAATGCCTGATTATGCTGTGAGACCTCTCCTCCTTCATGGGTGCAGGGTCAAATTAACTATAGGTGGCCTACTCCTGTGGTGGGTGATCTAAATGCCTGATTCTCTGCTGTGAAAACCTCTCTCCTCCGTCTGGGTGCAGGGGTCAAAGTCTCTAAAAGTGGCCTTCTCTTGTGCTGGGTGATGTAAAACTGATGCTTGTGCCATCTGACATGGTTGCCGGGGTCCCATTAAATGATGGCCTACTCCTGTGGTGGGTGATCTAAATGCCTGATTCTCTGCTGTGAAACCTCTCTCCTCCGTCTGGGTGCAGGGGTCAAAGTCTCTCAAAGTCGCCTTCTCCTGTGCTGGGTGATGTAAAACTGATGCTTGTACCATCTGACATGGTTGCCGGGGTCCCATTAAATGATGGCCTACTCCTGTGGTGGGTGATCTAAATGCCTGATTCTCTGCTGTGAAAACCTCTCTCCTCCGTCTGGGTGCAGGGTCAAAGTCTCTAAAAGTGGCCTTCTCTTGTGCTGGGTGATGTAAAACTGATGCTTGTGCCATCTGACATGGTTGCCGGGGTCCCATTAAATGATGGCCTACTCCTGTGGTGGGTGATCTAAATGCCTGATTCTCTGCTGTGAAACCTCTCTCCTCCGTCTGGGTGCAGGGGTCAAAGTCTCTCAAAGTCGCCTTCTCCTGTGCTGGGTGATGTAAAACTGATGCTTGTGCCATCTGACATGGTTGCCGGGGTCCCATTAAATGGTGGCCTACTCCTGTGGTGGGTGATCTAAATGCCTGATTCTCTGCTGTGAAACCTCTCTCCTCCGTCTGGGTGCAGGGGTCAAAGTTTCTAAAAGTGGCCTTCTCTTGTGCTGGGTGATGTAAAACTGATGCTTGTACCATCTGACATGGGTGCAGGGGTCAAAATAACTAAATGGTGGCCTACTCCTGTGGTGGGTGATATGATGCCTGAATATGTGCTGTGGGGCCTCTCTCCTCTTTCTGGGTGCAGGGGTCAAAGTAACTAAAAGTGGCCTTCTCCTGTGCTGGATGGTATAAATGTAATGCTTGTGCTATCTGACATGTCTCCTCTGTCTGGGTGCTAAGGCCTAAATCACTGAAAGTGGCCTTCTCCTGTGGTGGGTTATATGATGCCAGATTCTCTGCTGTGGGACCTCTCTCCTTTGTCTGGATGCTGGGGTCGAAATAATAGTAAGCGACCTTCTCCATTGGTGGGTGATTTGAAGCCTGATTCTGTGCTATGGGACCTAACTCCAATTAATATTGGTTAATTTTTATTTATTTTATGTTAAGTCATCATTTCCCTATCTACATTAGTTTGCAGGGGATTTACCTACATTTTGCTGCCTTTTACAGCCCTCTAGCCCTTTCCGGGAGTCTTTTACAGCCTCTTTAGTGCCCAAAAGTTCGGGTCCCCATTGACTTCTATGGGGTTAGGGTTCGGGATGAAGTTCGGGTTGAGTTCGGATCACGAACCCGGACATTTTCCGGAAGTTCGGCCGAACCTCTCGAACCCGAACATCCAGTTGTTCGCTCAACTCTAGTCACCACATCACACTTGCTGCTGTGGAGAGTAGGTCAGTATTACTTTTTTATTTTATTTTACACTACTGGGGATGCACTACTTTAACCGCTTCATTACCGGAGTGTTTATCCCCCTTTCTTACCAGGCCAGTTTTTCATTTGTAACTGTAAATCATTATCACAGAACAAAATTATAAACCCCCCATTAAAACAAAACCTGTAATAAATATCACACTAATATCTATGTGAGGTGGCATCTGGATCTCTAACACAGTATTGTCTGCATAGCCTAGCTAACCCAAGGTCCCTTGAAGAACCAGTATATCCTATGCACTGGAGAAACGCGTCGGGATGTTCAAATCTTGGCATCCAACCTGTGAAAGTTGGGCACTACATGAGGGTAAGTGTAGGGACATTAAGCATTTAGCCACTGAGAAGGCGGGTCACTCCTTTCGGGGCGGGTGCTCCGCTTGTAGGCAGGAGTAGTAAAGGAACGTATAGGGACAGCAGACCTAACTTCACTATGGACCCCACTATGGAATCATCTGATGGTGAAAAAAAAACAATTGGTACAACCGTGAGTAAATAAGGGCCGGACACACTCAGTGTTCCGGTCACACTATAATCTTTATCTACCTTAATAACCCATATTTAATACGGTAGTGCCTTCAATGTATGAAATACTAAGTGATATTATTGTGGGAGTTTTGTTGATTTTTTAGCTATATTTATTAAAGGTTATGTAAAACATAATGGGGGTTTATAATTTTGTTCTGTGATAATACTTTGAAACCTCTAATGATTTGTAACAGTGATAGGTAACTGCAAATAACTGATAATTTCTGAGCCATCCTACATGTATTTGATATTATTTTTTCACGGGAGACCTTAGACCTTTCTTTTGTGCCATAAGATGATGGATATAATATTTTAAAAAATATTTAAGGAAAAACCGTGAAAATTATGAAAAAAATATTTTTCCTTTTTTATCAATTTTTAAAATAAGTTTCAAGACAAAACATTTCTAAAACCATTACTGTATGCTTCTACCCTAAAAATGGACACTATTTATGTCCTCTATCTACTGGTCTACTGGCTGGGCCCACTGCAAGACTTCAAAAGACTAGAGTGTATTTTGGATTTTGGCTGCCTATATTTCTATTGCTGGTTCTATGGCAAGGTACTGACAGAAAACTTTTGTACAGAACCAAAAAGTTACAAGTCCCTTTAAAGTTTATTTTTTTATGTTGTTCCCCTAAGGTATTCATCTTGGTGAAATTTGAACATTTTAAGGGTTGTTTTTTTTTAACATTTGTTTTTATAAATCAAAAAATGTTTGTATATTTTACACACACAAATTCCACTATACTATTGATAAAACCTAATAAAAATATACACTGATAAGCAAAATGGTAATAATGTTTAGAACTACAGCTTCGAATGTGAGACTACCATCATTTTATAAACAGTTATCTTGGCTATCTCATACATATATTGGACTTGCAACTATTTAGCATATGATTAGTTTAGTTCTTGTCATTTGGTGGTTCTTGTAATTTAAAATGACAACCTGTTCTCACATTCACTAATAGCTCTGTGTGTTAATAGGTTGATTCCCAAGCGAAGGGTCACTGGTTTGAATCCAGGAGCAGCCATGGAGAAGATTTCCCAGGAAAGGCGAAACCACATCATCCAGCTCATCGATAGCGGTATCTTGCCCAAAAAAGGAGAAACAGCGTCATCCAGCTCATCGATAGTGGTATCTTGGCCAAGAAAATTGCCAAACTGTATCATGTGAGTGCCATGACAGTTGGAAGAATACAAAATGAACTCCATCCATCCATTCCAAAGCCAAGAGGTGGACCTCCAGGTAAAATATCGGAGTCAACAAGTCGGCTCATCACAAGGTCTATCAGTTCTGGTTCAACCAACACGGTAGTGGATATGGCTCGTATGCTTCATAATAGTCAGATTACAGACGTCTATGCAAGCATTGTGGGTAGAGTTGAAGAAAAAGTTGCATTCTTACCCAAGTGAGTTGATCATTATACACCAACGTTGGGAATGTGTAGAAGATACCTGGGAACAGATTTTGGTCAAGACATGTTTGAATCTGATCGAGAGCATGCCCAGAAGGATTCAAAATAAAATTTGATTTGCAAAATAAAAAATAAAAATGTAGAATTTTAGGAGCAAAACAGTAACAATGCCGTTATATGACAAAAATCTGCATAACTAATCATTTGCTAAATAGTTGTAAGTCCAATTTATGTATGAGATAGCCAAGATGATTGTTTATAAAATGATGGCAGTCTCACGTTCATAGTTGTAGTCAGGCTCGGACTAGCACACAGGGGTATAGGGGAATCCCCCGATGGGCCCCCGAGCAAGGTGGGCCTCTAGTCCCCCCCCCCTTGCACAAGTGGCACATAACACATTAGATTTACTGCACTACACACACATATTCAATGTACAGCACCTCAACCAGCTTATATTCATATAAAAAACTTGTTAGATTATTTATTATACTTGAATGTATCCGTATGCTGGGCCCCCAAAATAAATTTTACTGGTGGGCCCTAGGTACTCCAGTCCGACACTGGCTGTAGTGGATGGTGAGATATGGAGCCTGAAAGTCAAAAGTTCAAAACATTGTTACTCTTTTGCTTGTCAGTGTATAAATATAATACATATCAGTGTTGATCGAGCGTGCTTGGCCGAACACTAGTTCGGCTCGAGCATCTCGATGCTCAGCACATGGCGGTACTCGGCCAAGTACCCCATGTGCTCGAGCACAATGCTCAAATCTCCTCTCCGCACATTTCTTGGCTGCTATGCATCCAGGCAGGTACTGGCACGCACTGTAATGCCGTAGCCATGTTGACTACTGGCATTACAGTGATTGGCTGTCCGGAATGCGCAATCGGGTGCTATATAGCACCCGATGACACGTGTATGGCTCAGTATTAGTATGGGAGAGCTAAGCAGAGGAAGGGACATACAGTGTAGGGAGTATTATTGGAAGATTTTTATTAGAAAAACTTTTCAGAGACCCAAAAGTCCTTTTAAGGACTAGTGTGTGTGACAGCAGCAATATATATTTTTAGCGCATCCTCCGCTAACTAGCGTCTAATAGGCTGCTGCGGACAGTTAAATTATCCACGCCATATCTCCTGTGTAAAGTGTGCGCATCCAAATAATATCAGTGACCTCCAGTGTACTTTTTCAATAGATGATGTCCGCTTTTGACAATGACATTACCAGTGGGATATCTCCAGTGTAACGTGTGCGGTTAAAATATGTATCTGTGACATACAGTGTACTTTGTCAATAGACGGTGTCTGCTTCTGAGAGTGACATTACCAGGGCCACATCTAAAGTGTAACATGTGCGTTTACAAAATTTATCTGTGACATACAGTGTACCTTTTCTGTAGACGCTGAGAACAGTGACATTACCTGTGGTACCTGTCCCGTATTACGTTTCCTAATCCCAAATACCTGTGACATTCCCTGTAATTTTTTATTACCCGCTGGTGACAGCATTGACATTATCTGTGGGATATCTCCTGTGTGACATTTCCACATCCCAAATACCTTTTTACATTTTTTTGCGCATACACTTCCAAATCCTACGCTACTGTACTTTCAAGCATATATAACATTTAAAATAAAAAAGGCGAGCAGTAAGGGACGGAGAATTGCCCGTGATGCTGATGGCATTGAAACTGTGCCTGCTGCTAGAGCACAAGAAAAACAATCATCCACGATACCTGGCTTCATGTCCCAGTTTGCAGGGCGGCACAGGACACCACTCTTGAAGTCAGACCAGTGCGACCAGGTGGTCGGTTGGATTACAGCAGATAATGTTTACAGTCGGTTAAGAACCACCCTGTCTTACACCAAGTCCAGGATCAGTAGTCAGGAGTCTGGTCAACACAATCCTCACCCCGATCCACCTTCTTCCCACCATGGAGAGTCTGGCCAAACAAGTGATCCGACACTTGGATATTCCGAGGACCTCTTTTTATCGCCATTCCTTCATTTGGCCCTCTTGCCAAGCATGCTTGAAGAAGGACAGATCTTGTGCCCTGACTACCAACCTCTTGAGCATCCACAGTCACAAGAAGATGACGGTTGGGAACGGCAATTACTGTTTAATGAGTTGGATGATGATGAGACATAGTTGCCAATAAGTCAACGGCAATTATTGTCTCAAGAGGTTTTTGAAGAGGATGAGACACAGTTGTTAATCACTGAGGTTGTGGTTAGGTCAACAAGTCAGGTGGATGAGCAGAGTGAGGAAGTGGAAGAGGAGGTGGTGGATGATGAAGTCACTGACCCAACCTAGGAAGTTGGAAAGCAAAGCAGTACAGCAGTACAGAGGGGGAGGGATCTTCAGCACTGCAACAGGCTGGAAGAGCCAGTGGGGTGGCAAAAGGGAGAAGGTGGGCCACACCAAACAGGCCCGCAACTGTTCCACGGAGCACCCCCTTGCGGAAATCTCCCTTGCCAAGGGATAGGTGTTCCACAGTATGGTGCTTTTTTGAGGAAAGTGTAGACGACAAAAGAATAGTAGTTTGCAACCTTTGCCGTACCAAAATGAGCCGGGGCGTGAACACTAGCAACCTCACCACCACCAGCATGATCCGCCACATGGCATCCAGGCACCCTAATAAGTGGGACGAACGTCTGGGTCCACAATCTGTGTCTGCGGGTCACACCACTGCCTCCTTTTCCCTTATTTTACGTGCTGCTGGCCCGGATGCCTCCCGCCCTGCACCTGGACCTTTGCAAGCACCATTAGAGACCACATCCACTTCCCTGTCCCAGCACAGCATCCAAATGTTCTTACCCAGGCATTTGAACGCAAGCGCAAATACCCATCCACCCACCTACAGGCCATAGCACTAAATGCGCAGCTTTCCAAATTACTGGCCCTGGAAATTTTGCCATTTAGGCTTGTGGACACTGAGGCCTTCCACAGCCTGATGTCGGTGGCCATCCTGTGTTACGCAGTCCCCTGCGGCCACTATTTTTCACAGTGGGCCGTGCCCGTCTTACACCAACATCTGTCCCGTAACATCACACGTGCCCTGACCAACGCAGTTAAAGGATTTAATAGGGTACTCATTCCAATAACAGGGCCTCTTAAGAGTCCTGTATTGTTATTTATCGCAACTACCTCCCCGAATTGGGAGTAGGTAATTGGGGCGCCTGCTGCCTTCCTTGGATGTGGTAGCCATTTCTCAGGCTCCCTCTCCAGAATCAAACCCTGATTCCCCGTTACCCATGTTCAACAAGGTAGGCACAGAAAGTACCATCGAAAGTTGATAGGGCAGACATCCAAATAGATTGTCGACGTCACAGGGACGTTCGATCAGCCAGATGTTATCTAGAGTCCAAAGCGGCAGTAGTTTTATAGGGTTGGCTCAGCAGCAGGCCCTCAACAAATCAACAATAATTTTTTCGATGGTCAGCTCAGCAGCAGGCCCTCAACCATAATGTTTTATATGGTCACCTCAGCAGCACGCCCTCAACCATAATTTTTTTGATGGTCGGCTAAGCAGCAGGCACTCTCCAATATTTTTTTTAATGGTCAGCTCAGCAGCAGGCCCTCAACTAATAATGTTTTAGATGGTCAGCTCAGCAGCAGGCCCTTGCCCTAATGTTTTAGATCGTCAGTTCAGAAAGCCCTTGCTTCAAATGTTTTTGAGGATCACCAGAACGCCAACAATCATAATTTTTGAAAGGTATGTATGATGCCCTCCTTTATGTGTAACAATGGGTGTATTGGACTGCCTTGTAAATTTTGGCAGCCCTTTCACTTAGTGCATAGGCTTTATGAGTGTAGGAATCCCACTACATGAACAATTGTACCACAAGGTGAATGAAGCCCTTCTTTATGTGATATGCAGGTTGTATCGGAGTGCCTCTTGCTTGTAATTTTTGGCAGCACCTGCACTTTATATACAAGTAAAGATACAGGAAAGAATGTTTCCTAACTTTTTCCTCTAAAATCGATTTTATCTTCGTTTTTGTGCGTATTATTGCCAGTCTGTAAAAGTGGTGTACAACATCGTTCCTAGCAGCGACCTGGGAGTCCAAGATGCACCCAGACATCATCCCCGTGCTTTTCCAGAACCATTTTGGTAGTGTTTCCATCATTTCCTATGAACCAGACACCCTACCCTCTTCAGATCAGGGGGTGCCTGGTTCTCCTATTAACTTCCATTATACTCTTTTGCAACACTTCTACTTCCCTTTTATAATCTGTTTTTGTACAATTCCTTTATATGCGCAGGAATTGGATCCTTGGTACGTTTTTTAACGAACTAGGTAGATGACAGCTTTTCCTAGAAATGAAGCTGTTCGCGTCTGTGGGCTTATTAAATGTTTTCGTGCATATTTTACCTCCATCTGGTTTAAATACGGAGATAGAACCATTTGCGTTTAATTAAAAATAAAAATAAAGTATGTCTAGTGGAGTGAATAGGGATGAGCCGATCTTCATTAGAATGACTAGGGAGGAGTACACAACAGGTTAAATTGCGAAGGTAGGAGTGAGCACACATAAGGGCAGTGTCTAGCAATACCAACTAGTTTTCCTGACGAAGGTCAACGTACTGTCCGAAACGCATTAATAGGTATTGTGGTGGCTGCTCCGTGAGAGCACGAACCACGACTCTATACTTACGGAGCCACGCCACTGGCCGGGGCCTGATTCCCAAGTCTAGACACTAAACCTTTGCCTGCAAAAACCTCATACCTACGCAATGAAAGAATCAGGATCCCGGAAAGATTGAAGTTATCAGCAAGTTAATTAAGACTGATCATATAATTACGGGCATCTTTCAGCATGCCTTCTTGGTGTAGGGAGAGCACGGTATCACAGATATTGTGGATTATTGATATAAATGCAGCAGTTTTGTGCGGTTCTGCTGCTATACCACAGCTACATAAAAAGGAGCAAGACAAGCGCTATTGGAATTCTTCGTTTTAATACTAATGCTAGTAAGTATTTGTATTTTTGTATTATTTATTTATTTTACTTTTTTTAAGTGAATTAACCCCTTCATGCCACAGTCTGGGCAGGAAAGGGTTAATTCATAGCCTGCAGGCTGACAGTTAATTGTACAGCAAGCAAGTGGTGCTCTTACATAAGGAAAAGCATTCCCTGCTGGCTGATCTATTTAACACTGTGATAGATCCTTGTAGCAGGGTGCTGCAAGGATCTATCACAACCTGACTGCTCCTGCTGACTTCGGGAGCTCTCCCTGTGACCGCAGCTGTCTAGTGACAGCACGGTCACAGCGATCTGCAGCACAAATTGCGATTGTTACCCGGAGCTTTTATGTGTCGGGGGACAGATAGAAGCTTACCTAAGCGACGTATAAAGTTGTGCGATGCTAGGAAAAAGGTTAAGGGAAACTAAGGGGGCAGCATTATTGTAAGGGGGAAGCACTACTGTAAGGAAAGCATTAAGGGGGCATTTTACTCTGTGGGGGGACTATGGGGACATTTTATTGTGTGGGGGAACTAAGGGTGCATAACTACTGTATAGGACCACCAAGTGTGCATTATCCCAGAATAGGGTAACTGCAAATCAGTAAAATTGTTGTTATAATATTATAGTGTTAAGTGAAAGGTTTTGGTTAGCTGTGCTTCTATACCCAGTAGTACTGTATAGATAAGCTAGGGTTAATATCTTGACTCAACCCCTTAGTAGGCCAGGATATGGAGCTGGGTCCACCCCTCAGTGTTAGTGTGTTCTTGTTTGTTGTTTCTGGGGTGACAGGTGAAGTCCATGTCTGATTCATACTAGCTTTTTTAGGTATGTACATAGCTCTTTATGGGCTTAGTTCTTTCTACAATAGGGCAGATTTAGCAATGTATTTACATACAGCGGAGTCCAGATCAGGTAGGAATTGAAGAAGACCACGTCCCCTTTATACCAGTGGCTAGTTTGTTGTACAAGGTGGCAATCCTACTGAGGCACCCTTCCAAGCTTTGAGATGGTGAACCACAATCAAATTCTATACTCCTCAGTCTGGGAATTACAAAGACTTTTACTTAGAGCCTCATTTGTATTCCTAAGGTTTTGAGGAGAGACTTTAGAAAGACTATGAGCAGGAATATCATAACCTCCATCCGTGCCATATCCATACATTGCTACTGTTGAAGATTTGTACTGTGAACTGCCTTGAACTGTGTCTTGATACTACTGGATGCACCAGTTTTACTGCATCTGGCCTGGTTACTGACTCCGGAACCGCCTTGCATCCTGCCAAAACACCTAACAACAAGGACACCCCAATCACCATCCGGCAGGAGCCACAACATTAGGGTGTGCCCTGAGGGAAGAAAGGTTGTGCTCTCTATTCACTGTATGGCCTTAGGAAGCATCTGTGTGAGGGTTGCCACTGTGATTTGGGCATAGAGCTATGTTTTCCAGAGATACTACTACTCCCATCCTCCACTCTCTTCTCCTGGGTTTGCTGCAAATTGGCATTCTACTGTGAAAGGGGCACTAAGGAGGCATAAATACTGAGTGGGGGCACTAAGGGAGCATCACTACTGTGAAGGGGCACAAAGGGGACTGGGCAGGATTGGGTGTGTATAAATAGAATTTTGGCAGCGTTAGAGGCGTGAATTAGTGTAAAAAAATGGCCGTTGATGTTTCTGTTAGCCCTCCTTGGGATGGCATAAACATGTTTTGACATGTCAGAAGTTTGGTAAATGATAAGTATTTCTTTAAGAGTATACTAATGCATTACTCCAGGGATACTAAGGATATGTTCACATCTGCATTGGAGGCTTCTTTAGGGGGATCATTGCAATTTATGGTAAAAAAAATACTAGACAAAATAAAACAGCATGCAGCACTATTGTGTCTGGAAAAATGCTGGCCTCTCTGATAGAAACCCGACGTACCCCATTATAGTTTCTTTGGGCTCCGCTTTTTTGCTCCTAAATTGAACCAAACAACGGATATTACAGCCTCAATGTGAATCCAGACTAAAAATATTGTCACTTTACTTCATCTCCAGTACATAGTAGATAACCAAGAATATATTTACATTGACTCAACTTCCACAACATGTACTCAGACCTCAATGAGTTAAATGTAATTAAAATGTTACTATTAAGACAAATTGCCTGTTTTGTAATATTGACTTTACATTGATTTCCCATTCATTCCAATAAGTTGAGTTCAGAGGTATTGAGTAAGAAGGAAAATACACACAGGGCAGAAAATAACACATGGATTAATGTCTTACATTAAATGAGTTTTCACACAGGTACAGCTACTGTATGTTTTAATAGAGATATTAGGAAGTCGTACACATTAAGGTTTTGGTTTCCTTTTGTTCAGGTTTTCTGATATACTTTTAAAGCTAAGGCCAAGTGTGGCTCATGAAAGGATATAGTGCATAAGAAAAGATTCTACTGCTCCTCTTGAATCCATTTGAATCCACTTTTGGTGTTCCCAAGTGGCACGTGACCCAACAACGATGTGTTGCTTAGGGACAAAAAGCTGGTCATTGGCTGTGGGGGAATATATGCCCCCGTGCGTGCAGAAAGTTTACATGCAAGGACCTTGGGGAGCAGTTAAATATAGTTCCCTTCACTGGGTGGGGAGAATTTAAAAGAAAAATGTAAAGGAAAAAAAAAAAGAACTTGCAGTTTCTTAGTATTTGCTGGCTAATGGGCTGGCCCCATATTGACGTGATTAGTAGTGAGCCTGCTAGTAAGCAAGCTAGAGTGAATACCAGTTTGTGTGCTCTTGCCAAGTAGGCCATGATTGATCCTGCTCCAGGAAAACACTATTCCTGTGAGTGAAAGATGCCACAAGAGGCAACTTTGCTAAGGATTAACCTCTGAGGGAAAGAAGCACTGGATTTTGCAGATGAGTGAGGACCATTAAGGCTGTGCTTGGACTGAGTCAGTAAGAATAACACACTTATACAAATTTGGACTTTACTGCCCTTGGTTTGGGTTATTTGCTTCTGGTGCCTGCAACAATTATGAGACAGACTGGCCATGTGATCTAGGACTGCACCCGTAGCTGGTCACTGCACAGAAATATAGTGGAATCGAATTCCTTTGGTCATTTTGGTAACATTTGCTAGTGACTAGTGATAGTGGATTACTATCAATATAGCCACTTCCTGTAAACAACCTTTTGGGAAAAGCCCACTCTGTGAAATACTTTTGGGCTGTTTCTGCTACATGCATTTTTACTATGAACCATAACATCTATTCAGTAAAGGGGACAATATATTTTGCTATAATCAAGCTGTCCTGGTTTGATCATCACCATTGTCCTCCTTCCTTGTCTCTGTTTTTCATTCTTCCGGAATATCAAGGGGACCAAAGCCACCATGAGGCAGGAGACCCCAAAAGTGACCCCATGGTGAGCCCCGAGGGGAAGAAGGGTTGCACCCCTCCATTTGCTGCCAGCCAAGCCAGGGAGAGCACTGGAGTCGGGATTAGCCACTATAAACGCTACAACTAACCTCATTTGCTTAAGCAACCTCTCCCATCCTTTCCACCCTTATGCTTCCCATTGTGGGCCGACACACGGTGCCTATCCAACTATTAGACACTGAATATAGCAGCAGCTACGTCACTGAGGTCACCACACCTTGCATTGACATTGATGACATTATGATATCATTAAGTGATATAGCTATAGTCCCAGTTCAAAACCTGGCCCATCTGGTGATCACAACCATAACCTTTTAATGACTATAGAATCTAACATCTTATACAACACCTTCATATTCAAATAATATATCTTTATAAAAATAAACACTTTTACAATTTTGTTATAATTTTGCACGTTTTGCTACATACTTTTTCCAGTTTTAACAACCACTATTTGTGGCCACAGCCAGTCTGTATTGGTCTTGTAATTAAATCCTGACCCCATAGATGCAGAATAAACACTTGAGGCTGATATCACACATGCAGATTTTGATGCAGATTTTCTTTAGCCAAAGCCAGGAAGGAATTCCATAGGAATGGGATTTATACTTCTTGCTGATCCAATTCTTGTTTTGTCTCAAATTATACATAAAAAAACTACACCATGAACAGCCTTTAAAATGGCATGTTTGTTTTCAGCCTTAGAAGCCGAAGAAGAATCTCAGTGTTCTATCCAGTTCAAATGTTTTGGAAAAATTTGGACACATTTTATTTCTACTGCAAAAAATGTGTTTTATTATTGTTTTACTGTGTAAGTCAAAGAGTTTTTACTTTAAAAAATTGGATTGTTATAACCGTCTTAGTGCACACATAGTTCAAAGACATTTTTTCCACAAACATTGCATTGTTATACTCATGTTAGTGAATGCATTACTGCATCAAACCAGGTAGATCATAGACATTTCACTATGAAAAATGCATTGTTATACCTATGATATTGAACACATAGTTCAAAGACATTTTACAGCAAACATTGTATTGTTATACCTGTATTAGTGAATTCACTACTGCATCAGACCATATATTTCAAAGACATTTTACTACAAAAATTGCATTGTTGTACCTGTGATATTGAATGCATAGTTCAAAGACATTTTACCACAAAATTTGCATTATTTCATCCTCAAATTTTTTTTTTTTTTTTTATTTCTTTTTATTAATTTTTTTTTAAAATAAAGACCAATTCCAAATAGTATTGTAAAATACACACATCACATGGTGTCAGAGGAAGCCAACATGGGGTCATGTAGAAAATAATCAATAGATTAACAGTACGTAATCAGTGAGTCACATGCATATGGAAAGCAATTGGAACACACCTCCAACAACAAAGCTTATCATTTAATGACAGAAGAGTATGCAATCAGCAGGGAAGACAGAAACAGTAGGGGGGAGGGAAAGGTGGGAAAGGTGGGGAAGGGGGGGGGGGGTTAGGCCAGAACCTGTGTCAAATGTAGGTCATAATTGCGTAGGTCACGATTACGTAGAAAAATGGCGAAAGGATGTCCAAGGGGCCCAAACCTGGCTGAAGATGTTGTGCGTTTTCGATTCCCAACTGGCAAGTTCTTCTAAGCGATATAACGAGTCTACTTTATCTAACCATAGAGTGTATGGAGGTGGGCGTGTTGCTTTCCACAGCGTGGGTATCAATATACGTGCTGCGGCTAGGAGATGTCTCAATAGTCTCGTTGTGGATTTTGAGAGTTTGTCTGGAAGCAAGTGAAACAGACAGATCTCGGGGGTTGTAGGCAAGTGCGTTTTAGCTACAGTGTTGATTTGAGTTATGATATTTGCCCAGTATGGCACTATATGCGGGCAAGTCCACCATAAATGATAGTAAGTGCCTAGATGCTGACCACATCTCCAACAGGAAGGGTTATAACTCGAGTTATGCAAGAGCACTGGGGTCAGATGCCACCTAGTTAAAATCTTATAACCACTTTCCTGCATTCTCACACAGCGTGATGTCCGTTTTGGGATCTCAAGGAGGGAGCGGATTTCTGATTCTGTAAATTTCCTGGAGAGATCCTTCTCCCATGCTTTAATGAAAGAATGCTCAATGGGTGACAAAGGAGTGGACAGCAATTTGCAGTAGTTCGAAATCACTTTCTTAGGAGGTTTAGTTTGAGCTAAGGAAGTTTCAAAGGGAGTCAAGGCACGCTGAGGGTCAATTTTTTTGATCAGTATTTTAAGCGCGCATATAATTTTGTTATAGATCAGGGGAGGCAATAGAGAGCATTCTAGCAAGTCAGATAAGGCTTCCTTAGGGGGTATTACACCATCTCTGATGATGGAATCTACTGAGGCACTGTTAGACCTCATCCTCAAATTTTCAATACCAGTGTTTAGTGTGTTTGTTGAAGGGGAGAAACATTTAATTGTGCCTCTGTCTTTACATTAGAGAAAAAACACTTTCAATTTTGCTAGTGTAGTGCCCTGGAGCATGGATACTTTGGACTGTAGACATTTGTGGATATTTTGCCTCTATTGATACCATGCAAAGCCATCAACTCACTACTTTGTTTCACTTGGAAGGTTTTAATGTGCACTGTGATTTATGCTATCATGTGCTCTTATACTGTTTCATATTGTTGAACTGTATTTTTGTGTTTATGGTAATATATCTTCATTTGTACTGTTATTATACTATAGTTTCACTGCACTGTGGAAAGGGTTAATACATAGCTAGCTAATACTGTGAGATGTTATGCCTTTCTCCCTATGTCTTGGAGGAAAAAAACATATACATTTACCTTTGACTGCCTGGTATAGCTCTGTTGTTTATGTCTGAAGACTTGTTTATGTGTGGAAAAACTGCATACTAATTCTCATAGACATGCATTATATTATACAAGTCTAGGAAAGACAGAAAATGTAATAACGTTTTAGTTAAGGTTGTGCTTCTCCACTCCAGCCCTCCCAATAGAAGGTTCTAGTTCATCTAGAAACTGTATATAAGAAGAGCAGTCAGAGCACCTAGCAGTCTGTAGATAGGGACCAGTGCTTACTAGACTGTATTGTTTTGTAATTGAGTTCCTGCAGTAAAAAACACACTGGTTTACCTCAGACCCTGACTCTCTGGACCTACAGTTGTGTTCAAAATTATTCAACCCCCACTGAAATTGAGTGTTTTGGCCAGTTTGACATTGACTTTGATCATTTCAGTCATCTTGTTTACAATTAAATCAAAGAGGCACTTGTAAGTCCGACAAATATAACATAACATTTATAATGAAATGACCACAAATGTCTGTGCTCACATCATTATCAGTTTTATTCAACCCCCAAGTGACATTCAATCTTAGTACTTAGTACAACATCCTTTTCCAGTTATAACAGCTTTTAAACGTGAAGCATAGCTTGACACAAGTGTCTTGCAGCGATCTACGGGTATCTTCGCCCATTCTTCATGGGCAAAAGCCTCCAATTCAGTCACATTCTTAGGCCCCTTTCACATGAGCGTGTCCGGATTAGGTCCGGATGCGTTGCGGATGCGTTCAGTGAAAACTGTGCGATTTCACAGGCAAAGCCATTCAGTTTTGCCTGCGATTGCGTTCAGTTGTTCCGTTTTTTCTGCGCGGGTGCAATGCGTTTTGATGCGTTTTTCACGCGCGTGATAAAAAACTGAAGGTTTACAAACAACATCTCCTAGCAACCATCAGTGAAAAGCGCAACGCACCTCGCACTTGCTTGCGGATGCAATGCGTTTTCACGCAGCTCCATTCACTTCTATGGGACTAGGGCTGCGTGAAAAACGCAGAATATAGAACATGCTGCGATTTTCACGCAACGCACAAGTGATGCGTGAAAAAAAACGCTCATGTACACAGACCCATTGAAATTAATGGGTCAGGATTCAGTGCGGGTGCAATGCGTCCTCCTCACGCATTGCACCCGCGCGGAAAACTCGCCCGTGTGAAAGGGGCCTTAGGCTTGCGCGCTGCAACTGCTTTCTTTAAGTCCCACCAGAGGTTCTCAATCGGATTTAAGTCTGGTGACTGCGATGGCCACTTCAAAATGTTCCAGCCTTTAATCTGCAACCATGCTCTAGTGGACTTGGAGGTATGCTTGGGATCATTGTCCTGTTGAAAGGTCCAACGTCTCCTAAGCCTCAGGTTTGTGACGGACTGCATCACATTTTCATCCAATATCTCCTGGTACTGAAGAGAATTCATGGTACCTTGCACACGCTGAAGCTTCCCTGTACCTGTAGAAGCAAAACAGTCCCAAAGCATTATTGACCCCCCGCCATGCTTTACAGTAGGCAAGGTGTTCTTTTCTTCATAGGCCTTGTTCTTCCTCCTCCAAACATCCATGGGCCCAAACAGTTCTAATTTTGTTTCATAAGTCCACAGAACACTATCCCAAAACTTTTGTGGTTTGTCCACATGACTTTTGGCATACTGCAGTCGACTCTTCTTATTCTTTGG
Organism: Bufotes viridis; assembly: GCA_033119425.1. NCBI lineage: Eukaryota > Metazoa > Chordata > Amphibia > Anura > Bufonidae > Bufotes > Bufotes viridis. Next base: position 232,048,440 of record CM065591.1, on the reverse strand, counting down.
AGACAGCAAGGGGGTGCGCCTGGGAGTTCTGGCATGGAGGCCTTCATTACGCAGTGTGCGCCTTATTGTCTGAGCTGAAACTTCAGTACCCGCATCTAAAAAGTAATTCTCTTGACTTCACCATGTTTGTAAACACACCAGTAAATGTCTAGAAGGAGCTGAGTATCACAGTAATTTTAAATCTGCCTAATTGGTGCTTATTATGCTTGATTGCTGCTCCTTGACATCCACAGGTGTTTTCAATACCTGATCGAAAACACTTGAATGAACCTCTGTTCTTAAGAGTGGTAATCTTTAAGGGGTTGAATAATTGTGTCAATGAAGAAATCACCAAAAAAACATTTAATACTGTATTACAAAAACAATTGATGCCATTTTAGTTGCATTTAAGTTCTTTAAAAAGTCCTTGTAAGATTTCATTCTGAACACAATTACAAATGTACACTAAATTCCCTAAAACCCTTTACAGCATTGGGGGTTGAATAATTTTGAACACAACTGTATTTCCCAGTGGGGTGCACAAAACTTTACCATCCCTTCCGGAGAGCAGCAACATGTGGTGACCCCTTCACAGTGTCCTACCGTAGCGATGGGGCCACCCCAAACCTGACCACTGTACTACATTCAATAATCTATGTACCAAACCTGTGACTTTTCATTTATAGGAAACCCATGACTTTTGATAGGCTTTATAATAAAGTATCTGGAAAATGTTAGAGTGCAAGACAAAAGACCCAGGTCTCGTCATCCAAGAGTCTGAATGTAGGTAGTAGCAACAGTTGCAGCACCAGCCATCCAACCAGTATTTGTAGTAGTAGTAGTAGTAGTAGTAGTAGTAGTAGTAGTAGTAGTAGAAGACCACAGTTCTCCCTGGCTTCTTATAGGCACCACTTGATTATTGAGGATAAAGAGGATGATATTGTAGACTGGATGGCTCACTCCTCCTGTCAGTCACAGCCGGATGATGCTGAGGTCACTTCTAAGTCTGACACTGTACCTTGGAGCCAAAGGTCAAAGAAATGCTCCTGCTCCTCCTGCTTTCAGTCCCAGAAAATCCTTCGACTTGCATCATCTCAGTCTTCATTGTTGACTTCTAGTAGGGCACCTTCTCTTTTTTTCTAAGAAGAGGCAACAAAGCCTCACATGCTATAGATTAGAAGATACTCAAGTGAGTCTCTCTGTTGATGATTAGTGTGAGAAGAGTCAGCTTCAGTGTTTGGACTACTGTGAGGAAGAGGTTTAGGTGAAGGTGGGGGACCCCATACATAGCTGTGTTGTTGTTGGTGGTAGTAGTATGCGTAGTAGTAGCACTTGTAGCCATGATGGTTGGAGTAGTGGTAGCGACAGTGGAAATTGGGGCAAATGATGCCCTGCGATCCTTGGCGGCGGAAGGACGTGCGCCAAGGAATTCTCCGCCTGCGGCCCAGCCGCCACTACATTTACCCAGTGTGCAGTTAGGGAGATATAGCGTCCCTGGCCGTGCTTACTGGTCCACGTATCTGTGGTTAGGTGGACCTTGCCACAGATGGCGTTGCGCAGTGCACACTTGATTTTATCGGATACTTGGTTGTGCAGGGAAGGCACGGCTGTCTTGGCGGCTGGGAACAACATACTGTGGGACAGCCATGGACATCAGCTGTTTGAAGCTGTCTGTGTCCACCAGCCTGAATGACAGCATTTCAAAGGCCAGTAGTTTAGAAATGCTGGCATTCAGGCCCAGGGATCGAGGGTGGCTAGGTGGGAATTTATGCTTTCTCTCCAAGGTTTGTGAGATGGAGAGCTGAACGCTGCCGTGTGACATGGTGGAGATGCTTGGTGACGCAGGTGGTGGTGTCGGTGACACATCCTCTGTTTGGTGGGCGGCAGGTGCCAACGTTCCTCCCGAGGCAGAGGAAGAGGCCTAGGCAGCAGCAGAAGAGGGAGCAGGGGGAGCCTGAGTGAGTTCCTTGCTTTTAAGGTGTTTACTCCACTGCAGTTCATGCTTTGCATGTAGATGCCTGGTCATGCAGGTTGTGCTAAGGTTCAGAACGTTAATGCCTCGCTTCAGGATCTGATGGCACAGCGTGCAAACCACTCAGGTCTTGTTGTCAGCACATTGTTTAAAGAAGTGCCATGCCAGGGAACTCCTTGAAGCTGCCTTTGGGGTGCTCGGTCCCTGGTGGCGGTGGCCAGTAGCAGGCGAACTCTCTTGGCGGCGGCTGGTCTGCTTTTGCTCCCTGCTCCCTCTTTTGCTACGCTGTTGGCTCGGTCTCACCACTGCCTCTTCCTCTGAACTATGAAAGTCAGTGGCACGACCTTCATTCCATGTGGGGTCTAGGACCTCATCATCCCCTGCATCGTCTTCCACACAGTCTTCCTCCCTGACCTCCTGTTCGGTCTGCACACTGCAGAAAGACGCAGCAGTTGGCACCTGTGTTTTGTCATCATCAGAGACGTGCGGACTCTTATGAGGTGGTATTCCCATGTCCTCATCATCAGGAAACATCAGTGGGGAAGGGTTAGGTGGATTCCCTTGGGAAACCCTGCCAGCAGAGTCTTCAAACAGCATAAGAGACTGCTGCATAACTTGAGGCTCTGACAGTTTCCCTGATATGCATGGGGGTGATGTGACAGACTGATGGGCTTGGTTTTCAGGTGCCACCTGTGCGCTTTCTGTGGAAGACTGGGTGGGAGATAATGTTGTGAACGTGCTGGATCCACTGTCGGCCACCCAATTGACTAGCGCCTGTACCTGCTCAGGCCTTACCATCCTTAGAACGGCATTGGGCCCCACCAAATATCGCTGTAAATTCTGGCGGGTACTGGAACCTGAGGTAGTTGGTGCACTAGGACATGTGGCTGTGGCAGAATGGCCACGTCCTCTCCCAGCACCAGAGGGTACACTAACACCACCATGACCGCGTCTGCGTCCCTTACTAGATGTTTTCCTCATTGTTACCGTTCACCAAGCACCACAATAAGGAAAAAAATATTTGGCCCAATGTATTGATTTCAAATTCAGGCCTTTTTTTACAGGCACCTAACACTATCTGCCTATTTGTTTATGTAGCGTATTACACTAATCCAGGCACAGCAGTAACCACTGATTTAGGGGAATATCTCTTTTAGGGCTAGTATTTAGGCCCTGGATGAAAGGTATCCTTTTATGGACAGATTTACACTTGGCCTGCAACAGCTGGGACACCAGATTCAGGGTATTGCTTTTTTGGCAAGTGAATTACACCCCAGAACAAAATATATGTTTTGGCGGACACTATGAAACCTGGCCTGCAACAGCTGGGACACCAGATTCAGGGTATTGCTATTTTGGCAAATTAATTTCACCCCAGAACAAAATATATGTTTTGGCGGACACTATGAAACCTGGCCTGCAACAGCTGGGACACCAGATTCAGGTTATTGCTATTTTGGCAAATTAATTTCACCCCAGAACAAAATATATGTTTTGGCGGACACTATGAAACCTGGCCTGCAACAGCTGGGACACCAGATTCAGGGTATTGCTATTTTGGCAAATTAATTTCACCCTAGAACAAAATATATGTTTTGGCGGACACTATGAAACTTTGCCTGCAACAGCTGGGACACCAGATTCAGGTTATTGCTATTTTGGCAATTGAATTTCACCACAGAAAATAATCTATCCTTTGCCAGACAGCAGACAGTATTATACTTGGCTAGCCAAAGCTGGAACACCAGATTTAGGGGATTGGTATTTGGGCAATTGTATTTAACCCCTTAATAAAATATAGAAATTGCTATCCTGAGTTTCTAGGGGTGACAATTAGCACAGCCAAGCCCCTGATGTAGGATATAGCAAAAAAAACTAGTATTGATGGATTGATGGACTTGGTGGCAGCTTGTTCTGGTGCACCACAAGTCACAAAATGGCCGCCGATCAACCCAGAAAATAAGTGACAGAAAAACGCTCTGTGCAGCCTAAAAACCAGTGAGCAAGTAACTAGCAGAAGTTTAATCATTCTCAGCTGTAGATCGATCCGTTCATTAGGTGCTGTTGCTGACTTTACCCTGCCTAATCTCGCCCTGACAGAAGCTGCGTCCTCTTCCTACACTAATCAGAGCAGTGTGACGAGCGGTGCTACGTGACTCCAGCTTAAATAGAGGCTGGGTCACATGCTGCACTTGGCCAATCACAGCAATGCCATTAGTAGGCATGGCTGTGATGGGCTCTTAGGGCAAGAAGTAAAACGCTAGCTGATTGCCTGCTGTGCAGCCCTTCAGAAAGCGGGAAGTAATTGACGAACAACGAACCCAAACTTTTTTGAAAATGTCCGGGTTCGGGTCCGTGTCCCGGACACCCCAAAATTCGGTACGAACCCGAACGATGCTCGAACTGTTCGCTCAACACTAATCGTGATCAACACTACGAGGCAGCACTGCAGCAACAAGGCCAAGACGGGTCCTATTGACACCTTCACGTTTCTGTCAGTCTGGTTCCCACACCACATGCTTAGTCACCTTCTCAATGTCCTCTCCACAGACATCCTCCCTTACCCAACAGAAGCAGAGCATAGCGTTGCTCCTCCTTCTTCCTACGATATGTCAAAAGTGAAGCTTTGCCATGTTGTGTTAGAGCTGATCAGACTGGGTGAGCGTAGCCAAACGGCTTATCAGTTGCTAAAGTGCATCAAGCAGCAAACATGATTTTATCATGCTCCAGACCACCTTAGCAGGGAGCTTTTGTTGTTTTGAGGTCAGGCAGTGGCAGCTTATCAGAGACGTATGTCACGTACTCAGTTCCATCGAAAAGGCCAGTAGGAACAACTGTGGCATTAACAATGACATCCCTCATATTTATTTTCCTGACCACCCTGTATCAGTTGTTGGACTCACATGGAGAATGTCCCCTGGAGGAGGAAGTGGAGGGTGAGTAGCAGGATTTACCACTGGAGGAGGAGGAGCAGCAGCAGGAGGAGGAGTTGCTTGTGCAGGAGGATGATGATACTGGCCATGATGACCAATACTCTCAGTCAGGGGCTGAGGTTGCAAAGAACTGAGTCCTTGAGTACACTGGCAAGAACAGCAAACTTTATGCTTTCTTGAGTAATGACAGGCATATATGAACCAATCCCTTGAAGGGACTAAGGGGGATAAAACTTAACCTTTAATGGTTATATTATAAAAATGCACTCACAAAGAAGTGAATCGAACCTATAGACAGTGCACATACACAAAAATACGATAGTGACCTACTAAACTATGGCTATGAAAATAGCAATTATCAGAAATGAAAAGATCAAAATGGAACAAGTGCAGATCTTGAAAATGCAGTGTCACCCAGGTCTTTGTGGTGTAGCTGGACCCAAAGGCAACAGTGATCTCGCTGGTGGTGATGACCGGTCACGTGGAGCCAAAGAATCGTGACTCTGTGCAGATAAACGGCCGGGAACACGCTAACCCTATAGACTCTATCCAGGGAAGGGGAACTGAGAGGCCTTACCTATCTACACAGAGCACCTGCCCCGAAAGGGGCAACCCTGTCCGGATACCTGTCCCTATACCCGGGCGGAGTCCCTAGTCAAACCCAAAAATCCTCCCGACGTGCCACGTTTCTTTCTCATGAAATCTTCAGGGGAGATCAAAAATAGTAATCAGCAGGGCTGAGTAAACAACAAATTCAAATGTAGTTTTAGCTTGACAAAAATGAATAAATATACACCCCCAGCTTAAGTCAGTCAATAGCTGGGAGAGGGGGGTTTTAAGTCATCAGACAAGTGCAATGCAGCAAAATGCTCAACCCAATGGGGCTGAAAATAGAGGCTCCTAGTGTTAGTAGCCAGAACAAATAGAGCTACATAAATGCCGGAAACAGGGCTAACAAGCAAAGCACGAGGATGTACCACAACCAGTGGGCAGTAACATCGCGGCGCACATCCTAGAAGGTAGGGCCTCGCAGTTCCCCTCCCCTGGATAGGGTCTATAGGGATAGCATGTTCCCGGCCGTTTATCTGCACAAAGTCACGATTGTTTGGCACCAAGTGACGGTCATCACCACCAGCGAGATCACCGTTGCCTTTGGGTCCAGCTACACCACAAAGACCTGGGTGACACTGCATTTTCAAGATCTGCACGTCCTGATCCAGCCGACCCTTTCTCGTCTATGGGTGAGCTTGTTCCATTTTGATCTTTTCATTTCTGATAATTGCTATTTTCTTAGCCATAGTTTAGTAGGTGGTGTATTACCTGGTCACTATCGGATTTTTGTGTATGTGCACTGTCTATAGGTTCGCTTCACTTCTTTGTGAGTGCATTTTTATAATATAACCATTAAAGGTTAAGTTTTATCCCCCTTAGTCCCGTCAAGGGATTGGTTCATATATTTTTCATTCTTGGGAGGATTGTTTGAGGTGTCCCCACAGTAAACCTCATTTTCTAGTTCTTTGTAATGACAGGCATATCCTTACTATCGAGCAATCTGATGATTAATGGAAAGCCATGATTTTAGACTGTCACTATAAGCAAAATGGGGGAATGTTTTCTTGTCAAAAGGGAGGACAAATTGCATTATTACCAGGATACACTGTGTACGCTGCTTGTCACAGCTTTCAGTGAGCAGACGCCTGCCGCCCGTGTGTCTGACTGGGAAACCCCTCTCCGTCCCCTGCAGAAACATTCACCTCCTGGGTCTCCACTACCACAGTCAGCAGAAGATGCAGCAGCAGCCAGATCAGTATCATCAACATGATGGAGAAGTCTTTCCATGTGCCGCGCCAAGCTGATATAAATCACCAAACGAAGGCAACCCAGCTGGTCACCTGTTTGAAGAGGATGTGGTGCAACCTCTTTCCACTTTAACGAGGATAGCGCCAAACATTGTATGGCGGTTGTGCTTGATATTGCAGGTCAGTCCTATTCACTTGTATGGTACTGAGCTGCAGAAAGGCTGTGTGGCTGATGTATGTGATGCAAAAACTGCAAAAAAAAATATTTATTGGAAGCCATTTGGCACCAGGAGAAGTATAGAGTGAGCTTGGCATGCATGTTGGTACCTGCATCCCTGGAATTAATGGAGGCCGTTATGGCACCAAAAATGGTAAAAAGTAGAGTGGACCCAGCATGCATGTGGAACCTGCACTCCCTGAATTTTATGGTGGCCATAATGGGACATAACAGGTAGGATTTAGTGTTAGGTTCCCATCTTATAGAGATCGCCTTGACGTTTGGCAGACGGGCCCACATTTTGTACAAAATGTATCTGCCAAGAATCTCAAATTTGCTAAATAAGCGTAGCATTAGCTCCAGAATGTTTTCTATAATTATGGCATTATTTTACTGTATTTGTGTTTGCAGAATGCTGCTGCATTGTCTCTTTTTTTCCTGCTGATGTATGTGATGTCACAGGCTGGGAATCCGTTCCCCACTGATCAGACTTTAATGACTATCCTGAGGATAGCTCATGAATATTTAACACCCAGAAAACTCCTTTCAGTGCAAAATATTTGGAGCTTTTTTGCAGAAAATGGAGTTCCAACCACTTTAAAGATATAAAATATATAAACTTAACCTCTTAGGCATACAGGGCGTACAGCGGATGTTTTGGCAGCAGGTGATGGTTACCATGGCAACCGGACGCCTTCACAGGTGTCCTGCTTGCCATGGTAATAGAAAGTCTGATCAGACTTCTGCTGAAGGCAGAAGTCTAATCAGACTAAGTGTAAAAGTAAAAATACAGTACAGTACACTATATAGTGTACTCTACTGTATTATACAGACATCAGACCCACTGGATCTTCAAATGTAAAAAAGTGAAAAAAGTAAAAAAAAAATAGAAAAAATAAAATACACTACACAAATTATGTATCACAGCGTCCGTAAAAACCTGCTCTATAAAAATATCACATGTCCTAACCCCTCAGGTAAACACCGTAAAAAACTAAAGAATGGTGTAAAAAAGCCATTTTTTGTCACCTTACATCACAAAAAGAGTAATAGTAAGCGATCAAAAAGGCGTATGCCTCCCAAAATAGTGCCAATCAAACCGACGTCTCATCCCGCAAAAAATTATCCCCTACATAAGACAGTCGCCCAAAAAATAAAAAAGACTATGGCTTTCAGAATGTGGAGACACAAAAAAATCTTTTTTTTTCAAAAATGTTTTATTATGTAAAACGAAAACAAAAACAGTACCAAGAAAACTGCCACCTTATCCCATAGTTTCCAAAATGGGGTCACTTTTTCAGAGTTTCTACTGTAGGGGTGCATCAGGGGGGCTTCAAATGGGATATGGTGTCTAAAAATCAGTCCAGTAAAATCTGCCTTCCAAAAACCATATGGCGTTCCCTTCCTTCTGTGCCCTGCCGTTTGGCCATACAGAAGTTTACGACCACATAGGGGGTGTTTCTATAAACTACAAAATCGGGGCAATAAATATTGAGTTTTGTTTGGCTGTTAACACTTGCTTTGTTTCTTGAAAAAATTGATTAAAATGCAACATTTGTCAAAAAATCCAAATTTTTAAATTTTATCTCCATTTGCCATTAACTCTTGTAGAACACTTAAAGGGTTAACAACATTAGTAAAATCAGTTTTGAATACCTTGAGGGGTATAGTTTCTAGAATGGGGTCATTTTTGGGTGGTTTTTATTATGTAAGCCTCACAAAGTGACTTCAGACCTGAACTGGTCCTAAAAAGTGGGTTTTGGAAATTTTTAAACTTCTAAGCCTTGTAACGTCCCCAAAAAATAAAATGGCATTCCCAAAATGATCCATACATGAAGTAGACATATGGGAAATGTAAATTGATAACTATTTTTGGAGGTATTACTATGTATTACAGAAGTAGAGAAATTGAAACTAGGAAATTTGATAATTTTTCAAAATGTTGAGTAAATTTGGTATTTTTTTTATAAATAAAATGATCTTTTTTGACTCAATTTTACCACTGTCATGAAGTACAATATGTGACAAAAAAAAACTGTCTCAGAATGGCCTGGATAAGTAAAAGCGTTTTAAAGTTATCACCACATAAATTGACACTGGTTAGAGTTGCAAAAAATGGACTGGTCCTTAAGGTGAAATAGGGCTGAGTCCTTAAGGGGTTAAAGGGGTTATCCCCGCACGGCCACTGCTGCATCACAGGTGACGCTAGGGAGGCTCGACCCCTGCTATTGGCTGCTCCACTAGTCGCGGGATGTTTTGATCCGTATGACAGGGAGATGCAGCAGTGTTCCTGCAGGCATGCCCGGCGCTAGAACCCGGTATACAAGGGCAAGTGCCGGGGCCCACTGCTTCTGGGGGGGCCAACTGAGCTGCTATGAGCACTTTCATCAATACAGATGGAAGAACTTATTGCTGGAGCTGCTGTCATTTCACTTACGCAGTACCCCTTGTGGAGGGCCCTCTGATAGTCAAATGAAGCTGCTGCAGAAACTGGGACACTCCCCCTCTACACTGCTGCCTGAGGACAGAAAGGAGAAAAGATCAAGATTACAGGGCTGTGAGTAGTGAGTCTGCACTGTGACTGCCTCTGGGACAGGGAACTCTTCCAGGTGCTGCTGGATGTTGTAGTACACAAGCAGCTTCATGCTTTTTGTTTTACTGCTTCATGAAGCAGTTTGCCTCCATGACACCTTCCCCCCTCATATCCTGCTGTCTCCTTTCCTCCCTCATGTATCCAGAGCTCCTGTCTCCTATTGCTGCCCTGCACAGACCTCCTGCCACTACTTCTTTAACCCCTTTAGGACACATGACGTACCGGTACGGCATGTTTCCCGAGTCCTTAAGGACACATGACGTACCAGTACGTCATGAGTTTTTCCGATCACTGCTGCTCAGCTGGCAGTGATCGGAACAAGGTACCTGCTGAAATCATTCAGCAGGTACCTTGCTACAATGCCCAGGGGGGTCCTGTGACCCCCCCATATGGGCGATCGCTGCAAACCGCAGGTCAATTCAGACCTGCGGTTTGCAGCGCTTCTGTGCGATCTCTGATCCCTGCGGTCTATGACCGAGGGATCAGAGAGTTAATGCCCCCAAACTGTTTATTTTTAACCCCCCCTGCAGCCCCCAATCATATTGTGGCTGCGGGGGTGCAGGGGGGGTGGTTGCGGGCGGCCGGAGGCGGGCGGTGCGGCAGGCGGGATCGCGATTGCGATCCCCCGCCCGCCTCCTCTGATAAGTTTCCCTGGTGTCTAGTGGGTCTTTTAGAGTGTCAGCACATTGCTGACACTCTGATAGAAACGGCTGGCATCTGTGCTTGATCAGATGCCAGCCGTTTAACCCCTTCCGTACCGCGGTCCGGATGGACCGCGGTATGGAAGGGATAACAGGGAGGGAGCTCCCTCCCTCTCCCATCGGGGGGCTGCTGTGCCTTTGCAGCCCCCCAACAGTATGGGATCACAGAGGTCCACTCCCTCCCCATCCATCACCCCCTGCCCAGTTATGGCAGCGGGTGATGGTTGCCATGGAGACAGGACGCTTTCAGAAGCGTCCTGCTCTCCATGGTGCTGAAAGTCTGAATAGACCTGCTAAAGGTCTATTCAGACTTTCTAAAGTACTAAAATACAGTACAGTGCACTATATAGTGTACTGTACTGTATTATACAGACACCAGATCCACTGGATCTTTCAGAACCAAGTGGGTCTGGGTCAAAAAATGTAAAAAGTGAAAAAAAGTAAAAATGAAAAAACACATATCACTGAATAAAAATTAAAAAAATAAAATACACTACACATATTAGGTATCGCTGCGTCCGTAAAAACCTGCTCTATAAAAATATCACATGACTGAACTCCTCAGGTGAACGCCATAAAAAACCCCAAAAAATGGTGTAAATAAGCCATTTTTGGCACCTTACATCACTAAAAGTGTAATACAAAGCGATCAAAAAGGTGTTTGCCTCCCAAAATAGTACCAATCAAACCGCCATCTCATCCCGCAAAAACGAGCCCCTACCTAAAACAATTGGCCAAAAATAAAAAAACTATGCCTCTCAGACTAAAACATGATTTTTTTGTTTCAAAAATGCATTTTAGTGTTAAATGTAAAAAAAATCAAAAAGTAGACATATTGGGTATCTCCACGTCCGTAAGAATCTGCTCTATAAAAATATCACATGACCTAACCCCTCAAGTAAACACTGTAAAAAAAATTAATAAAAACTTTGTCAAAAGCCATTTTTTGCCACCTTACATCACAAAAAGTGTAATAGCAAGCGATCAAAAAGTCATATGACCCCCAAATAGTGCCAATCTAACCGTCACCTCATCCCACAAAAATGATACCCAACCTGAGACAATTGCCTAAAAACTGAAAAATATATGGCTCTCAGACTATGGAGATACTAAAACATGTTTTTTTCATTCAAAAGGATATTATTGTGTAAAACCAAAATAAGTAAAAAAGGTATACATATTATGTATCGCGCATCCGTAAGGACCTGCTCTATAAAAATATATCATGACCTAACCCCTCAGATGAACGCCGTAAACATAAAAAATAAAAACGTTGTCAAACAAGCCATTTTTTTGTCACCTTACATCACAAAAAGTGTAATAGTAAGCGATCAAAAAGTCATATGCACCCCAAGATAGTACCATTCGAACCGCCATCTCATCCCGCAAAAAATGAGCCCCTACATAGGACAATCGCCCAAAAAAAATAAAAAAATATGGCTCTCAAACTATGGAGACACTAAAACATGATTTTTTTTTTGTTTTAAAAAATGATATTATTGTGTAAAACTTATATAAATAAATAAAAAGTATACATATTATGTATCGCCGCGTCCATCACATCCTGATCTATAAAAATAACACATGACCTAACCCATCAGCTGAACACAGCAAAAAAAAATAAATACGGTGTCAAAAGCCATTTTTGTCACCTTACATCACAAAAAGTGTAATAGCAAGCGACCAAAATGTCATATGCACCCCAAGATAGTTCCAATCAAACCGCCATCTCATCCCACAAAAAATGAGCCCCTACATAAGACAGTCGCCCAAAAAAATAAAATAAAACTATGGCTTTCAGAATGTGGAGACACTAAAAAAAAATTTTTTCAAAAATGCTTTATTATGTAAAACTGAAACAAAAAACCCCAAAAAGTAGTCATATTTGGTATTTTCGCGTCCGTAACAACCTGCTCTATAGAAATAGCACACAATCTAACCTGTCAGTTCAACTATGTAAATAACAAAAAATAAAAACAGTCCCAAAACAGCTATTTTTTTGCAAATTTTCCATTTTAATCCATTTTTCCAGTAACAAAGCAAGGGTTAACAGCCAAACAAAACTCAATATTTATTGCCCTGATTCTCTAGTTTGCACAAACACCCCATATGTGGTCGTAAACTACTGTATGGCCAAACGGCAGGGCACAGAAGGAAGGGAACGCCATATGGTTTTTGGAAGGCAGATTTTGCTGGACTAGTTTTTAGATACTATGTCCCATTTGAAGCCCCCCTGATGCACCCCTACAGTAGAAACTCCAAAAAAGTGACCCCATTTTGGAAACCCTATTCTAGGGTAAACATGATTTTTGGTTGCTCTATATTACACTTTTTTTGAGACAAGGTAACAAAAAATAGAAATTCGTAAATTTCATCTCCATTTGCCAATAACTCTTGTGGAACACCTAAAGGGTTAACAAAGTTTGTAAAACTGGTTTTGAATACCTTGAGGGGTGTAGTTTCTTAGATGTCACTTTTATGGAGTTTCTACTCTAGGGGCTTCAAATGGGACATGGTGTAAAAAAACCAGCCCAGCAAAATCCGCGTTCCAAAAACCATATGGCGCTCCTTTCCTTCTGCGCCCTGCAGTTTGGCCATACAGCAGTTTACGACCACATATAGGGTGTTTGTGCAAACTGCAGAATCGGGGGAATAAATATTAAGTTTTGTTTGGCTATTAACCCTTGCTTTGTTACTGGAAAAAATGGATTAAAATGGAAAATTTTACAAAAAATTGAAATTCTGAAATTTTATCTCCATTTGCCATTAACTCTTGTGGAAAACCTAAAGGGTTAATGATGTTTGTAAAATCAGTTTTGAATACCTTGAGGGGTGTAGTTTCTAGAATGGTGTCATTTTTGGGTGGTTTTATTATGTAAACCTCACAAAAGTGACTTCAGACCTGAACTGGTCCCTAAAAAGTGGGTTTTTGAAAATTTCTGAAAAATTTCAAGATTTGCTTCTAAACTTCAAAGCCTTGTAACGTCCCCAAAAAATAAAATGGCATTCCCAAAATGATCGATACATGAAGTAGACATATGGGGAATGTAAATCAATAACTTTTTTTTGGCAGTATTACTATGTATTATAGAAGTAGAGTAATTGAAACTTGGAAAATTGCAAATTTTTCTAAATTTTTGGTAAATTTGGTATTTTTTTTATAAATAAAAATGAAATTTTTCGACTTCATTTTACCACTGTCATGAAGTAAAATATGTGACGAAAAAACAATCTCAGAATGGCCTGGATAAGAAAAAGCATTTTAAAGTTATCACCACATAAAGTGACACTGGTCAGATTTTGAAAAAATGGCCTGGTCCTTAAGGTGAAATAGGGCCGTGTCCTTAAGGGGTTAATGAATCCCTGTCAGCCCCTTCCACCTACTTGCTGTGTACACCCCTCCTGTCCATCCATGGCCCCGGGCCCCTGTGTCACTCCTCTGCCTCTCATTGGTGGTGTCTAAACCACATTCACCATAAGGACCTTCTAACGTCACAGGGTCACCCGTACTGCACCCCTCACCCCATATTGTGCTCCCTTAAACCCTGCATTGTGCCCACTTACCACACCCTGTACAGTGCCACTAGTCATTCCCTGTAATGTGCCCTCTTATACCCTTTTATCCGGTCACAGTATGGCGGTGTCATTATACTGTGTGGGGGGCACTGGGGGTCATTATTCTGAATGGAGGACCACTGTGGGGTCATTATACTGTGTGGGGGGCACTGGGGGTCATTATACTGTGAGGGCCCCTTACCTTACACAGTATAATGAACCCCAGAGCCCCCATTCAATATAATGACCCCAGTGACCACTATACAGTATAATGACCCCCATTTCCCCCATTAGTCATTCCCTGTACTGTGCCCTCTTATACCCTTTTATCCGGTCACAGTATGGCGGTGTCATTATACTGTGTGGGGGGTGACTGGGGGTTATTATTCTGAATGGAGGGCCACTGTGGGGTCATTATACTGTGTGGGGGGCCACTGGGGGTCATTATACTGTGTGAAGGGCCACTAGTGGTCATTATACTGTGTGTGGGAGCCACAGGGGGACATGAAAATGTAAGAAAATGCCTGAAGGGGGCCCACTGAGATTTCTCGCGCAAGGGCCCAAATAATCCTAGAGCCGGGATCAGGAGCGACACGGGTACTGAATAGCGGGGTAAGTATAATGTATATGAGGGGCCCGGGCATTAGGGCCAGTTTTAGACTTTGGATAACCCTGTAATCAGCACAGAATGCTGGTTCCAAAAATAACATTAAAGGGGTATTCTTATCACAGATTGCATATCGACATCTACTGTATCTATGGAATACTGATATCTATCTGACATAAATGTCTCTTAGATGTATGAAGCTTCCTAACCATGCAGAGCCTTTGATTCAAAGCAGAGCTAGATAGGATGACAGAAACAGACAAGATCGCTGGATGTGGTGGACAACCTCCTTGGCAGGGTTGGGAGACCTCCATTTTCATGATAGGTATGGTTCACAGAGATGGGCTCCACATCTTTCAGACATTTAAGGCATATCATCTTGACATGCCATAAATGTCTGTGAGGAGAATAACCCTTTAAATGCACTCACCTTACATTATACAGCGTTGGTTATATTGAGAAGCAGTTCCTTTATTTCATAAATTGGATGCAGTTTTCTATCACGGTTTATCTGGGCTTTGTAATCAGTAATTAAACACTGAAATACAAAGTATTATCGCATGTTTGGTACATGTAACTGAGGTGCACCATGCCATGCAATACTATTACAGATACTTGGGTTTTGGCTTATTAAAGGGAATGTGTTATCAGAAAATTACCTATTGTTTAAATCATGTTTTTATGTTAAACACCTTCTCAAATAATTTTGATGATGTTATTTTTCATTTTCCATGTCAATATTTCTATATAAACAACATAAAATTCTGCAGTTTTCACACTGGCCACTAGGCCTAATGATAGGTTATACAGATTACTTTACTGCAGTTATCTCACAGGCAGGTTTAGAATGGCATATACCACCTCTGTGTATAGATAAGACAAGATCCACCATTCACAATAGACCATATCACAGCTTATGTACACCTTGCTTGTAAAATTACCTCTGCATTGGTCACAGAGCATGCCTAGAAAATTCTCCCATTGTAATCAGTGAGTCAGCTCCTGTCCATTGTGTCTATGGCCCATGGGGCTTCCATAAAGCAATTGCGTTAAATGCGTTCTAAATGCTGTTAAGAACATCTCAGGCAGCCCCCATAATCATGTTCAGAAAATAGAATAAATAAATCTGTAAACCCGAAAAAAGGATATGTTTTGCTCTTTGTTTCTAACTGTCCGAAAAAAAATTGTCGAACCTTTAACTACAGTTTGTTCATATCTGTTCAGTACTCAGCCAGCAAATAATAAAATAAAAAAGTACAATAGTTTAAAAGACATTCAAGATTCTGTATCCAAACTTTATTACCTATGGTGTGAAGCAATTAATGGTTACACTGATTACTGTGACTATAGACGCAGATGAAGATAAAAGGCTCCTTTTCAGTGTATGTAAGGCTACGTTCACGCGACGACATTTGTCGCGCAACAATAAGTCGTGCGACAAATAGGGCACAACTTCACTGCAACATTTGTCGCGCGACATTTTGTCGCACTATTGTCGCGCGACAATTTTTATAATGGGAGTCTATGGTGTCGCATTGCGACATGCGACATGCGACATGCTGCGACTGCGACGCGACAGTCGCAGAAAAACCCATCTTGAATGGATTTTTTGCGACTGTCGCAGTCGCACTATGTTGCATGTCGCAATGCGACACCATAGACTCCCATTATAAAAATTGTAGCGCGACAATAGTGTGACTTTTTGTCGCGCGACAAATGTCGTCGTGTGAACGTAGCCTAAAAGTAAAGGCTTATTTACACGTGCTGACTGAGCAGGCAATTATTGGGAAGGGACTGTTCATTCCCAATATCTGCCTGCTCATCAGAGGAGTTGAGTTACATTTACATACAGGTAGCATTCTCCTCCACTGCACGGGGACGAGCGATGGCTAATGACATCTCTCATCCTCATACAGATTTATTTAGATGTCATACAGATGATTTAGGTGTCTGCATAAATGACCATTTCACCCGATGAATGGGCATTTGGTTCATTCATTAGGTGATCAGTGACACATTTACAAGGGACGATTAAATGGGAACGAGTGTTTGTACCAACATTATTTCCTGAAAATCAGCCTGACAACTACCCCAGGTAAACTCGCCATTATGTCTTAGAGGGCGAGAACACATTTGGAATATACATAGGGATACAAAAAAAATCTAAACTGATATCTGTGACAGCAGCTGTACCACCTCATATGTCACCATTTCCATAAAATGACATCTCTACAAATGTTATGTCACTCTTGAAAAAGCTGTAAAACATAGGCAATTGACTTGATGGGTAAATATACGGATTAAAATGTGACAGAAGGACGAGCTTGAAGCAAACAGTGTTGATCCTGGGATATTTACAGAGCAGGGAAGATCATTCATGTCACTGGGAGCAATAGATCAACAGAACTGCAAGATAAAGACAATGGATCCATTTAAAATCTAATATGAGTATCATACACAACAATGCATTTTTCCCTAAATGATGCGTTGAAATATCACATTCCTATTTCAAAAGCTGATGAATATACAGAGATGAGTGCCACTACATAGGCTTATGCCTTCCTGCAGAGGCCATCTGTCACAGATGCCTTTTGCAGACAGTTCCTCCAACTGTGCCAACCACTGATTGATGCCAACACACTTCTGATGCTACAGGCCATTTTTTATGAAAAGAATGAGGGTATTTTATATCAATCAAGCAGTGGACTGGAGTCTCCAATTCACACTTCAAAAAGAGGTTCTGCAGCAGCTGAGGTATGTATTACAAGGAATAATGCACTATACACTATAAATGAAAATTAATATTAGATGTCACCAGGACATTCAATGACCTGTATAAAAGCACTTGAGAGGTCATTTATGAAGACCGGCATTTTAGACTCCGGTCTTAATAAGGCCCCTGCTCTGGAGGTGGATAGCTGAAGCTATGTAGAGGCGCAGGTGCATCCAGTGCCCAGCTGTCTTACATTTAAACCATTTGCTACGCCTAAGGCCTCATGTACACGACCGTAGGTGTTTTGGAGTCCGCAAACCACGGATCCGCAAAACACAGAAGCTGTTCCGCATTCCGTTCCACAATTTGCGTAACGGAACGCGGCCCATTGTAGAACTGCCCATTCTTGTCCGCAAAACGGACAAGAATAGGACATGCTATATTTTGTTTGCGGGGCCAGGGAATGGAGCAAATGACGCGGACAGCACACGGAGTGCTATCCGCATCTTTTGCGGCCCCATTGAAGTAAATGGGTCCGCGCCCGAGCCGCAAAATATGCGGCTCGGACGCGGACCCAAAATACTTTCGTCTGCATGAGGCCTAAACCAGGAGTAGAAAATAGTAAATGTGACGTCCTCTTCCCCACCACGCCCACTTTTTTAGACCTGGCATGAGCGGGGAAAAGGGGCAGGTTGCAGCACAACTAACTGTTGCGCTGCAATCTGCACTTGAAATATGCCTAATATAGGTGTATTTCAGGTTAATAAATGACCCCCTTGGCCTGAAGTCTTGTGATTTTATGTGGTGACTTCTAATATTCTATCTGTACATATAGGGGTCATTTACTATCAGATATATGCCAGTTTTCTGGCGTATATCTGTCGCAGATTGCGGCGCAAAGGTTATTTGTGCCACAATCTGCGACTTTTCCCTGCTCATGCCAGGTCTAAAAAAGAGCGTGGCATGGGTGGGGAAGGGGACAGGCGCATCAGGTATAAAAAAATGGTCTAAATTTAAGCCAGAAAGAAAGCTGGCTTACATTTAGACCAGAAGTGAATGTGCCAAAGTTATGTAGAGGCCTGCACAGAGCAGGGGTTATTAAGACCGGTTTCTTAGTAAACAAATCAATTTAAATTGGATGTGCATTTATCACCCCTTTAAATGTCACTAGCTGGTGACCAGACTGAAGTAATATCGGTGGGGGTGATAGAATCACATAACGTGTCAAACATAGTTCAGTTTTATTTTTCGTCTTTCTCGATTTTTTTTGTCTAAAGGGCTCTTTAATGGGGTATTTAAGGGCTAAATAATCATGACCTATCAATATGAGATCAATGGGGATCCAACTGCTGGCAAACCTGTCAATTTGCTGACCAAATCAACCACTGTGTCCCCTTGACTGTTTACTAGCTACAATGCCATACATTTTAGTTGGGGCTGTGCCTCCTATAGCCACAGCTGCTCAGTCCCATTGACTTGAGTGGATCTAAGCTGCAGTTAGCTGCAATACCAGGCACGTTTAGTGATCTGGAATTGATGGTCTATAGCAGGCATCCTCAAACTGCAGCCCTCCAGCTGTTGTAAAACTACAACTCCCACAATGCCCTGCTGTAGGCTGATACCTGTAGGCTGTTTGGGTATGCTGGGAGTTGTAGTTTTGCAACAGCTGGAGGGCCGCAGTTTGAGGATGCCTGGTCTATAGGCTAGGCCACCAAAATTGCTTAAGGTCTAATTAAATTAAGCATAATAACAAAAATAAAACCACAACTTTCTGTCTTTAGGCTCAGTTCTACTGAAAGGGGTTGGCACAAAAGAAACTGGCGATTGGCATTAAAACAAAATAAAATAAAAAATGTGATATTTGTGTTAGATTGCAAGTCTGAATGGAGGTTGTTTTGGTGGCAAGTACATAAAAATGGGACAGTCACAGAAATCCATGTGAGGAACAACCCCAGTCCAATTTTTGAGAAGATTTCTGCAATCTTATGTGAATATACCCAAAATGATACAGCATGTTTAGATATCATATGATACTAACCTTCCAACGATGTCCACATTCATTGCATAACACAAACGTTGTCATTGGCTCATCTGCACTGCGTGTCTGCACCTGGATGGATTAAAGGGGATGTGTCATCAGAAAATGACCTATTATTTAAATGTTCTGTAGTTTTGTAAAGCACATTTTTTTTAAAAAATTGACAATTTCTATTGTGTAAATAGCCCTTGTTGCAGTTGCACCGAAGGCTCAGCTCCTTTTCATTCCTGACTGTACCTCCACCACTTGACAGGGACAGGTAGTGAACACTTACTCACACCTGGCCTTGAAGTATCACGGAGGAGCATCTAGCGATGCACTGTACATGGCTTGAGATCTCAGGGTGCTCCAGCCATGTACAGCACATGCACCGAATGCACTGCCAGAAGACTTCAGGACCAGACGTGAGTAAGTCTGCACTGTGTACATCTTGCATGTAAGATGGATTCATAAGGATGTATCTCGCAATAGATTCCATTTGTAGAAGAAATAATTTTCTGAGAATATTTTGCTTTCTTCCATTTGTTACCAAGTGCTTCTCTTTTTAAGGGACATACTTTTTAAGGGGGGGGGGGGGTGGATATATCAAGATCTGCACTCTAGAATTCTGGCTTCAAGAGGGCACAAAATAGGGATTTGTGACTTTATAGGCTTAGTTGCTATAAAGTGAAGTAATATCTCAAGGCAGATGTCCAAGGTTTGTCCAAGATTTTCCATATCTGAATGTCAGGTGTCCAAAACCCCACACCTCCGTGATCAGCTTTTGGTTCAGAAATCATGCTAAAATCAGACTTTAAAATCCACCATGTGAACTTGACCTTAGCCTAATTTTATTGATTTTTTTGGCATATGTTGCAGCTCTTTTTTCTGCAGAAAATAATTTTTATTAAGCGTTTAAGAATTTACCAAGAATATGTCAAGAATAAAATAAGGAAAAGGTGAATCACATTACAGCAAACTTGGAAACAGTACAATTACAATCAAAAATGTCAAGGCCAGAAACATAAAAGATAATCTTATAGCTGTGTGATCATTTGCATTCTAGAAAATAAGTAGATAGAGAGAAAGAGCAGGCAGAGGAATGGCAAAAATGGAGGACAGAAGGTAAGTAACCTTGTTTTTTTTGTGATTTTTTCACAGTGCATTTTCCACAATTGTTATGCAGCCAGTTGTTACCTCTAGGTCTATAGTAATTAATGAAACACACTATACACAAAAGGGAGCATGTATTATCCCATGTACGCCAGAAAACTGACATCAAAAAGTTGCAAAGTTTGGCTGGCACATGTCATGGTTGTGCAAAATTTTGCAGCTCGGTGGAGGTTTAGGGCATCATTTAGATTTTTTTTTATTAAGTACAACTTTTGAGACCTTCACAGATGTGCCACAAATATTGAGGTATGCATCTCTTAATAATTGTGGTGGTCTTAAATGTCCCCCAAAGTGTTTTTGCATGGCATATTTGTCTTGCATTTGTGCATTTTTAGGGTTTATGGCATTTTTTCAGCCATTTTAGTGGTCTTGGTTCAGGACTGTTGGTATGTATGCAATATGTCTATCTGAAGGTCGAGTCAACAGAAGAAAAGAATGAGGGACTGGGCATGAATATACAACAAGCATACATGGTTCAGTTTTTTCAATCTTTACTTGTTTAAACTTAGTACTTTCGAAGATAAGTCAGGAGAATAATGAATGAAAATTATTTTATTTTTATTTTATTATACAAGCCACTTGCCTGGTTGTAGGTGCAGTTCTTCTTCTTACATTTATCACATTGCAGTAAGTCTGTCTGAGTGCCTCCTGTCTTTGCCATCTGATGTTCTCTGATAGCTTCTTGTGTCAGTGTGTTCCTAAGTTCCTTCAGTTCATCACTTGCCATTTCCTGTCATATAAGAACAGAGTCAGACGCTACAGGGAACAGTTTTAAAGAAAATGTGGACAACTTGACTTAGTCTCAGTTCACAAAAATGTCACGGCTTCTGTTATTACAGGGGCATGACAGACATGATGGATCTGTTGTGTCATGGATCCTGAAGGATCAAAACTCCCTTATAACTTTAACCTCCAGTTCCAGTTTAATACTATTATTTATTGTTAAAGGTATGTAACGTGTATGTGAATGTCACGCCGACGTGTCCACCGCTGTCTTGCTGTTCTGGACAAGTGCAGGCGTGGCTCTACTTTCCCCGTGTCAATTGGGACTAGTGATCAGTGAACTTTCCTTCCTGTGAACACTGCGAGAGTTGATCCCTTCCTCCTGCCCCTCCATGTTAAGGTGCTGGTTGATTAGTCTCCCTATTTAGCTGTGGATCTACTTCCTTGCCTGAGCTTTGAGATTTTCTAGTTGCTAGGAGCCAGTGAAGGTGATCTATTGTATGAATATCTGTGTGCCATACCATGCCTGTCTACCCTTTCTGCTCTTTGGTGTCTGCCCCAACCTTGGAACTGTTACCTGAATTACACTTGTACTCAACCTGCCCTGACTTTCGACTGTGTTCAGCCTACCCTTTTTAGTCATTAGTGCTTCGCACCAGTGTCTCTGACCCCTGTGGGTCAACAGGACTACTCAGAACTACACCAGGACTACTCATGGGGTAGCAGTCATGTTATATTCCCTGCAGTGAAGTCCAGATCCCTGAATAGGAGTTAAAGGGTGAATACCAGGGAACCGCCAGGTTTAGCCCAAAGTCACACTGGTTAGTTGGCACAGTGGGTCCACACCCACTGTCCATTACAGTGAGCCAAAGTGTGCTATAGCTATGTACATATGCAATTTTTGCCGTTTTCACCTCAGCTGTCATTGTTGCCATGTTCTGTGGAGATACCATTCCAATCAGTACATTACGTCTAAGATTGGGATTCTTTGGATCCTTCAGGTTACTAATTCTACTCCTGATCCTGTTTCTGTACTTCATATCTGTGGCTTTCATTTCTTTGTATATGCGTGGGATTGTTAAGGACCAGAGCTGACCAGTATAGTACAAAAGAAAACACACCAGCAAATACAAAATGAATGCAACAGGCTATATTATTTAGAGACAGCACTGCCTAAACTAGTGTTGCATCATCTTATTTATGTTATTTAGGTTTATTTCAGTAAGCACAAGGCAGTCTGAGAAGCTGGTAGTGATTTTATGTGAACGCATATGGGACATGGAAACAGTGGATTTGTAGAAGAGAAAAAAAGGGGGTACTTAAAGGGGTTGTCCAAATTATTTTTTAGTTTTTTAGTTTTGTAAAGAGTTTACAATTGACTTATTTCATCTGCAGTAGCCCTGTTCTCCTGGTTAGCTGAGGGTCACATGACCTGTGATGTCAGCTTCTTTCCCTGATCTGATGATGTACTGTGCACAAGCCTGAGGGAGCAGGTCTGCCTCTGTGGATGGAACGTCCCTGTGAAGGCTATGCTGGTTAGAGCAACAAGCCACACCCCCTGCACTGCACAATCTGCTGGCTGAGCTGTCTGCCCAGTGTCTCCCCTGTCACTGGATTCTTCCGCAAAGTTTAATCCATTCTATGATCAGCAGCACAGACTCAGGGCTGTCTTCGGTACTGAGCAGCTACAGGGTTTCCTCCAAGCACTGAGGAGACAAATGCTGTGCACAGGATTTTCCCTCCCTCCTCACTTTGTAAATACAGAGCTGACAAAGACCAAAGGAGTTCTCTTCTCCTTACTCTTCTCCTGGCTGTGAATAAGTGTCTGCAGAGCATTGCACAAGAACAGGTAGGAGGAAGATCTTATGTCAATCAGCAATGTCATTGTACTGTATATCTGGGATTTGTAGTCCCACACATACAACATGAGTAATTCGGCAGACTGCAGAGAGGGCAGAAATTTTATTTCCTCTATTTGCAAACCGGGGGGGGGTTGGGGGGTTGGGGTTGTTGACATCCATAAATATTCATGATGAAAACCTCAGATTGTTGTTACACACCCCTATAGCTCTGCAACTACATGTAAACAAAGGGGCCAGAACAGAACTAGAGAGATGAGTAAATATATATATTTTTTTGCCTTAAACTTGCTTACTTTATCTATATATTGCTGACAATCAGATTTACATATATATATATATTTTTTAGAACTTAGACAACCCATTTAAAGGCTATGTACACCTTTGGGGGAAATTTATTTAAAGGATTGCATTATCCTAATTTTGGGTTAAAAATAATTTTTCAGTTGGTCTTTATTAAAAATATTCAGCCAGTCTGTCTCAAAGGATTAACTGTTTGTCTAGCTGTGTGAATCATTTTTTCACTTTGTGCCAATTAACCTTAAATTCCTAAAAGATCATAAGTAAGATAAGACTTGAGCTGTAATGAGTGTTTAGGAGGTCAGCGATCAGAAGTAAGGAGCATTCAGCTGAGCTGCCTGATGGAACACAAAAAAAATACAGAACATGCTACTAGAGAATCTCAAGGCTATACTGGGAAAGGGGCTCAAGATTATTAATAAAGACCAATTGAAAAAAAAGTTTTTTTATTTGAAAATGAGTAACATGCAATAAAAAAATGCCCCAAAGGTGCCTTTAAACAATGCCTGCCCCTGTTAAGTTTTTTCTAACTAGACGGTCAATTTACAGATGCATCCATTCTTATTTTGTCTCTCAATGCACTTTCTTCAGAACAATGGTGAGTTAAATAAACTCTTTCAAAGGCTTTTCAATGGCTTTTGTTGTCTTTCATGAAGAGATAACGCACTACACTGGCTCAAAGAGACTGATTAAGAATGAATGCATCTGCAATCATTGAACAGGAAGGGACAGACTTAACCACTCATGGTTTACAAGCATGATTTATGAAATTTTGCTAGCAGTTTATAAGTCAAGAGTCAGAGTCTTGTGTACATTGATGTCAATGAGACATCTATTGCTGTGATGAGGTAAATTATGTTTATGAATCGATAATCCTTTATAATGTACAAGGACTGATATAGATGAGGCATAAACTAAGAACAGTGAATGTACATTTCTATTCTATTTTTAATAAATATTATTCACGGCTCATGCTGAAATTGGTCATCCTGGAATGAAAGTTTTCTAGAGCATTCAGCAAAGATGTCACTAATACTAATAACTTTTAAAAGAAAAGGGAGGACCAGGCTTTTATGCAATTATATTCACATTGTACATCTCCATGAGAACATTTTCTTAAGAATTATTTTGCTTCTACAGTACTTGTATATTTAATATTAATCAAGGGCAGACAATTTCTAATGTCAGAGAGAAAGTGTTTGCTCAAGTTAATTTATCTACAGCTTACTTTTCCTTGACATGCCTTTTTCAGAAAATAAAGCAGTCTTATGGACCTCAAGGTTCCTCACATTTTTACTTTTCCAATGACTGGAGGTTTAGTTAAACTAGTAGCTAAGCACTTCTGTTAATTTTATTGGGGACACTCGCCAACTGGAAGGAAAATATTTCCAACAGTTTCCTTACGACTAAGTTTGTGGTATCTTGCTGTACTTTCCATAAATTTTTGTTGTGGTGAGTCTACATTATTAGAACAAGATGTTATAATATTTGATATTGGCATCTAATTGGTTTGCTTTATTTTGAGCTATGAAGGAAGCATAGAGTGAATTCTTTATGCCTTTTTTATAAATAAATTAGATCTTAGAAGATCATTCAGGAAAGGTAATAGAGCGGCTGCAGAAAATGTGGTCAGACAGGCAGTCATGTTTTTATCAAGCAACATCTTTCTGCAGCTGGCTATATAGTATAAAACATTTTAGCCTCAGAAGATAAACTGTGCAACAATTGTACTTAAAAACCTAATACGAAAGTGCTTTTTAGCCCAAAATACATATATATCAGTAATAAAAAATTGCTCCAAAAGGTGTCAATTGCTTTAAATGGGGTTTCCAGGACTTAAGTATTGATGACTAATCCTTAGGATATATCATCAATATCACATCAGTGGGGGTCCCACTAACTGCACCCCCTGTGAATCAGGAACTAGAACTATAACACTCATTGTAGTCGGGGTGCCCTTGGTGTTTTGGGTCTGGTACGGGTGCAAGTCTCTCTTTACTAAAGTGTAGAATGGGACTTGTAGTACATCCAACAGTATCAAAACACAGTTCCAAACAGTTCACAGTGCAAATCTTCCCTGATAGTAGTGTCTAGATATATGCAAAGATGAAGGTAGTACTTCTGCTTTTTATTTTTCCAAAGTATCTCTCTGAAGAATCTGAGGCTGGCAATAAGGCTTTCGCAAACGAGTCTGTATTTGTCTTTGTATGGCTGGCTAGGAACATGGGTCTATTAGCAATGTGTCTCTCACTGTAGCGAAGTCTCTATGAGCCTGAAACAGCAAATACCTTCCTGACTGACTCTAATGCTTGACCATGCAGATTCTGAACCTTCTAGTTCTTTTTTTCTAATCAAGGATTTTCTTTTCTGTCTTGGATAACAGAGACCAGGCGGATCCATTCTGCTTACCCATAGACCTCTATTATGACTGATCAAAATGGAATGCCTCTAAAGGTTTCTGTTTTGAATTCCATCTTACAAACTCCGTTATAACCATGTAGGGCCGTTTCTACAGGCGGCCGAGGGGTGTGACTGCACGGGGCGCATCACTCAGGACAGAAGAGGGAGGCGCCGTCAGCAGGGCCCAGCGCCGGAGAGGGACCCTTTCTGTCCGGAGGCAGCAGGAGTGAAGATGAGTGCTTTCATTGTGGAAGCATTCACCTCCATATTCATCTGTATCGCCTTCCTCAGGACAGCGATACAGATGAATTGTGCGGAGGAGCAGGGGAGAGGCGTCTCCCTTGCCTGTTCCTCTGATGGCCTACAGGCACTAGGCCTGTAGCCTATCAGTTGCCGGCGCAGGCGCCACGATGACGTAACCTCACCGCCTGAATCGTACAGCGTGGCACACAGGCCGGAAGAGGCCTCCATCACATCACTGACAGCAGCATAAGGTAAGTATATGTGTTTATTCTTTTTATTTATAGTATACTGTGGCAAGAAGGGGGGTGGGGGCCCTATATACTGGCACAATATGGAGGGGTATTACTGAGAAGAGGGGAAGCACTATGGGGGGCCTATATACTGCCAAAATATAGGGGGCACTATGGAGAAGAGGGGGAAGCAATATGGGGGCCACTATGGAGAAGAGGGGAAGCACTATGGGGGCCCTATATACTGCCAAAATATAGGGGGCACTATGGAGAAGAGGGGGGAGCACTATGGGGGCCACCATGGAGAAGTGGGGAAGCACTATGGGGGCCCGATATACTGGCACAATATGAGGGGGTACTATGGAGAAGAGAGGAAGCACTATGGAGGCACATTATGGGGGAATTATGGAGAAGCGGGGAAGGAGCACTATGGGGGCATCTACTAGGGGCCCTATGTACTGGCACGCATTATTGGGGGCTCTATGGAGAAGTGTGGGCGGGAAAGAGCACTATGGGGGCATTTACTGGGGGCCCTATTTACTGGAACGCATTATGGGGGTGCACTATGGAGAAGTGGGGGAGAAGAGCACTATGGGGGCATTATATAGGGGCATTTAATACTGGCACCCATTTTGGTGCCACTATAGGGAAGGGGGAAGAGGAGCATTATGGGGGCATCTATGTTGGGCAGTCTATAGGGGCATTTTATACTGGCTCATTATGGAGGACACTATAGGGATGGGGGAGGAGCACTATGGGGCATCTTCTGGAGGCAATATATAGGAGTATTTTATACTGGCACAAATTAAAGGGGCACTATGGGCACCTAAGCTCAACTTGGGGAACTAAGTTTTTTTTCTAGTGGCACACAGTATGGGTCATTGGAACACATGAGGGCACTCTGGGGACATTGGCTCTACTGGGGCACTAAGAGAAGTTTTTATTTTAATTTTCTACTAACACACAGCGGGGCATTTTTTGTACTGGCGCACATTATAAGGGGGCGTTTTTCTACTACAGGGGCATTATGGTGGGCTTTATTACAACTGGGGGACTATGGGAGCATTATTACTATACTTCTGGGACACAATTACTGTTGGGGGCACTGTAGGAGCACTATTACTACTAAGTGCACTCTGGCACAGAATTATTACTATTGTTGGTATTTTGGGGAGCACTATTACTGTGGGGGCACCCTGGCACAGTATCAGCTTAGCACAGTTATTTTTGGGGGACATTATGGTTACACTATTCGTGTCAGGGACACTATTTGCTGAGTGCTTTTTTGTTTTTAGAGCATTGTGTTCCAATAATTATTGAAAGGGGGGGCTATCTGTGTGTAACTAGTATTTTCAGGGGGTTTATCAGTTTATACAGTATAGTTTTGGGGGTGCATGATGAAATGTTGAGAAGGTGGGAGGATGATGGAAAAGTAGGAAACTAAGATGTCTGTCAAACTCTGCAGAGAGAAGACATGGCTGAAAGAAATCATCATGGCGGTTTGGTCTGAATGGAGAAATAAAGAAAGACAACATCTACATCAAAGGAGACATGACTGGATGTAAGAGGTATGTGGGGCTGTATTGGGCTACTTTCACAACTGCGTTAGTGATTCTGGCAGGCTGTTTGGCAGAGAACAGCCTGCCGGAATTCACTGGATCCGGCACTGCTGGATGCATACTGAATGCCCGCCGCCCCAATCAACTGCAATGGGGTACGGCAGAGATCCGGCCACAATCTAGAGGGGGGTGGGGGGGCGCTTTTTAATGTTCGCCCTGTTGGTAAATTTCCCTAGAAACTGCCCTGTAACAGAAAACAAACGGAATTCGTAACGCTGATGTAAAACCTTCCTTAGGCATATACCACATTGCACTTGCGCCAAATATATTATTACTGTGCATCATTTCATAAATTTTCCGCAACCTCACAGAGCATAGACAGTCTTAAAACTGATACCAAAACCACCACAAATGATAAATGACGCCCTTAGATCATAAATGACTGTAGTTATGATCACATACAAAGGATATATTCTTCTATTTCCCATGCAATTTTCTCACAGTTTGAATCAAAAGTTTTATAGTCATCTAAAAAAATAAAGTATGTGATAGAATATTAATAATATTCAATACATGCATTTTTCATAGTATCTCAATTGCCTTATTGTCAGGCAAGCTTTTGAAATATCTTTGTATTCATTCAGATTTTAAGTTGTTTGATACAGTGTGCATTGACTCAAAGACAGATTATAGGGATGTTTCTGAAGTCGCTGTGATATCTCCATTGTGAAGTTGCTAAATATTCGCCCACCAACGAAAAAAACACCATTATCATCTTGAAGATGTAGCCATGTTCAAAAACAAACATTGGTTTATATTTCCTCTATTTCAGAGCAGCAGAAGTCTCTTCTATGTTGGCTTCAAATCAAAACTTACATAGATTATCCTGTTACAATGTCAGAGTAGTAGGAAGCAGGAAAAATAGACAAGCATAAGGGACATATTTATTTTTTTCTGGTAAATATTAAATGTACAGTATAGAGATGAGCAAATCGAATTCCACGAAGTGGAATTTGATCCGAATTTCATGATAAATTTGATTCGCCTCGAAGCCGAATTTCCTCGTGCTTCGTTTAAGCAAATCAATTTAACCTGAAATAGAATAAAAAAACAAAAAATGTATTCTTATCTTCTCCATTTGCTCGTGATGGGCCGCCAGCCTCCATCTTGATTGAAGATCTCGGGCGAAATGCCATGCGTGGTGACATATGATGCCGTGCGAGATTTTGCGCCAGTTCTTTATGCAAGATGACGGCAGCCGGCCCGTCGAGAGAAAATGGACGTGGTAAGATTGATTACATATTTTATGTTAATTTCACACTGTTTTTACACTCAGATGATCATATATGAACGCGACATCTGAGGGGTACAATGACGGGAGCGGCGCTATCGCAGCTCCCTGTCATTGCACCCACTACTTACAAAAAAAGGTTTTAATGTTCTGGCTGATTCATATACAAACTGAGTGTTTGGTTGGGCAGCCATCAAGTTGCCTAACAAATTTATTCCATTAAGTTTATAACATAAATGGAGGAGCTTATTAAATGAGGTGTCTGCTACATCCTTTTTTGTTAGAACATTAATCAACTGATCACAGAATGTCCATGGCTGTAATATGTGGGCGAACCCGACAGCTACTGTAGAATCCACCACAGGAGAAATGAAGCACATAAAGTACTTCAGAATGAAAGACACTGTTTGCAACCATTCTTTACTCAAGCTAACAGACAAAGGTCCAAACAGCCCAATAACCTAATTGTTTCTAATAGGGTACATGAAAGTGGTTTTTCATACCAGACAACCAGTGTTCCCTCTAAGCCTTGCCAGCTGCTCAGCGGGGATTTGCTTAGAGCCGGTCAAAGCTCCATCAAAGGTAGGCGATATGAAAACCTGAGATACTTGTCACATACAGTATAACCCCTGCACGATGCTGTACAGTATAATTATTACACCATACCTTACAATATACAGTGTAACCTCTCCACAATGCTATACAGTATGCATTATAATCCATACACCATGCTGTACAATATACAGTATAACCCCTATACAGTAAGTACATCTTCACGTTATCGAGTTAAGAGCTTTGGGAGCACTATGGCTTGTGCTTGTTCTGACTTCTAGGGCCACCGACGACGGCAATGCACACAGTGAAAACTGTGTCGATTGCCAGGATGGGCATCCCTAGAATTCGGAACAAGCACACACTGTTATATAAAGTCCGGGGCTGCGGTGGTGAGCGGCCTGCAGAGGCTCTAAGGGGGCATTAAGGAAGCTATGCAACCATGAAGCTTAGAGGGAACACTGCAGACAACTCCTTTAATTATTTTTGGCAGTTCCTGTACTAGTTATGTCCATTTTGTAAAACTACAAGAAGGGTTCTTATCAATGCAAAAAACATGCAAAAGCTAAATTCTTAAATCTTACCATCAGTCTTCAGGGCAGATGCTATCATCTCCACACACTTGTCTCTCACAGAATCACCTGTCACATAACAGGTTGATAGAAGAGCAGATGAAGGAGGACTACTACAAGTGGGGGAACATGACAATGGAGCACTGGGTCTAGGAGAATACCACAGCATTACTGTAAAGGAATAATACATAGAGTTAAGTGAACATTGTATTGCTACTGTACTTTAAAGTGCTTGTCACCTTTCCTCTTTGTTGTTTGTAGAAGGTTTGCTAGATCCATTGCGACCGGACGAAGTTGGAGAAGACATGGAATGTCTCCTGGAAAAATGAGGATGTAGAATATGGCTAGATTACTAATGTGACTGAATAAAGAAAAATCTTAAAAAAATATGTATGACAGAATAACAACTTTACTCTTTGCTGTTTGTAGAAGGTGTGCTCGATCCATTACGACCTGAGGAAGTTGGTGAAGACATGGAATGTCTCCTGGAAAAATGAGGATGTAGAATATGGTTAGATTATGAGGCTGAATAGAGTTAGACCTTAAAACTATGCATAACAGCATAACAGCTTTACCTTTCCTCTTTGTTGCTACTGACAGTTTTAGAACCAGATGATGATGGCATTGAAGTGTTTAAAGAGAGTCGCCTGGTAGAGACATATAAAATTCATTATTGGTCACTATGAATTGAATACTTTATTGACCTATCCTTAGGCCAAGTCTCTGCCATGTGTAATGACCCTGTGTTACTGTATGTTACAGGCAACATATGAAATCAGGCATTGTATAAAATGCCTAGGCATTCTATAGAATGCCTAAAGTATTCAGGCAAAATATGAAACACCTAATATTTCACACAGTTACTAAGCATTCTATATAATGCCTGAAGACAAACCGGCAAAGTATAATATTCACCCTTCCAAAAGTCGTCGCACAGCGATCACACCATAAAATCCCCCAGCGACATAAAATTCACCTCCATACAGTGAAGCTCTTGTTTGAGAAAGACAATAAAGTGACATTCAAAATGAGCATTCTAGCCTTCCTTGTTGCAACGGTACTGGTACTGTTCCTGTTCTCTTGTTTTTCAGTAAGAAAGTACTGTTCTTCCGCTATTTTAGAACAAGTGAAATTTATTTTGCATTTCTTTCTTTCATGTCTTCACATTAATAAAGGCTTCTTAACATTTACTACTTTATTACTACTTTATTAACTACGTTAATATTTCATACTTTGACTAAAGAGTACTTGTCATTCTGTATATTGCCTAGGCATTATATACAATGCCTAGGAAAAGTGTGTAAATGACTGAAATAATACCTAGGCATTTTATACAACACCTGCATTTCATACATTGCCTGCAATATGTGTATTGCAATTCAAAAAGCCTTTCTAGATTTCCTTGTTGCTACAAGCAGGGGCACACCGACAGGGGGGTCCAACGGGTCTGGACCTCCCCAGAACCATTCTTTTTAACACTCAGGGCCGCATTGCCGATCGCCACAGGCGGCGCAGTCGTGGATCTAAGTGGTGGCAGTAGGAGATGAGGGTTTCCATTGTGGAATCGCTGATCTCCATATTCATCTGTATCGCCGTCCTCAGGACACAGGCCTGCATCGCATCGCTGACAGCCGCATACAGGTAAGTATTAGTGTTTTATTATAATTTTTTTTAAATAGATTACACAATATTGGAAAGAAGAACCATGGGGGCATCTAGGGACATTTTTTACTGGCACATTATAGGGGGCACCTGGTGGCACTAAAGGGGCATTTCTTACTGGCCCATTTGGGGGGCATCTGGGGGGCATTTCTTACTGGCACATTATGGGGGGGCACTATGGGAGCATCTGGGGGCATTTCTTACTGGCACATTATGGGGGGCACTATGGGGGAGAGGAGCACTATGGGGGCAACTGGGCATTTCTTACTGGCACATTATGGGGGGGCACTATAGGGACATCGGGTAGCTCTAAACGGGCATTTTTTTTACTGGCACATTATGGGGGGCACTATGGCATCTGGTGGCACTAAGGGGGCAATTTTTACTGGCACATTATAGGAGGCACTATAGGGGAGAGTGGCACTATGGGGCATCTGGTGGCACTATAGGTGCATCTGGTGGGTCTAAAGAAGCATTTTTTTTACTGGGGCATTATGGGGGGCTCTATAGCATCGGTGGCACTAAGGGGGCATTTTTTACTGACCCATTATGGGAGGCACTATAGGGGAGGGTGGCACTATGGGGCATCTGATAGCACTATAGGGGCATTATTTGGAGCACTATGGGGGCATCTTGTGGCTCTAAAGGGGCATTTTCTACTGGCACACTATAGGGGGCACTATGGCATCTGGTGGCACTAAGGGGGCATTTTTTACTGGCACATTATGGGAGGCACTATAGGGGAGAGCGGTACTATGGGGCATCTGTTGGCACAATATGGATATTATTTACTGGCACATTATGGGGTGAAACTATGGGGGCATCTGGTGGCTCTAAAGGGGCATTTTTTACTGGCACATTATGGGGGGCACTATGGCATCTGGTGGCAATGGGGGGGCATTTTTTACTTGCACATTATGGGAGGCACTATAGGGGAGAGAGGCACTATGGGGCATCTAGTGGCACTAAGAAGGGGCATTTTTTACTGGCACATTATGGGGGACACTATGAGGAAGGGGGAGAAGAGCGGTATGGGGGCATTTACTGGGGCACTATATAGGGGTATTTTATACTAGCATACACTATGGGGACATTAGCTCAACTGCGGGAACTAAGAGGGGGTATTTATTGTACTGTCATATTATAAGGAGAATTATTACCACTAGGGGGCATTATGGTGAGCTTTACTACTACTGGGGGGCTATGGAGAACATGATTACTAGTATGCGCACTATGGGGGTATTATTACTACTAAGTATGCTCTGACAGAGGGGTTGGATTTTGGTGAGCACTGTTACTTTGGTGGGCACCCTGGCACAGTATCAGCTTAGCACAATTATTTTTGGGGGACATTATGTTTATGCTATTAGTGTCCGGGACAATTTACTGGGCAGAGTTATTCTTTTTAGAGCACTGTGTGCCAATAATTGTTGAAGGGGGCACTATCTCTGTGGTACTAGTATTTTCAGAGGGACGGTTTCTGTAGTATAGTATTGGGGAGCATAGTATGGGAGATGGCAGGAAAGGGTGTTCAGAAGATGTGAAGATGATGAAAAAATGGAAAACTAATGTCTGTTTGTCAATCTCAGCAGATGGGAGATGGCTGAGAAATCATCATGGCGGTCTGGTCTGAATGGATAAGATGAGGAAAGAGGACGTCTATATCAAAGGTGACATTACTGGATGTAAGAGGTATGTGACGCTATGGAGGAAAGGAGATGCTCTGGCTCCTCCCCCTGCCATTTTCAGAAGGAGGATTCAGAGCTGGACAGCTATAAGCATGGTAGTGGCTGGAAATAGGGCAGGGGCTTTGGCCTGGTAAGGACGGCCGAGAGGGGCAGCAGGCCACGGGCGGGTGGCGGCCTGTTGCGGGGAACCACAGGCCTCGCGAGCAGAATCCAGGGAGGGAGGGGGGAGGAGCTTCCTAGCTGTAGCCTGCTGTTGTCGATTATATAATGTGAAGCAGGCAGTGCAGCCAGGGCAGTCCCTCCCCTCTCCATATGATGTGCAGAGCCGGGCTCCTCCACCTTGACCTACACACCTTAAATATTGTGCAGCTCCTCCTCCACTCCTCTTTTGGTGCCTTCAGGAGTAGGATTCCAGTCACAGGGAGGGAAGAAGAAGAGTTTGAGTACAGGAGCTTTATGTTGGGGCCCGGAGTATTAAGTACAGTGCATCTATATAGGATGAGGGTGAGACTCTTACCTTCATCCTCAACAATATAATTTCAGCTGTATAGTGTTTATTGGGAGTGGCCTATTATATGTAGTAGGGCTTATAACAATGAGCGTGTCCAAAAATTTTACGCTATGTGCGCCGCTGTTTTTCTGACCTCGCCCCCCCCTAAGCAAGATTTCTGGGTGCTCCCCTGGCAACAAGTGAGTACAATACTGATCTTTTCTCTTGTCATTCAGTAAGAAAGTTCAGCTCTGAGCAGCCTTAAAATTTATTCTAGCGCATGGACTATTTGCACCTTGCTATAAAGTAAATGCCTCTTTCGGTAGCACAGGCCCAATCAATATTGGGGCAGAAGATGATGGTCTTAATGAATCAGGGCCTAAGTCTCACCTTTCTAGCTTCTTAGAAATATTGGATGAGGACTGAACATCAGCTGAATGACTTCTGAAAAGAGGTTATAAATATGAGATTAGGAAGTAATTAGAAGTTTCAGTAATGAAATATATTAGTTTTACAATTGGTTTATCATTTTAAACAAGTAATACTGCATGTAAATTGGAATAGCAACACAAACCTCGTCTGTGTATGCTATAATAAATGATTTAGGACACATTATTTTTTGGAATAATATCATGTGACAAAACAATATAAGTTATCATAGATTATAGCTTAATATCTAGCCTCCAAGGAAAAAATACAATTCGTGTGAAAAACTCATAAATGCAGACCCAATATCTACTGTACCAATCTTTACTGTAATTAAGTTTAATCAATCTTTAAATGCATTAAAAAGCCAATTGATGGGACTGCATGTTTAGTTGCAGTTCACCATATGTTTGATTTTTTGCTTATGTTATGATTGAGAAGAATACATTTAATTATATCAGCACATTTTATAGGAAGTAGATTGTTTAGGCAGGTCATTCCATCAGACAATGCTGCCCTTTGTAAGGTTAGCAAAATATGGGGTTTTGGTTGTCTGACTACTACAAGGGACTCAGTTAAAAGTCTGCAGTGATTGATGGACTGCTGTGTAGCCAGGTTTCTGTGCATATACAGCCATAATCAATCATTACTGAGAGGGCCACAAAGGTACAGGGCACTACTATGTGATAGTTCCTATAAGCCAAAAGGCACACTATTTTGTGCTATTTGGGCTAATAAGAGGGCGGAGTAGCAGACCTATCCCCACACTATACATCTCTTACATAGGGTGGCATAGCCAGATAGTAATAATAAATAGTGTTAAGCAAGCATGCTCGGCCGAACACCAGTTCGGCTCGAGCATTGCTATGCTCAGCACATGGCAGTATTCGGCCGAATACCGCATGTGCTCGAGCGCAATGCTCGAGTCTCCTCCCTGCACGTTTCTACGCCAATAAACGTGCAGATAAGTACTACCCTCACTGTAATTCCATAGCCATGTTGGTTACTGGCATTACAGTGATTGGCTGGCTGGAACGCGTCATCGGGTGCTATATAGCACCCAATGGCGCGTGTTCGGCTCAGTCTTAGTCAGGGAGAGCTGTGCATAGGAAGGGACAGACAGTGTAGGGAGTGATATTGGACTATTTTTATTAGAAAAACTTTTCAGAGACCCAAAAGTCCTTTTAAGGACTATTGTGTGTGACAGCAGCAATATATATTTTTAGTGCAAATTGCGCTAAATTGCTAAAACTTTACAGACCCAAAAGTCCTTTTAAGGACTATTGTGTGTGTGGCAGCAATATCTATTTTTAACGCACCCTGCGCTAAATAGCGTACAATAGTTAGGCTGCTGCCTACAGCGACATTAGGTTGACAACATTTTCAATGTAAAGTATGCGCATCCAAAAAATATCTGTGACATCCAGTGTACTTTTTCTGTAGACGATGTTTGCTGTGGACAGTGACATTAGTTGCGCAATATCTCCTGTGTAAAGTGTGCGCATTCAAAAAATATCTGTAACATCCAGTGCACTTCTTCGGTAGACAATGTTTGCTGTGGACAGTGACATTAACTGCGCAACATCTCCAGTATAAAGTGTGCGCATTCAGAAAATATCTGTGACATCCAGTGAACTTTTTCCATAGACTGTGTTTGCTGCGGACAGTGACATTAGTTGCGCAACATCTCCTGTGTAAAGTGTGCGCATCCAAAAACTATCTGTAACATCCAGTGTACTTCTTGGGTAGACGCTGTCCGCTGCGGACAGTGACATTAGCTGCGCAACATCTCCAGTGTAAAGTGTGCGCATTCACAAAATATCTGTGACATCCAGTGTACTTTTTCTGCAGACAGTGTCCGCTGTGGACAGTGACATTAGTTGCGCAACATCTCCAGTATAAATGGTGCGCATCCAAAAAATATCTGTGACATCCAGTGGAATTTTTCCGTAGATGATGTCCGCTGCGGACAGTGACATTATCTGCGCAACATCTCCTGTGTAAGGTATGCGCATCCAAAAAATATCTGCGACATCCAGTGTACTTTTTCTGCAGACAGTGTCCGCTGCGGACAGTGACATTAGTTGCGCAACATCTCCAGTATAAATGGTGCGCATCCAAAAAAATATCTGTGACATCCAGTGGAATTTTTCCGTAGACGGTGTCTGCTGCGGACAGTGACATTAGTTGCGCAACATCTCCTGTGTAAGGTATGCGCATCCATAAAATATCTGCAACATCCAGTGTACTTTTTCCGTAGACGGTGTTTGCTGTGGACAGTGACATTAGTTGCGCCACATCTCCAGTGTAAAGTGTGCACATCCAAAAAATATCTGTTACAACCAGTGTACATTTTCCGTAGACGGTGTCCGCTGCGGACAGTGACATTACCAGTGCCACATCTGCAGTGTAACATGTGCGCTGAAAAATGTATCTGTGACATACAGTGTACTTTTTCAATAGACGGTGTCCGCTTCTGACAGTGACATTACCAGTGCCACATCTCCAGTGTAACATGTGCGCATAAAAGTTTTATCTGTGACATACAGTATACTTTTTCCGTAGACGTTGCGGACAGTGATATTACCGGTGGTACCTCTCCTGTATAACGTTTCGTCATCCCAAATACCTGTGACATTCCTTTTAATATTTTATTAGCCGCTGGTGACAGCATTGACATTATTTGTGGGATGTCTCCTGTGTGACGTTTCCACATTCCAAATACCTTTTTACATTTTTTTGCACATCCACTTTCAAATCCTATGCTACTGTACATGTGATATACTTTCAAGAATATATAACATTTGATATGAAGAAGGCAAGCAGTAAGGGACGGGGAAGTGGCCGTGATGCTCATGGTGCACGCAGAGGCCGTGGCCCTGGGCGTGTTGAAACTGTGCCTGCTGCCAGAGCACAAGAAAAATAATCATCCACGATACCTAGCTTCATGTCCCAGTTTGCAGGGTGGCGCAGGACACCACTCTTGAAGTCAGACAAGTGCGCCTAGGTGGTCGGT
The DNA here is from genome assembly GCA_033119425.1 of Bufotes viridis. Classification (NCBI taxonomy): domain Eukaryota; kingdom Metazoa; phylum Chordata; class Amphibia; order Anura; family Bufonidae; genus Bufotes; species Bufotes viridis. Next base: position 232,011,170 of record CM065591.1, on the reverse strand, counting down.
TGGATTGCAGCAGATGATGCTTCCAGTCAGTTAAGCACCACCCTGTCTTCCACCAAGTCCAGTCTCAGTAGCCAAGGCCCTCGCATATAATGCTTTACAGGGTCAGCTCACCTGAAGGCCCTTTGCATATAATTTTTTAGAGGGTCAGCTCACTAGCAGGCCCTCACCTACAATCTTTTACAGGGTAAGCTCACCTGCAGGCCCTCAGATATGTTGTTTACAGGATCAGCTCACCAGCAGGCCCTCACCTACAATCTTTTAGAGGATCAGCTCACCAGCAGACCCTCGCCCCTAATGTTTTAGATGGTCAGATCAGCAGGCCCTTGCTCCAAATGTTTTTGAGGGTCACCAGCAGGACATCAATCAGAATTTTTCAAGGGTGTGTATGATGCCCTCCTTTATGTGTAACAAAGGGTGTATTGGAGCGCCGGTTCGTTGTAATTTTTGGCAGCCCTTTCACTTAGTGCATAGGCTTTATGAGTGTAGGAGTCCCACTACATGAACAATTGTACCACAATGTGAATGAGGCCCTCCTTTATGTGATATACAGGTTGTATAGTAGTGCCTCTTGCTTGTAATTTTTGGCAGCACTTGCACTTTATATACAAGTAAATATATACGAACGAATGTTTCCTAACAATTTTTCCTCTAAAATCGATTTTATCTTTGGTTTTGTGCATATTATTGTTAGTCTGTAAAAGTGGCGTACTACTCGGACAACATTGTTCCCAGCAGCGACCTGGGAGTCCAAGATGCATCCAGACATCCTCTCCATGCTGTTTCACAACCATTTCGTGGTGTTTCCATTAATTTCTTACCTTTTCCTATGAACTAGGCACCCTCCCCTCTTCAGAGCAGGGGGTGCCCGGTTTAATGCTCGGAGCATCCCGATGTGTTTGACCTGAGCACCCGAGCACTTGGGTGCTCGATCAACACTAATAATAAACTCTCTTTACAAGCAGAAGCAATTCCATGATAACCTGAAGGAGCTGCAAGGAATTTCAAGTTGTGTATGCAGTTTATATTCTTGCAGTGTTTTGTAGCAGTAAACTCTATCAAGAAGGCCTGGATCAGCAGTAACGTTAGCTTGTATTTAGGTTCTGGCTCCTGTATATACAGTTGCAAGAAAAAGTATGTGAACCCTTTGGAATGATATGGATTTCTGCACAAATTGGTCATAAAATGTGATCTGATGTTCATCCAAGTCACAACAATAGACAATCACAGTCTGCTTAAACTAATAACACACAAATAATTAAATGTTACCATGTTTTTATTAAACCCACCATATAAACATTCACAGTGCAGGTGGAAAAAGTATGTTAACCCCTAGACTAATGACATCTCCAAGAGCTAATTGGAGTGAGGTGTCAGCCAACTAGAGTCCAATCAATGAGATGATATTGGAGGTGTTGGTTACAGCTGCCCTGCCTTATAAAAAAACACACACACCAGTTCTGGGTTTGCTTTTCCCAAGAAGCATTGCCTGATGTGAATGATGCCTCACACAAAAGAGTTCTCAGAAGACCTACGATTAAGAATTGTTGACTTGCATAAAGCTGGAAAGGGTTATAAAAGTATCTCCAAAAGCCTTGCTGTTCATCAGTCCACGGTAAGACAAATTGAGTATAAATGGAGAAGGTTCAGCACTACTGCTACTCTCCCTATGAATGGCCGTCCTGTAAAGATGACTGCAAGAGCACAGAGCAGACTGCTCAATGAGGTGAAGAAGAAACTTAGAGTGTCAGCTAAAGACTTACAAAAGTCTCTGGCATATATCCCTGTTAGCGAATCTACGATGTAAAACACTAAACAAGAATGGATTTCATGGGAGGATACTACAGAGGAAGCCACTGCTGTACAAAAAAAACATTGCTGAACGTTTAAAGTTTGCACAAGAGCACCTGGATGTTCCACAGCAGTATTGGCAAAATATTCTGTGGACAGATGAAATCAAAGTTGAGTTGTTTGGAAGAAACACACAACACTATGTGTAGAGAAAAAGAGGCACAGGAAAAAAAGGGGATCAGTCAGCACATCCCTGTATGCAGGTGCACGTAGCCATGGCAAAATATACATGTTGGTGTGCTGTGCCTCTTTTTCTCAAGCACAGAAATGCAACAGCACTCTGCAACCAGCATGGCTTAATAAGCGGGGTAGGCCTGAACTCCCTGGATTTTATGTGGCTGTCATGGCCCATAACAGGTAGGATTTAGCGTTAGGACCACTCATAGAGGCGGCCCTGGCACGGTGAGTGGCTTATTACTTTTTGATCAAAATGTACACTGACACCTCTAATAAACTCTAGCATAGAGGCAGGGCATAGTGCTGGTTGCAGAGTGCTGTTGCATTTCAGTGTTTGAGAAAAAGAGGCACATCACACAAACATCAAAACCTCATCCCAACTGTGAAGTATGGTGGTGGGGGCATCATGGTTTGGGGCTGCCTTGCTGTGTCATGGCCTGGACGGATTGCTATCATCGAAGGAAAAATGAATTCCCAAGTTTACTTGCATAAAGTTGGAACAGGTTATAAAAGTCAACAATTCTTAATCGCAGGTCTTCTGAGAGCTCTTTTGTGTGAGGCATCATTCACATCAGGCAATGCTTCTTGGGAAAAGCAAACCCAGAACTGGTGTGTGTTTTTTATAAGGCAGGGCAGCTGTAACCAACACCTCCAATCTCATCTCATTGATTGGATCCAGTTGGCTGACACCTCACTCCAATTAGCTCTTGGAGATGTCATTAGTCTAGGGCAGTGATGGGCAAAGTGCGGCTCTCCAGCTGTTGCAGAACTACAACTCCCAGCATGCAAAGCCTGTCTATAGCTATCAGCCTACTGCAGGGCATGGTGGGAGTTGTAGTTTAGCAACAGCTGGAGAGCCGCACTTTGCCCATCACTGGTCTAGGGGTTCACATACTTTTTTCACCTGCACTGTGAATGTTTACATGGTGTGTTCAATAAAAACATGGTAACATTTAATTATTTGTGTGTTATTAGTTTAAGCAGACTGTGATTGTCTATTGTTGTGACTTAGCTGAAGATCAAATCACATTTTATGACCAATTTGTGCAGAAATCCATATCATTCCAAAGGGTTCACATACTTATTCTTGCAACTGTATAGGCATTGACAGTAGTAATACAGGGTATATTTGGAATTCTCATTCTTGTAGATCATTACACGCATACAGACATTTTCTCCCAGTCCAAGCATTTTCATTTTATATACTAACTTTTTATGTGGTACAGTATCAAATGCTTTGGAGAAATTAAGATATATGACATGTATTCAATCACCCCATTCAAGTCTAGAACATACCTCCTCATAGAAACTGATTAAATTAGATTGACAAGACCGGTCTCTCATGAAGCCATGCTGATATAGCGTTATATTATTATTTTCATTGAGATATTTCAGAATACCATGTCTTATTGGGGAATTAGGAAATTGTAACTAATTTGGGGGTGGGTGTAGGATGGTGAGACTGCATATGATTGATGGTAGTAGGGTGACAATGTGAAGAAACAAGTTATGACAACTTTGGGGGGCATGAAGATGGTGAACCTGCATGTGACTGCTGGGGTTAATGGGGGAACCATGTGACGCAAGCTTCTGACAACTTTGGAGGGTGGGAGGATGTTGAGCCTACATGTGACTGCTGGGGAAATTAGGGGACTATGTGGAGAAAGCTTCTGACAACTTTGGGGAGTGTTGGAAGATAGCGAGCTTGTGTGTGATTGCTGGGGGGTGGGGGGGGTGGGATGGGGAGCAAACTTCTGACAACTTTGGGTGGTGTTGGAGGATAGTGAGCCTGCATGTGACTGCCAGAGAAACCTGAAAGTCTCCTAGTATGAACCAGAGCAGGAGTGTCATCTGTGCCCGGTCCTTGGAGCCCAAGGGTCACATAAACTAACACTAGTATTTTAAAAGGCATGTGGTAGGCAGGGGGGCAGTTTTTAGATTAGGAAGAGGAGAATAAAGCAATTTCAATTAGCACAGTGGAACTATGCATAAGAACCATAAATATTACTGAAGTAAATATCATATATAGAAAATCTTACCGTTTCAGCTTTGAGTCCTTGGAAGTCTTTTGTTGGTTCTGAGTTGGAGAATCACTTTCAGGGAAGTCACTGCAAGAGAGATGAAAAGGTGACTCTTTTCAATGTGTCATATGCTCTATGATACTAAGGAGCTATGACTGCTTCTATAGTTACGAGGTTTATATCTTATATATCTGCTTCTTCCAGCAGGTTCTTTCGACTTTCCCATCCTTTCCTCCACCACTTTTTGCAGTACACATTTACCCGATAACATTTTATTATGAATGCCCTAAAATTAAAGTGTCTGTCTCATGGAAATAATTTCCAAGGATGCTATTATCTCCCATTAAAGCTACTTTCACACTGCCGACAGCAGGGTCCGACAGGCTGTGACGGCAGGGTGAATGGGGTCAGAGTGGGGCACGGAACAGCCTGCCCGACTCGGCTACCGCAAGTGTGAAAGTAGCCTAAAACAGGTTTAAGACACTTAATAATATGACTAAAGAGTTATCTGCTCTGAACATTTAATGCTGAGATTACTGAATTAAACTAACCTACTAAATTATTTTACCATTTACACTTTCAGGGACTGATGCTGTATAGAGGTACTGAAATCAGGAATTAATACCGTATGGAGGCTAATACTGTATTCTGAACAAGAGTTCAAAAATTATGCCTTAATGGGTGCAGATGTCTACCTGTATTTATGCACACACATGGTAGAGTTGGAAAAAACAGTGGCTTTGTTACGGTTCCCCCAGCCCGCCACTGCCTTCATGCCAGGGGAACCAACTCAGCTGGGTGTCCTGTTCGGACATCGGAGCCATGGGCTAATGATGTGGCGAGTCGGGGCTCCAGAGCATCAGTATGATCATCTGGAAGCTCCACCCAGTGGGTAGGGATGCTAGGGTGAGCTGTTCCTCAATCAGTACAAAAGGCCAGCGCCTACATGTACGGGCGCCAGTGAATTTCTAGTCCTCTGACTGCTCCCTTCTGCTGTTCCCTCCGGTTATTGAATACTTCTCTGGTTTTGATTTTCTGGATTACAATCGTGACTATGTTTTTTAGCTTCTGGTGATTTGGTATTGTATTTGATCTCTTAGATTTTTACTTTCTTGTGTGTGGTTTATCTTATTTGCCTCTGGTGTTTTTTGTACTTCATTTACTGACTCGTTTTTGACCCTTTACCATATGACTACTTGCTTGGTGTTTATTCTTCCCTGTTTGTGTGTCACCCTAACACGTATTTCAGCGAAGGGACTGCCACCCAGTTGTGGGGTCACCGCCTAGGGTGACCATGCAAGAAGGGGGTCTGGAAAGTAGTAGGAGATCTCCTTATTCTGACTTATTCACTGGCCTAAATCTAACTCTGCCTTTTGTTGCGCATCATGAATCTGGTCTGTGATCTAATGGAATAAATGCAGAGCCTCTCCATGATGGTCCAGGATTTAACCCAGAGGGTCCATAATCAGGAGATTATTTAGGGGTCGGTGGGCAGTACCTTGGCTTCCCCGTGTATGAAACTTAAAATTAAACTTCCTGAGAAGTTTGTGGGTGACAGAAAACTATTTTTTTTCCTTTTAAGGAGGGCTGTAAACTTTACTTCAGACCCAAGCCTTTTTCTTCTGGTTCTGAGCAGCAGCATCTAGGAATTGTCATTTCATTGCTACAGAGAGATGCCCAGGAATGGGCATTCTCTCTTCCCTCTGATTCACCTGTTTTGGCCTCAATTGCAATTTATTTTTGGCTCTGGGTATGTTGTATGATGAACCAGACAAAGCAGCATTTGCTGAAAGTAAACTGGTCAGTTTGAAACAAGGTGGTCAGCCTGTAGAGGAGTTTTGTGTGGAGTTTAGGTTGTGGTGTATTGCTGCTGAATGGAACAACCCCACATTAAGGTATCAGTTTCGCTGGGGTCTTTCTGAGGCTTTAAAGGATTTCAGGGGCAGATTGGGAACCTGAAGTGGCTATGAAAAAAAATACCTAAAAGTGGCCCCATATTGTAGGAGGGTCTAAATTGACAGGAGGCAGGGCAACAAAAGTAGGCAGGTCAGCACAAAATACCACAGTGCCACACAATATATTGACCCGAAAGCTGTCCCTGAGTTGGTCATCAATAGAGGATCATCTTCTCTCCTTCTCTTTTGCTATTAAGATATGGAGCAGGGTGCTTAGGAGGTGAGATGCGGGACATACTTGAATTCAGGAGGACATGTCACTGGCTGGGTACATGTGTACCTGATTCTAACAGAGTTAATTAGTATTACCACTGATAACTTATGTACCCAGCCAGCGGCAGAGATGGGGGCTTGGGTGGCCCCCTGCCCATCGGCCCACCAGGAAATTTCCCTGTAAGGTATATGGCCAATCCGCTCCTGAAGGATTTACTTGTCAGCTCTTCTACCCCTGACTCTTTAGACAAATCTATGATGCTTAAAGTACGTTTGGATTGCCAGCTTAGAGAATGAAATAAGAAAAGCATGCTTTTTCAGTTTCCCAGGTATCCTCCAGATCCAGTGCCTACTTCCCCTGTACCGGTTTCTGACCGGTTTATGTCAGTGGGGATCCTTCACTCTGGAATGTGTTCATTTCTGGTTATGAGAGAACAACCTGTTGATGTCTTGCTAGGAATACCTTAGTTACAGGTTCACAATCCTGTTATTTACTGGGAAACAGGGTATTTGGAAAGTTGAGGTAGAGATTGTTCTGATCATCTTTATACTTTATCTGTGGCTTTGTAGCAAGTGATTCCTCTGCAATTGTGCCATTTCGTTCCACTGAGCAAGCTTTATTCTGCAAAGGAATTATCTTCAATATTTTTGGTAAATATATTGCTAAACTTCATGGTATTCATGAAAATATTGTGTTGGACAGAGGAATTCAATTTGTATAGAAATTTTGGAGATCAAGCCTTATTAATAAGTTTCAGGATGTGTTTGTTGAACCTAGCTTTAATTCTTTCCCTCTTCACAGAATCTACGACTGCGCAAAGGAGTTGATTCCTGACTTCAAATTTCAGAAAGGGCACATTTTTAATTTGTCTGGTCCGGACCATCAGGCCATAAAAGACTATCATATCCAATCGTCTGTTTCTCCTATGGGGACAGAATTCTTTTTTTGTTAAAAAAAAAAAGGATGGGGTTCTTAGACTACTGGGAGCCTAATAAGATGATGGTCAAGAACTGCTATCCTTTGCCTTTCCTAACTGACCCCTTTAATCAGATCCAGGAAACTAAATGGTTAACCAAGTTATGCCTTCGGGGGCTTTAACCTCATCACATCAAGGGGATGAGTGGAAAACAGCCTTTAATACCCCCGAGGGACACTTTGAGTATTTGGTGATGCCATTTAGTTTAAGTAATGTCCTTGCGGTCTTTCAAAATTTAGTAAGCGTATTGTTTGAGAATTTGTAGGAAAGTGTTTGGTTTTCTATGTAAATGATATTTTAGTGTACTCTTCCGATCTGGATTCTAATGTTCATCATGATACAGATATTACGTGATTATCTATTGTCTGTTAAATTAAATTAATGTCTGTTTGGTGCCCAAGAGGTACCATTCTTGGGGTATATTATATCCCCGAATTATTTTCAATTGGACCCAGTTAAGGTCCAGGCAATTAAGGACTGGGTTCAACCAAAATCTCTCAAGGCCTTGCAGGGATTTTTGGGCTTTGTCAATTATTATAGAAAATGTTTATGTTATTGCCAAACCTCTCACAGATCTAACCAAGAAAGATATGGATATTGTTAGTTGGAAGCCAGAAGCTACAATTACCTTTGAGGGGTTGAAAAAATGTTTTGATGAAGCTCTAATTCTTACCCAACTGGATCAGAATAGACCTTTTGTTGTGGAGGTCAACGCTTCTGAGGTTGGAGTGGCAGCGGTTCTGTCTAAGGGCACATCTACCTTCAATATAAAGCCATGTGCATATTTCTCTAGAAAATGTTCTGCTGCTAAAGCTAACTATAACATTGGCAATCTTGAGCTTTTGGCTATCAAGTGGGCTTTTGAGTATTGGCATCATATCCTGGAGGGGAGAGCCGTGTCCTTTGCCTAGTCCCAAGAGGCCGTGGCCATGGGCACACTTCTCCATGGATTTTATAACGGATCTTCCACATTCTCAAGAGAAGATCATTATCTGGGTGGTTGTGGACAGGTTTTCTAAAATGTCCCATTTCATTCCATTGAGCAAGCTTCCTTCTGCAAAGGAATGATCTTCAATATTTTTGGATCATATTGCTAAACTTCATAGTATTCATGAAAATATTGTGCTGGACAGAGGAATTAAATTTGTATTAAAATTTTGGAGATCTCTTTGTAGAAGTTTGGGTTTCTATCTCTCGTTTTCATCAGCCTTTCACCCAAAAACTAAGTGGCAGACTGAAAGGCTGAATTTCCCAGGAGGTACAAAAAAGAACCGTTAACAGAAGGAGACCACTAAAAATATTTGTCTAAAGGTAACGTCCCAAAAAATTGCGCCTAATTTCATTGGTCCATACAAAATTCCAGAGGTTATTAACTCCTCTGGTTCCGGTGGAGGTGGAAGGTGAAAAAGAATTTGAGTTGGGAAGAATTCTAGAATCTAAAAGGGTCCGTAGTAAGTTGCAATATTTGATTCAGTGTTAAGGTTATGGTCCTGAGGAGAGGTCCATGTGGATTGGTTGATTAAGAGATTTCATGAGTTATATCCTGACAAACCTGCGGCAGCAGTGTCCAGTTGCTGGGGAAACCAGGCCAGCTGGGTGGCCCGCTCTGACATTGGAGCCCCGGGCCAATGGTGTGGTACGACGGGGCTCCAGAGCATCAGGATGCTCAACCGGCAGCTCCACCCGTGCAGAGACAATGGCATGAGCTGTTCCTCGCTCAATACAAAAGGCTGTTGCCTGCATTTGCAGGTGACGGTGAATTTCCAGTCCTCTGGCTACCCCAGCTGTTCCTTTGCTATTATTTAAGTCTCCTCTGGCTTGGATTTTTTGGATTGGTATCCATGCCTCCTTCATTTTGACAAATGTGATATTTTGTACACTTGTAGAGGACAACTTTGTCCATTTGGGCGTGACACTGCTACCTGCCTCTCTGAAAACTGTCACTGAGGTCAAACTGGAGGCTTGACAAGACAATACAGCTAGAGCAAACTGGGCCAGTTCAGGCTACTATTCAAATCTGCATGCCCAGAACGCCATGGTGTCAAGGAACCGGGTATGTGCCGATCAAAGGGCACAATCCAGGTAAGACTGAACCAAGTTGTTCATGCAGTCAGCATTCGTTTGCTGATTTGATCAGCACATAAAAAAATCCATCATGTTCATGAGAATGAACTGGCTGCTGCTTCTGTTGCCTATTGGAGAAGAGATAGCAGGAGATGGGTGACTCAGTGGGGGGCGAAGAGGGGCCTCCTGGTCCGGGACATGGGCAGCAGGCCTTTGCACACTAAATGTTGCAGCAAGCTGTGTACACAGTGTATCCTGCTAATACAGCAATTTTGTCTCCCTTTAGGCAACAGGAAAGCATGCCTCCATTTTGCTTTGATAGTGAGGGTCTAAAAGCATGGCTATCCAGTAATCATTAGTTTGCTTGATGCTAATTATATGCCTATCAGCATGTTAGCATGCTCTCCAGCGTACTCGAGGACCCAGTTCTTTCCGGCTCTGCCCCACTGCCATGTGCAGTCATCGTGGCCAGTGTCATCGTCAGTATCATGATCAGCCTCGTCTTCCTCCATCTCTGACTCCTCTTTCTCCCACACCTCCTCCTTCTCCGGTAGTAGCTACTCATCCTCCTCCACTTCCCTTCCTCCTCCATCGGACTCTGTCCATGTGGGTCCCAACAGCTACAGGGTGGCCAGCAAGATGTGGAAGTTGTTCTTCTTCGTGCATCAACATGAGCATTTGCTGTAATATAAATGCAGTAACCCGGTTGTTCACTGCATAAGATGTTAAATTTTGCTATATGCAATGCTTGTGCACTGTGCCCAGAGGAGAAGAGTTATAGTAGCAAGTATGGTAGTTAGTACTCACACTGACACTCCCCTGGGCCATGCAGTGATTTGAAGGATGCTCCTTTTACTCTTTTGGGAGCACACCCTGGTTATGGGGTTCTTCTGCCTGATAGTGGTTCAGGGCAACCTTGATGGTGACGAATTGTGAGGAACAAGGCAAGATGCTATGCAGTGGCGGAGGAGGCAATGATGAGGTAGTTTTGCAGCAGAACAGTTCTTTACTGAAGATTCAAGTTCAATACAGTTCTGCATGCATGGGCCAGCAGATGTTACACAAGGACACTTTCCAGAGATCATACAGGTTGCATGGTAGTTAATAGACCGAGATGTCTCTTTAAAGCAGTTCTCCTCACACTGCAGTCCTCTAGCTGAATCTTGCACAAGCATCCAGGAATGCGATATAACACTTCACTTTCTGCAATGTAACCATGAGGTAGATCCCATGTTAGACTAAGCTCTGTGCTTTTTTTTTTTTTTGTTTACAGGTTGCTATACTTACAATGCATGCTTTCACAATGAGGAATGGGAATATTCTTTTATGCAGATGGACAATCTGCATCTAGGATCCGTCCAGGCACTGTAAGACATTAATTTCCGTGACACATGGCTATGGAGACTCAGTGGTCCTTTTCAGACAGCAATTCTACGAAGAAATTTTTTCTACACCTCCTTTTTTACATCTGCCATGCTTCCTGAACTTCTGGTCTTTCTCTTGCCTTGCTCTGGCTGGTACCTAATCCAGGGCTGGCTTTTCTTTCAGGTACCTACCACATTTAACATGTGCTCAATCCTCTCTGCTCCTAGACTCACACAGTGACACTGGTCTGTAATAACTCCACCTCTGTATATAGAGAGGGTGACAACAGCCCCATCTAGTAGTGGATGTAAATATGTTCTATTGACTCCATGATCAGCACAAATACAGTACATGAAATGCATAGGTTACATGAAAGCACAGCTTTACACTTCTTATTGCAGTGTACCACTGCATTGTAGTAGGATGCTGCACTTGTATCCACCCTAAGGGAGTTGAGGGTTAGTACCCTGGCCTCTTAGAAATAGTTGCAAGGTGTGGGATGGTCACACCCCCTCAGGCCAGGAGCTGTAGCTAGTAAGTGTGCAGCCAGCATCCGATATATGAGAGGAGCTACTGTGAGAAGCTGGTGTTAGAGAGAGAAACAGTCGACAGGGAGAAACTTACCCTGCGAGCTGTGCAAGTCATATAGAAGCCAAACACCAGCCTCTGAAAGAAAGAGCATTTAACTTTATTGAAGGTTGAGGGTCATTACAAAACAGTCAGTGCTGACAGACATGTCATTGAAGGTAATGCATAAATGTAGACTGTGGACTTCACTTCATTTGGTTGGGGGAAAGCCTTAGGTGTCCTGCCATATTTATGAGACAGACTGGCCATCTGTTAAAGACTACACCCTACAGTTGGGCAATGTAGTGCTACCTTGGAAGAGAGAATTATTTGTGAGAGAGACTCTGCACACCTTGGCTAGGTTGGTAAGTTTGTTTGGATTAATTGGGAAAGAGACTCAGAGGGGCATTTTTGGTAAGGCCTAGATTGGACAGATAACTCTGGTGACCTCTTCAAAGGGCCTGAGGATGTCACATGCATCCCTGATGAGCTGCTACTGCCTGACTTAAAAATACAACATGCACCCTGCTGTGGTGGTCTGGTGCATAATGTAATCATTTACTGCTTTACGCTGTTTGTATAGACCCTCCAGCATATGCAAGGTGGAATTCCAATGAGTTTGAATGTTGCAGATCAAGTGATGCAAAGGGAGACTGTTCTGTTGCTGCAAGCCCAGGAGGGTATCCTTAACAACATAAGAATGGCTGAAATACATGGACACTCTCCTGGACATAGCTAGCACCTTCTGTAAGCCGCAATACTTTTTCAAAAAGTGTTGCACCACTAAATTTATCATGTGCGCCATGCAGGGAGCATGTGGTATTTCCCCCAAATGCAGTGCAGCCATGATGTTCCATTTTTGTTGACCACCTTGCCCATTTGCAGTTGGCGTAGAGACAGCCAGTGGGATATTTGCTGCTTGATGAAGAAGAGCAACCTATCCTCTGTGCGGCTTCTCGCCCAGGCTCAACAGTTCTAAGAGAGCATGGCAATGTTTCACTTTACAGATATGATAGGAGGGATAGGGAGTGGAAGAAATGCTCTGCCCTGCTTCTGTTGGGGAGGGAAAGATGTACATTAAGAAGGACGCGGATAAGAGACTGGTGTGGGAACCAGACCGACACAAACATGAAGGTGTCTAGCGAACAATATCAGTTGCCTATAGGCAGCGGAATCCACAAAGTGATACAGCAACAACTGTACTGCCAGCAACTTAGGTAGGAGTTCACCATCGGATTGCTGGGCGCATATAGTTGTTTTCTAGCCACACATTCTGTTATGGATGACTGACAACAGAGAAGCGGAGGAAGAATAGTCTGAGTGGGAGAAACAGTAACTGCATATGACAATGACATTGTACTGAATGTGAATGTTGATTGGCTAACACAAAGGAGACCAGGAGAAGGAAGACAGTCTTCTTCCGATTGCTGTCCAGTTCTATTTTCCTACTGAATTTGGTGATGCCACTTCAAGTACTGCAATAGAGCCATGATGCCTATGTTTGTACTTGACAGAACTAGCAGAAGCTGAGCTTGGGCTAGGTTGGCATGTTTTGAACCTGTGCCCATTGTATCAGTGGCATCACCAGTTCCCAAGCTGACCACAATAGCAGCAGATTTGGCTTTGGCAGTTTTTTGGGCGGTTTTGCCACCTCGCTGCCAGGTACTCTCCAACAAACAATCAGCATCATATTCCTCACCCTCCCCACCACTTTTATTGGACTGTGATATGTCATCTTGAGCTCCTTGTTCCCCCTTCCGATTCTAAGCTCTGTATGTGCAACTGTTGACATGGTTACTGCCCCTACCGCTATCAACATCAGCTACAGGTGCGAGTAATACTACCATAATCAAAACATCTATGCATAAGGCCCCTTACCCCCGCCTGAACCTCCTCCTCATGGAAGTCCGAGCACTGACTGTTCTCACACAAGTCATCAACAGCTAGACAAACCCTGACTAACAGTGTTTCTGCCTCTTATGAAAAAAGAAGGTGCACCGCTAGGAGCCCTGCCTCAAAAGTATGGTGTCAGACTCAGAGATTACATTAACTTCATTCTGATGTGACTGAGAGGATAAATGAGCCATCCAGTCTACAATATCATCCTCTTCATTCTCAATAATAATCTGGCACTTACCAGAAGTAAGGGACAACTGTGTCCTGCTGCTACTACTACTGGCCAGATAGCTGGTGCTGCTACTACTGTTTGAATTACTACAGCCACCCATAGGTCTTTAATTTTACACTCTGTAATTTACCTGATATTTTACTATGGGCTTATTTAACCAATGACAAGTCATAGGTTTGGAACACTGATTATTAACCAGTAGAAAAATTGCAAGCTTTTTGATAATTAACAGAAGGAGGCACTATTAGACCCCTCCCTTTCAATGAGCACAGTGCACACTGGTATTGACAATTTACCAATTTATACAATTTACTGTATAATAACAGTAAAAGGTGTTAAATTAAACTGGTATATTGATGCAGTGCAATGCATTGAATTAAACTGGAATATTAATGCAGTGCAATGCATTGAATTAAACTGAAATATTAATGCAGTAAAATGCATTGAATTAAACTGGTATTTTGACACAGTAAAAAGTGTTGAATTAAACTGGTATATTAATTGTTTCACGTCTATTTACTGTACGCCATTGTCATGTGGGCTGGTTGCTGAGTACTTGTGGTATGTTTCTACATAGGGCCATGTGTCGATGTGGCAGTGCACATCCGCCTCTGTTCCATACATACTGGCTACATACTGTGGATACTTGTGGGTGTGAATAGCTGTATTGTGACATGTGCTCTCTCCACATCTGGTTCCTTAGGGGTTAATTCCCCAGTCTATGTCTGAATCTGCACCGGTTGTCCATGTGCTTGTTAGTTGTACTATTTAGTTCCTAAGCTCTGTCTATTCGAGGGAAGTTTTGTCTGAAGTGTGTGACCAGACCCTGACTGTGCAACAATATCTGCTTCTGTGCAACAGTGTTTGCTTCTGAAGTCTTAAACCTGTTCCTGAAGCTTTACCTTGTATGTGCCTGTTCTGTCAAGTGTGTCTGGGTTCTGAATTTCCATGTCAGCCTGCTATTATGTGGTATGTCCGGGTTCCTGAAGTCACTGCCAGGTGTACACTATTCTGTGCAGTAGTTACAGTTTGGACTGGTTTTCTGTTATAGTCCTGGGTTCCACACATATTCTGTCTGTCTGCTACTATCTGTATGCCTGGGTTCTTAAAGTTATTATCCAAGACTGAATGAGTTCCAAGTCTATATCTCTGTTTTCCTGGGCTCCTGAAGTTATTACTTAAGTCTGAACATGTTCCTAAGTATGTCCTTTCCTGAGTCCTTCAAGTAACATTAAAGCAGTAAAATGCGCAATTTTAAACAGTGGCAAAATTGATATTGTTTTTTTTAATGGGCTGCTATTGGTTGGCTAAAATGATCATTCATTGTTAAATTTGTCCTTTTTGATCAACTTTAGACTAATATATATGGCCCCTGTAAGAAGAGCCAAAAGGTCTAATGTAAGTTTACCAGAACTAGGTGAGGGTCCTAATACAAGTTTTGCATTGGTACTCAGGGGTTTTAAACTACTCCTAAGTCATTTTTCTGTGGAGATGTTTCCATCACACTCATTCCATTACTCATTCAAGAAAGTATTCCCATATGGTAATAGATTGTTGTAGAGACTGTATTATAGCCTGCATAAAGTTGTTATTGTTGGATCTACTCATGTCCTATTGCGTTGATTTAGACAGAAGTAATAACTGCAAAAGGCTACTTTAACACTAGCGTTTTTGCTGGATCCGGCAGGGTTCAGCAAAAACGCTTCCGTTACAACCATCTGCATCCGTTATGAACGGATCGGGTTGTATTATCTTTAACATAGCCAAGGTAGTATGAGAACGGAACGGAATGCATTTCAGAGCATTTCGTTCTGTTCAGTTACGTTTTGTCCCCATTGACAATGAATGGGGACAAAACTGAAGTGTTTTTTCTAGTATTGAGACCATATGACTGATCTCAATACCGGAAAATATTATCGCTAGTGTGAAAGTAGCCTAAAACAGCTCAATTAAGAATGCCAGAGAAATCCATAATTTCCATAATGCGTATATGACAAGTCTTCAGAGCATCCTCTATTACTGAATCATATGCTGCTTACATAATTACAGTATAATATGTATACACTTATCTCAGTATGACCTGTCTGCCATATCAGTACTGCTGATCTAATTCACCAGTGTATAACTGATAACCTGTAGGTTTTCCTTCTATTAACAAATGCTTCTAGTAGTGAGACCTGCTTCAGACCAGTATCAGTTATTTCTCAGACCGTCCTTGGTGTAATATAAAATTATGGATAATGTAAAATTCAGAAATATTTTGACTACTCTGGACACAGATATCAATTTGAAGTGTGACCCATGGTTGATCATAATAAAGTATTCTGTTGAGGACCTCTGCTATCATGATGACAATATTTTGATGCTATTTATATGCTGTAATTTCAGCTAAGAGCATGGGCTATTTCCAATGATATTCTGTTTTGCACACTGGCAATCCAAACAGTGACCTCCAACATATGCTACAATTGTACTTAATTGCACACTTTCCAACACTTTAATAGCCATAGTTAACAAGCACTTGCCAACTAATAGCCTTTATGCATATATAAGAGAACATTTTACATGACTCATTAATGTGTTATAGTCTGGTTTTCCTATTAATTGCTAACATTCAATAATTAGACTGCAGTGGATTAGCATTGATTCCCTAGCTGTATAGGTTGTAAATTAGGAATAATCATATTTTATACATTATACAACCTCTTAGCTGTGTATACTTAGCAGTTTAGGTGATGCTGAAATTACAAACAAGTTTCCATTTGGCAGTGAGGTCCAGTCTGGATCAATAATCGGACAAGTTTCAAGTTTAATTACATTACATGTCATTGTGGGTTTTGTAACAGATGATAATCACATGACATTTCGATTACGGTAAATTGTCATTAGTTCAAAATCATTATTATGCTGTTTCGAAGATTAATGACTTCTAAGAATTTAATATGCAAATCCATATCAAAATCAATGGTTGCTCCAGAAGAGTTAACAGGCTTTTTTATTATATGCATCATTACATACATTATTTCCAGCAGTATATAACCAATAACTAGAAATGAGCTAATTTCTTGAAATTAATTTTGGCTCTCACACTAATGAATCAATCAGAAAATTCGAGCTGGATCTTTTTTTTTTAATGCATTTTAAAATTAAAAATGTTCCAAAAATGGTCCCTTATTGGGCAATGCCTACCAGTGCTTATACACACAGTGGTACCAGAAAAAACTGTGTCTTTTTCTGAAAAAGCAGAGCAAAAATGATGACTTGATGAATAAAGATGCCTGAACATGTTTATACACGCACAGTTTCCGAAGAAGGAGTAGTTTGTTGTGAACTAAAATATGTTTATTGCAATCCTTGCTTGTAAACAGTAGTAAAATTACAAAAGGTTTTTGTGAAACAGAAAAAAGCACTAATGGATGTCCCCAAGTGTGACCAAACTGTAATATTGCTATTGACTCACTAAAATACATTTATTTGTGCATTCATTAATGGTAGAAAAATTGCAACACATTTATGGGAAAGACAAAAAGGCATAATTGGACTTCCCTTGGGTACAACAAAAATGTAATCTATTATACTGTCGAGGCTTTCTACTCATATATAAACTTTAGAAGCTTTGCAACAGGTTTTTGTAAGAAAAATGTGCAATTGCATAGCATATGCAGCAAAACATATGCCGCTGTTGATGGCATGAAATATGCTTATTACACACATAGTAACTATAGAAGCTTTGCAACAGGTTTTTGAACAAAAAAGGCTGGCAAAGAATAAAGAGTACTGCCTCTTTAAAAGCTCATATCTTTTCTGTAGTGCTACACAGAAAGTTATGGACAGCTCCAGTCGTAGCTACACACACACCGTACATTAACTGCCTTTTTCCTGTCCCTAATGATATAACCTAGTAATTCAATCTTCCTAACCAAACATATCTTCTTCACAACCCTACATTGACCCTGCAAGACACTATAATGTCTGGCTTGTGTGTCTAATTGGTGTCTGGAGACATGACAGACAAGTCTCATCATAACAGTGGCTGAGTGTCATGGATGTACTGAGACATACGGACATCCCCTCGACAGTGAGTGGCAGGAGATCTTTGAGACTGGCAACATGTGGTTTGATTTGAAATGTTTAGCTTGTGGATTAATAGGCATCTGTGTTGTTTCTGGTACTGGCCACACCCTTAACCTCCAGGTGTTGCTATTGGGGACTGTAAGGGATTAGCTCGGTTTCGGGGGTCACTTTCACAAGTATCTTCAGGACACACGGTATCAATGTCTAAACAGTGCATTTATTTGGTTCCAGCACAACATAAACTGTACAGAAAATAAACACCTTGCCCGGCTGGGACCCTAACTAAACATACACAATGTCCATACCTCACTATTAGTCACAGTTCACACCTGGAACTCATGCGCCTTGTAGTCCTCCCAGGCTTACAGTTCTCCAGCCCCAGGCTGTGCAGCAACAAAGTCCCTTGGGGGATTTGAGCTCGCTAGTCTGCCTGACAAGGACCCATGCAACCCACTTCCAGGCGTTGCTTCATCCCCCAAGACCAGGCTATATCAAGCCTCGTGGTCCCTCAGCCTTGCCCAGGACTTTAGGTATTCCTGTATATGAACTCACCTACCTCTAGGGTCTGTTCATACTGGTAGTCAGTCAGGGCTTTGATTAGAGTTTTCACTAGGAGGTGTCCTTCTTCCTTCCCTGGTTTTCAGGCCTTATCTCCTTTTCCCTTTTTCTCCTATGTTCGGTGTGGGGGTTTCCCTCCCACACTGGAGCCTGACACTGAGTTTGCAATGATATCTCTACTTCAAAGCCAACATAGAGCTTGATAGATCACCCAATATCCTTCCTCCTGATTGGCTGGCAAGTTAATGCAGAGCATTGTGGGGAAGCCCGCCTGCCTGGGCTCTGACCTGGGTCACGTGATCCTCCATCTTCATCCTCCCTGCCCTTTATTCCTAACTAGTGCACTAAATTTGAAATATAAAATGGTCACCGTTATGCACAATTCGTCTGAAGCTAATTGCCAAAACTTTGGATTTGTTTGGAAGAAGAATTTTTGTGAAATGTTTAATGAATCTGATTAAGAGGCACTGAACGTTGGATCTGAAATTGATGGACCTTCAGTGTTAACATATAGCCAGGTGCATGCCATAAAGTTGAAGAAAAAATAATTACCTTCCTTTCTCAGTGTGTACATTCTTATGTGTAGCAGAGGGGAGCCTGTGGGCGACAGAAAGCATGAGAATAGTATTAGAAAGAAAATCCTCAAAAAAGTCTACCACCCTCAACCAAACACAAAGAAATACATATCTTCTTAAAATAGATGAATTTACGTTTAACAAACAGAATAATCCCTTGTTAATGCACTCTAAAAGCTGTCGGTGCACAAAAGGAGGGTTTTGCAATTGGCACAGATTCCTTGCCTGTGTAGTGCCAGTCCAGCAATGCACGCCCGATTAGGTCCACTCACATTACTAATCCAGTGTTAAGACTCAAGGGGAAACATATACATGTAAATAAAATCACATCGTTGGAGTGTATGATTGTAGTCCACCACTGATTTCCAGAAAGTGAATTGTAAACTGGTCATCTATGGCACTGCTGAGAGAATGTATAATATGTGATTTCCTTGTATTACGGAAATTAGCAGATTATTTACAGCTTTAGATATTTTCATTTTGCTAATACTGTATATCAAACATATTTAGTTATTCAACAGAGTCAGGTTGTATGATAATAATTTGGCTCTATACAACTTGACAAAAATTACAGCTTTGAGACGAAGGGCTACTCACCATTTATTCTGTGCACGAGAAGCAATCACAATGCTCAAAAGGTCTCAAACATATAAAATGTGTTTGCCTTTCATTTATTAAATGCTACCAACCATTATGAATGTATTTACAGGATTAGCTGTTTTGTGTGTACATGAGAAATAACTATGTCTAAGGATTATACTGTATGACTTATATCCTTAATTTTTCATCAGTTTTCCATTTCTGTAGGGTCATTTTGATTTTTCAGTTTTACCTGAGCTTAGTTAAGAGTGGGTGGACACTATCTGTTCAAATATACTGCACACAGAGAGAAGATTTTGCTTCCCTTTCTATCTCTCATACACAGAAGCCACAGCAGCATGGAGGACATTATATAGTAGTACTAAGCAGTATAGCTATTGATTCATCTCTGGGATGAGACAGTATACAACTTACTGGAAGCAGTAGTAACAGGATTTCTGTGTCCCTATGCTTTTTTCACTCTGCAGCTGCTCCCTTCTCTATAGACTGCTGGGCAGCAGCTATAACCTGATCCTTCAGTGAGCTGTTAATCTGTCGCCTTTCTACATCATGTATAGAGATCAGTACAGGAGGCAGGAGAAGGAGAAGAGTCATCTAATAAAGGGATAGGTAACCTTCAGCACTCCAGCTTCTGTGAAACTACAACTCTCAGCATGCACACTTACTTGACTGTTTTTGTAACTCCCATAGAAGTGAAAGGAGGATTCTGGGAGTCATAGTTTTAGAACAGCTGCAGTGCCAGAAGTTTCTGATCCCTGATGTAATACATGACATAATAAGATATATTACAAAGTTTTTTTTCTTAAAAATTTTAATTACTAGTTAAGGTGGCAATACACATTAGATGAATGTCAGCCAAGCCACTGATTTTGACAGAACCAGCCATCCATTTAATAAGTATGCTTGTGTCGTTACTATTCCCTGACACTAGAGATATCTGGCAGCGACTTAAGGCCCTATTACTGGGAGCGAATATCGTACAGATTCTTGTGCATGCGAGTAAAAATGAACAAGAATTGCAAGATGTAAAAGGTATGAATGAATCGAAGATAAGTGACAAATTGCTTGTTTTTCGTCCATCGTGATCTTTCAGCATGCAAAAACATTAATGGCTCCTCAATAATAAATCTGTTTGTATAATATAGAGTTGTCTACTCACTAACGATCTCATAGATGCCTTTTGACCAAGCATCTGTCCCCCATCTTTACATGTAATAAAAAGAAACGATCTAAAAGCTAGCAAAAAACGACTGCAAGTGCCAATGATTATCCATGTCTATAATAAACAACATTTTCGTTGTTAATGAGTCGCTACATCTTCAATCGTTTATCGCGATTCTCCTCTCCCTATTAAGAACACATGCACACTCGGACAATCCAAGGTAGGTGTGTGTTAGGCAAGGAGGCAGGAATAACAAAGGGTACATTCACATCTGCGTTCAGAAATCTAGCAGGTTCTTCCGGCAGAGGAGCAGCCTGCTAGAGTTCATCGTCTCCGGCATAGCCAGAAAATGCCATGAACCGCTGGATCACTATTGACTATAATGGTATCCGACGGGGATCCGTTTTCTTTCTGGTAGAAAAGACGGGTTTCAGTCAGACAAAAAGTGGTGCATGGCCGATTTTATATATTTTTTTACATAGTTAATACGTGTGAAAAAAGACATAAGTTCATCAAGTTCAACCAAGGGATAGGTGGGGACACGAATCCCAGAAGGAAGTGAGACTTAGATGTCTACATGTTTTCATAAGCATTAATGTCATTTACTTTCAAGAATTTATCTAAACCCTTTTTAAAACTGTCCACTGTTCCTGCTGTGACCATGTCCTGAGATAGTCTATTTCACAGATTTACAGTTCTTACAGTAAAGAAGCTTTGACGCTTCTGGAGACTGAACTTTTTCTTCTCCAGTCAGAGGCAGTGCCCCCTTGTCTTTTGAGGGCATTTTACGTGAAACAGTTTTTCACCGTATTTTTTGAATGGCCCATTTATATATTTGAATAGCTTAATAGTGTCCCCCTTAGACGTCTCTTCTCAATACTAAATAAATTTAATTCTTCTAATCTTTCTTCATAACTAAGACCCTCCATGCCCCTTATCAGTTTAGTCACTCTCCTCTGTACTTTTTCGAGCTGCAGAGCATCCTTTCTATGGACTGGTGCCCAGAACTGAACTGCATATTCCTGATGAGGCCGCACCAAAGCTTTGTAAAGTGTTAATATTACATCCCTGCCCCGCGAGTCCATGCCTTGTTTAATGCATGACAATATCCTGGTAGTCTTTAGTGATGTCGCGAACATAAAATTTTCCGTTCGCGAACGGCGAACGCGGACTTCCGCAAATGTTCGCGAACATGCGAACATTGCGAACCGCCATAGACTTTAATAGACAGGCGAATTTTAAAAACCAAAGGGACTCCTTCTGGCCACAATAGTGATGGAAAAGTTGTTTCAAAGGGACTAACACCTGGACTGGGGCATGCCGGAGGGGGATCCATGGCAAAACTCCCATGGAAAAATACCTAGTTGACGCAGAGTGTGGAAGTTGTAATCGCAATGCGATTAATACAGGTTATATTAATCGCATTGCGAATTCAACTTAGAGCTGGGTTCCTAATGGTTGTATTGCTAGAAATTCTAGCAATACAACCATTAGGAACCCAGCTCTAAGTTGAGTCGCAATGCGATTAATATAACCTGTATTAATCGCATTGGGATTACAACTTAGATCTGTTCCTAATGGTTGTATTGCTAGAATATAACGAATATTGCGAATATAGCGCTAAATTCTCAATCTTCGTTATATTCTAGCAATACAACTCATTAGAACCCAGCTCTAAGTTGAATTCGCAATGCGATTAATACAGGTTATATTAATTGCATTGCGATTACAACTACTAACACTGCAGTTTCAGAATGAATCTAAGATGGATGCCGTCCTTGCTTTTTGATAGGAGGTGGGAGGGTCTGGGAGGGAGACTAATGTACTAGCCCTAAAAATGGCTTTTTGGGGTACTGTCAGGACGCTGTCATTACAGCAGAGATCTGATGAGTCTTTCAGGACTGGAGTGGACACTGAATACACTAGCCTAGCTATCGATTTCCCTATTAAATCAGCAGCAACTACACTCTCCCTCCTCTCACTAAGACTGCAAATTCCGAATGAATCTAAAATGGATGCTGTCCAGGAGATGGGTGGGTCTGGGAGGGAGGGTATGATTGGCTGGAATGCCTCTGCTGACTGTGATGTAGAGGGTCAAAGTTTACTCAATGATAGGGGACCTAACATCACATATGTTCGCCCGCCGCGACGAGCAGCGCACAAGCTATGTTCAGTCGGGAACTATTCGCCAGTGAATAGTTTGGGACATCTTATTTGCGAATTCAACTTAGAGATGGGTTCCTAATGGTTGTATTGCTAGAATATAACGAAGATTGAGAATATAGCGCTAAATTCTCAATCTTCGTTATATTCTAGCAATACAACTCATTAGGAACCCAGCTCTAAGTTGAATTCGCAATGCGATTAATACAGGTTATATTAATTGCATTGCGATTACAACTACTAACACTGCAGTTTCAGAATGAATCTAAGATGGATGCCGTCCTTGCTTTTTGATAGGAGGTGGGAGGGTCTGGGAGGGAGACTAATGTACTAGCCCTAAAAATGGCTTTTTGGGGTACTGTCAGGACGCTGTCATTACAGCAGAGATCTGATGAGTCTTTCAGGACTGGAGTGGACACTGAATACACTAGCCTAGCTATCGATTTCCCTATTAAATCAGCAGCAACTACACTCTCCCTCCTCTCACTAAGACTGCAAATTCCGAATGAATCTAAAATGGATGCTGTCCAGGAGATGGGTGGGTCTGGGAGGGAGGGTATGATTGGCTGGAATGCCTCTGCTGACTGTGATGTAGAGGGTCAAAGTTTACTCAATGATAGGGGGACCTAACATCACATATGTTCGCCCGCCGCGACGAACGCGCACAAGCTATGTTCGTCGGGAACTATTCGCCAGTGAATAGTTTGGGACATCTTATTTGCGAATTCAACTTAGAGATGGGTTCCTAATGGTTGTATTGCTAGAATATAACGAAGATTGAGAATTTAGCGCTATATTCTCAATCTTCGTTATATTCTAGCAATGCAACAACCATTAGGAACTCAGATCTAAGTTGAATTCTCAATGCATTAATCGCATTGTGAATTCAACTTAGAGCTGAGTTCCTAATGGTTGTTGTATTGCTAGAATATACGTTTTTTTTTAGCAATACAACCATTAGGAACTCAGCTCTAAGTTGTAATCGCAATGCGAATAATACTTACAATTATTAATCGCTTTGCGAATCCATTTGATGCCTCTAGTTGATTGTATATGACGGTTGACTATGACTACAACCAACGTGCTGCTGCCTCCAAAGCAAGATATCTGAACCCCCCAGGGGCCATTTGGGCGTTTTTGATAAAAAAAAACGCATCAAAAACGCATCTGCGTTTTTATAATTTTTTCATTTTCTAGTTTATTTTTTTGTGTATTTTGCCACATTTGGTTGCATATTTACATTTGGTATAGGCAAATATGGTAGTCTAGATCATGTGTCTATATCAAAACCTAGGATCATTGTTTGACAGCATATTTTCTAAGCCATGTAACTGAATATAGATTTGGGCAGAGTAATGATCTAGACTACCATATTTGCCTATACCAAATGTAAATATGCAACCAAATGTGGCAAAATACACAAAAAATAAACTAGAAAATGAAAAATTATAAAACGCAGATGCGTTTTGATGCGTTTTCTATCAAAACGCCCAAATGGCCCCTAGGAGTTCAGATATCTTGCTTTGGAGGCAGCAGATCGTTGGTGGTAGTCATAGTCAACCGTCATATCAATCAAATAGAGGCATTAAATGGATTCGATAGCGATTAATAATTGTAAGTATTATCGCATTGCGATACAACTTAGAGCTGAGTTCCTAATGGTTGTATTGCTAGAATATAACGTATATTCTAGCAACACAACAACCATTAGGAACTCAGCTCTAAGTTGAATTCGTAATGCGATTAATGCAGGTTATATTAATCGCATTGAGAATTCAACTTAGATCTGAGTTCCTAATGGTTGTTGTATTGCTAGAATATAACGAAGATTGAGAATATAGCGCTAAATTCGTTATCTTCGTTATATTCTAGCAATACAACTATTAGGAACTCAGATCTAAGTTGTAATCGCAATGCGAATAATACAGGTTATATTAATCGCATTGCGATTTACAATTACTATTACTGCAGCTTCAGAATGAATGTAAGATGGATCCTATCCTTGTGTTTAGATAGGAGGTGGGAGGGTCTGGGAGGGAGGGTATGCTGATTGGCTGGAATGTGTCTGCTGACTGTGAGGTACAGGGTCAAAGTTTGCTTAATAATAAAGTATAGGGGCGAACGCGAACATCGAATATGTTCGCCCGCCGCGGCGGACGCGAACAAGCTATGTTCGCCGGGAACTGTTCGCCGGCTAATAGTTCGGGCCATCTCTAGTAGTCTTAGAAGCAGCTGATTGACATTGTATGCTGTTATTTAATCTACCATATACAAGGACACCCAAATCCTTTTCTATAACTGACTCTCCCAGTGTTACATCCCCTAGGACAGTGACGGCTAACCTCAGGCACTCCAGCTGTGGTGAAACAACGACTCCCAGCATGCTCCATTCATTTCTATGGAGTTCTGAGAACAGCCAAGCAAGTGTACATCTTGGGAGTGGTAGTTTTACCACAGCTGCAGTGCCGGAGGTTAGCCATCACAGCCCTAGGACATATGATGCACGGAGATTATTACTACCAAGATGCATAACTTTTATACATTTATCCACATTGAACCTCATTTGCCAAGTTGATGCCCAATTACTCAGTGTTCAAGTCAGCTTGTAATTTATGGACATCTTCCATAAACTGCACAGTACTACATAGCTTAGTATCATCTGCAAAAATATAAATGGTGCTATTAATCCCATCCTCGATATTAATAAATAAATTAGATAATAGAGGACCTAGCACTGAGCCTTGGGGTACACCACTTATAACCCAGAACCATTCTGAATAGGAATCATTGACCACAACTCTCTGGACATGGGCCTTCAGCCAGTTTTCGATCCAATTACAAACTATACTTTCCAAGCCTATATACCTTACTTTACTTATTAAACGTCTATGAGGGACAGTATCAAAAGCCTTTGCAAAATCCAGAAACACTATGACCACAGCCGCCCCTCTGTCCATGCTTCTACTCACCTCCTCATAAAAAACAAATCAGGTTAGTCTGACAACTTCTGTCCTTGGTAAACCCATGTTGGTTATCACTTATAATATTATTTACAGTCACATACTCATGTATATAGTCTCTTAAGAGTCCTTCAAACATTTTTCCCACAACAGATGTTAAACTAACTGGTCCATAATTACCTGTGGAGGACCTAGATCCTTTTTTGAATATGGGCACCTAATTTGCCTTGCGCTAATCCCTTGGCACTGTACCAGTACCTAGAGAATCTTTAAAAATTATAAACAGGGGCACATCAATGATTGAACTGAACTCTTTAAGAACTCTTGGGTGTAATCCATCTGGACCCAGGGCCTTGTTCACATTTAACTTATTTAACTTCGCTTGGACCATGTCTACATTTAGCCAATTGAGTATATTCCTGGATGTACTGACAGCCCCAGCAGCACAGATATCAACTCCTTTCTCTTCATTTGTATATACAGAGCTAAAAAAAACATTTAGCCTTTTCCTTATCTTCAGTGACTAACCCCCTTTACCATTATTTAGGGATCCCACCTGCTCAGACCTTGTTTTTTTTTAGCATATATATATATTTAAACAATTTTTTGTGATTTGCTTTGCTCTCTTTTGCCACCTGCTGTTTGTTTAGTATTTTTGCAAATTTTATCTCCTTTTTGAAGATTTTATTAAGTCCTTTGTAAACTTTAAAGGCTACAGCTGACTCCTCAGATTTCTATTTTTAAATGCCCTTTATTGTCATTTATTGCCCTTTTTACAGTTGCTGTAAGCCATGCGGTTTTTTATTTTAGCCATTTATACTTGTTACCTAAAGGAATACATTTTTTAGTGCAATTACTCAATGTGGATTTAAAGCTCTCCCAATTATCCTCAGTATTATTATGTGACAGTAGCTGCTCCCAGTCTATGCCCTGAAATACTGCCCTCAACCCAGGGAAATTAGCCTTTTTAAAATTCTGTGTTTTTGTTCTGCCTGACAGAGTTTGCTTCTTATAGTTTAGGGGGAATATGATTATATTGTGGTCACTATTACCTACTGTTTCTCAAACAGTAATATTTCCAACAAGCTCTGCATCATTAGAAATTACCAGATCCAACAGAGCATTGCCCCTAGTGTGATCTTGTACAAACTGGCCCATAAAGTTGTCCTGCAGCAAGTTTGGGACCACAGTCAATATCTGAGAAGTTAAAATCTCCCATTATGACCACTGTACCCACCTGTGCAGCCCGCCCTATTTGGTTATACAGTTATCTCCTTGATTACACCAAGTATTATTTTTTCAGTGTTTATATCCCTTATAACCCTTTTACCCTTTAAAGGAGTTATCCCTCAATCCCTAAAATTCTTTTACTCACTTGTCTGGAGCAATTTCATTTCTGTGGTCAGACAGCAGCTCACATGAGACACTCAAGCACCTGTACCTTTCAACCCCTTAGCCCCTTCTTCCCCTGCATAGAAATTAGTCCCTCACATATAGACCCAGAGATACATATGGTAATTCAACTACAATTTCTTTCTCCACTGTCTAGAGAGAGATAGAGCTATATACAATGTATGTTGCTATAAATTTTGAAGTAGGGATGAATGAATGAAAGGTGTCTGGACTATTTCACCTACTTTACTATGAGATCATCATGCCAGCACTGAGAGAAGGAGAGCAGGGAAGCTACTGTGCATGTTAGTCCACCTCTGACTACAGGAAGAGGTGGACCAGAAACATAAAAAGCAGGAGGTGCTACCAGAAAGAAAAATGTACATGTATATTACAATAATATTTCATTTGAAATGCCATATTCAGTGCATAGTAATACCTTTTATTGGATGACTCCTTTAAGAAATTATATTGGACAGACATATTGTGAATTTGAAGTTAAATGTCTGTTAGTAAATAAGACTTAAGTATATTTTCGTTACATAACTAACAACCTTCAATGGAGAAGGGACAGAGTCATTGTATAGTAAAAGTGTCTCCATTAAAATAGTCAGGCTTTGTTCACTTTGATATTTTTACTTTTTCATCAGGGGCTTTTTGATGGCAAGAATAGTGTAGTCTGCAGCACTATTCTTGCTGTCATCTAACTGTAACCCAGTATAACCACTACAAGTCAACTGATCCATCCATCATGATGCTAGTAAAAACAGGACCTTAGGGTTCATGCACACAAACTTATTTTCTTTCCGTGTCCGTTCCATGTTTTTTTGGGGATCTGTTTTTTTGCGGACCGCAAAATACATACCGTTGTATGCATGACCCTTAGTTTGAGGACACTAGCTTACCTTTTCAAATGTAACTTCTTTTCTTCTTTCTGCTTTCTTAAATGTGTATGCCATTAGAGAAGTGATGGAAAGAGAGGAAAAGGAAAATTGAGATATAAGTTACAGTTGCAGCAAATTCCAAGTAGAGTCAGAGGATTAATCCTTCTGTTGTCCCTTTTATCTTACTTTTCAGGTTCAGCCTTAATGGGAGAATGCATAACTGCACCAACTGAAGCTTCATTGTTCTTGTATGAGGATTCTAAGAAACACAACACAAAGACCCTGGTTTATCAAACTATTCTTGACATATGAATAGTCCCGCCGTCTGCTGGTGCTGTGCTGTGGCGCCTGTGGTCGCCACGCAGTGCCGTGACAAATTTTGATTAGGTTCCCACTCGAGGAGGCAACCGTGGCGAGTGGGCTTATGCTTTTTGATAAGCATGCTACATACGGGGTCTGTATACTATTTATGGTGCTGAGAAGCTATGTTAATTATGCTGAGAAGCAGTTATTAGATCAAAGCATAGCATGAGGAGGTGTGATCCAGGTTCATTCTTGTTTTTGAATATTCTCGACATATGTATGGAGTTAAGAGCAACTTTTTTTAGTGTACTACTTTTAAAGGGGTTCTTCAGGCCTGTCCCTTTAATGGGTATTTCAGCCAATCTGGGAAATATACTTTCTCCATGCTTACCCTTCCGTTGCACCGCTGATTCTATGTCACATGATCGCCTGACTAGTTGCAGACTCTTCCTCTTACATTTTTGAGATATGTGCTCCTGTTTCTTCCTGTTCAGCTATACATTATGCAACTGAATAGAAAGAAAGGGGAGCGCATCTGGTCACAACATCAGAAGAAGAGTACGCAGGCAGTCAAGAGAGCATGGGACCCCAACTCTGATCGTAGAATCAGCAGAGCAACTGAAGGGTAAGGTTAGCTGAAAGACCCATTTTAGATACAGGCCCATAGAACCCTTTTAGGCCACCAGAACACAAGTACGGGTGAACACACATAAGATCTGCACCAATTTTTGTGCTGATTGATGTCTATTTCTGCACCATATCTGCACCAAAATCTGCAATATCTAACTGTGGATTTTGGTGCGGATTAGATGTGGTTTTGCCGCAGATCTTACCCTTCATTAGAAAAGGGTGAAGTCTGTAGCTAAAACTGCAAACATAATGGATATGCTGCAGATTTGGAAATCCGCACGGCAGTTCGTTTTCCGCATGGAAAAAATCAGCAAATTGTACATGTGATTTGTGTAATACAGGAATCTATGTGGAAAAACTGCATGCATTTAGCAACATGTGCAGGCAGTCTTAAAAAGAATTTCCCAGTGACCCCTACATAAAACTGTTTGCATAGACACACTGTTGTGGTTCACCTGATTAAAACTCTGTTTATCTTTTGTTGATTTGTGGCTCCGTTCCCAAGTTATACTTTTTCTTAGTATGCAAATTAAAACTTTGGCGCAATGAGGGCATCACCATTGTTGCAGTCAACTTCCGCTCCTTTCTTTGGCCAGCCCCTCCCTTGCTGCTTTGATTGAAAGGGCCAGGCAGTGGCAAAGCAGCAAGGGAGGGACTGGTCACAGAAAGGAGTGGCGGTTGGGTACAACAAGAGCAATAATGACACACTTATTGCACCAAGTTTAATTTGCATATTAAGAAAAAGTATCATAACTCTGGAACAGAGCCTCAGATCACCCTAGAAAAACAATGTTTTAATCAGATGAACTACAGCTATGTGTCTACGCAAACAGTTGGATAGGGAGATACCTGGTGACAGATTACCTTTAGGGATAATATATCAATCATTTGCAACTGATGTATGTGTAATGTGCATTGCACCTGTAGTACCTAACACTTGGTGGCACTACAAATTGTATTGTTATGTATGTTGTATTTTATTGTTTTACTTCTGGCCGCAGCTACTAGTAAGGAATGCTTGGCAAAGGTTGGCAAGGAACAGGGCAAACCACCCTGTTCCTCCACTCTTTTAGGAGTGGGGTGGACCTGCTCCCTGCCAAAAGGGGGAATTCTTGTCTATAGACAGATTGGAGAGGAAGCAACCTTCAAAGCTCCTGCTCCTGTTACAGATCTTCCATAGTGATCACATATTTTCCAGCCTAAAGTGAAGTCTTGAGATGCTCAACAACATAGTGAACAGTTCTGACCACCATCTATAGACACTGCTGTAAGGTGAAGGACTACAGCTAAGACTGATGTATGAGTTATATGCACTGGACCTGTACAACATCACAAGGCCAGTACAACCTCAGTGCTTATCTGTAGCCAACCTGCCTTGAGATTCCTTGCTGGTGCCAGAGAGAATTGCACTTGGAAATTGCTGCTTTTGGCTCCATTCACACGTTCGCAAAATGGGTCTGCATCCGTTACGCAATTTTGCGGAACGGGTGCGGACCCATTTATTTCCAATGGCGACGGAAAAGATGCGGACAACACACTATGTGCTGTCCGCATTTCTGTATCTGCACTTTCGCATCCGCACTTCCGTTTCCGCAAAAAAATAGAACATGTTTTATTCTTGTCTGCAATTGCGGACAAGATTAGGCATTTTCTATTTTAGTGCCGGCGATGTGTGGTCCACAAGTTGCTGAACGCACATTGCCGGTGTCCGTGTTTTGTGGATCCGCAATTTGCAGATCTGCAAAACACTTACGGACGTGTGAATGGACCCTTTAAATGTATTTGAAGTTCTACATTGCACTTCGTAAAAAAGACTTTGTTACATGTAACTCTGGCCTCATTCTTCAGTACTGTATTTCCACATCTCTTAATAAATTCTCTCATTCAATTGACACAAACTTTCTTTCTTGATCACATAATGTTGACATTTACTTACCCAGCAGTCTTTTCCAATCCCTTATGATGACTTTGGCAAGTTCTCCAATCTCTCGGACCTTGCTTTGCTTCTTTAACTTATTCACAGTCACTCCAATTCTAGTGCTCTGGGAGAGGGAGGGCAGTGCACTTCAGTTTTGTTTAGTTTTTTCGTGAATCACCCCTAAGAAGCTATATGCTACTCACTCTCTTCTGAACTCTAACAACCCCTTACTCTCTAATGGTCTGTGCAGGCTTCTGAAGTAGGAGTAGGTGCCACTCTTACCCTCAGGAGGGAGACAGTCATTTGAAATCTCTGCAGTTCCTTTAACAGATCCAGAATACGATCCTGTAATTATTTCAAATAGAGGACAATTATTGATGTCAAATACAATAAAATTGCAGTGGCCAGAAACCTAACAAAATGGTAGTCTACTCCAATTACTGCTTTGGGCCTTGTGCATACTATATCCTTATAAGAAATGAAAAATAATTTGAAAGTTCACTTTGATTTCACAGGGATTTTAACTGATCACAATATGGCTTTTACCTTCATCATCTTACAGTGGTGTAACTAGAGTCTTATGTGCCCCAGTATAATCAATGAACTGGGTTCCCCTGTGGATTATACCAAATTAAATTACAAATTTGCACTTTGCTGTGGATTATGCTGCGGATTCATTACAGATTTCACTCCATAACTACTGTAAGGGGGCACATATCTGGCCATAACTACTGTGAGGGGCACATATCTGGGCATAAATACTGTGAGGGTGCACATATCTGCCATAACTACTGTGAGGGGCACATATCTCGACATAACTACTGTGAGTGGCACATATCTGGGCATAATTAATGTGAGGGGGCACATATCTGACCATAACTAACAGCACTTAGTCTCTTTTCTCTACAGTTCATTTTCTCTCATCACATATTGTTGGACTTAGTGTCTTTTCCATCTCTCAACTGTGTTCTTTGCGCATGCCCTAGTGCTTCATTTCCTGCTAATCTCTTTTAAGGAGAAGAGACATTACTTGGATCTATTTTCCTCTCTATTTATTTTATTTAAGGTTCATTATTTATTTTTACTACTAGATATCCCCTTCTTTATCTCCTTAAGGACACGGCCCTATTTCACCTTAAGGACCAGGCCATTTTTTGCAAATCTGACCAGTGTCACTTTATGTGGTGATAACTTTAAAACGCTTTAACTTATCCAGGCCATTCTGAGATTGTTTTTTCGTCACATATTGTACTTCATGTACTTCAAGTTTTGATTTCTCCACTTCTAAAATACATAGTAATACCTCCAAAAATTGTTATTACTTTACATTCCCCAAATGTCTACTTCATGTTTGGATCATTTTGGGAACGCCATTTTATTTTTTGGGGACGTTACAAGGCTTAGAAGTTAAGAAGCAAATCTTGAAAATTTTCAGAAAATTTCTAAAACCCACCTTTTAAGGACCAGTTCAGGTCTAAAGTCACTTTGTGAGGCTTACATAAAAGAAACCACCCAAAAATGACCCCTTTCTAAAAACTACACCCCTCAAAGTATTCAAAACTGATTTTACAAACATTGTTAACCCTTTAGGTGTTCCACAAGAGTTCATGGCAAATGGACATAAAATTTCAGAATTTCGATTTTTTTGGCAAATTTTCCATTTGAATCAATTCTATCCGGGAACAAAGCAAGGGTTAACAGCCAAACATAACCCAATATTTATTGCCCTGATTCTGTAGTTTGCAGAAACACCCAAAATGTGGTAGTAAACTGCAGTATCGCCAAACATCAGGGCGTAGAATGAAAGGAACGCCATATGGTTTATGGAAGGCAAATTTTGGTGGACTGGTTTATTTACACCATGGCCATTTCAAGTCCCCCTGATGCACCCCTAGAGAAGAAACTCCAAAAACTGACCCCATTTTGGAAACTACTGGATAAGGTGGCAGTTTTGGTGGTATTATTTTTAGGGTATATAAGATTTTTGGTTGCTCTATAATACATTTTTGTGAGACAAGGTAATAAAAAATAGAAATTCTTAAATTTCATCTCCATTTGCCATAAACTCTTGAGGAACACCTAAAGGGTTAACAAAGTTTGTAAAATCAGTTTTAAATACCCTGAGGGGTTTAGTTTCTTATATGGGGGTCACTTTTATGGAGTTTTTACTCTAGGAGAGCATCAGGGGGGCTTCAAATGGAACATGGTGTCAAAAAACCAGTTCGGCAAAATCTGCCTTCCAAAAACCATATGGCGTTCCCTTCATTCAAAGCCCTCTTGTTTGGCGATATAGCAGTTTACAACCACATATAGGGTGTTTCTGTAAACTAAAGAATCAGGGCAATAAATATAGAGTTTTGTTTGACTATAAACCCTTGCTTTGTTACCAGAAAAAAATGATTAAAATGGAATATTTGGAAAAAGTCGCTGTTTTGGGAAGAGTTTTTATTTAGTTTTTGTGACTGTGTTCATCTGAGGGGTTAGGTCATGTGTTATTTATAGAGCAGATTCTTACGGACGCGGCAAAACCTAATATGTCTACTTTTCTTTAATTATTTAGGTTTTACACCATCATACTTTTGAAACTAAAAGAAATCATGTTTTAGTGTCTGCATAACCTGAGAGCCATAATTTTTTTATTTTTTAGGTGATTTTCTTAGATAAGGTATCATTTTTTGCGGGACGAGGTGACGGTTTGATTAGTACCATTTGGGTGTAGATTCATAGATTCAACTTTTTTTACAAGCAGAGTGTCAGCTTGTAAGCTCGGCCATCCTGAAAATGATCGGGGGGTGGGGGGGCGGGCAGTGGATCGCGCGCCCGTGCGCCGCCCACCCGCGCACCGCCCATAAGCCTCCCCCCCCCCGCACCGCCCATCACAATGAGGGCACAGGGGGGAGGTTACAGAAATAAAAAAAACATATTTGAGCTATTTGACACCCAGCCTGTGCCTCCTATGTGCCGTGCTGCTAGTGCTGCATTATCTGACCAGTCTTTCCAGCATGCATATACTCGCTCGATATTAGCTTATTCACTCAAGCATCAGTCTCTCCAGCATGTATATACTCGCTCAATACTCACTCTACACGTTTCTCTGTGGTAACTAGTGATGAGCGGCAGGTGCCATATTCAATTTCGACGAAATTCGCGAATATTCGAAAGAATATTCGTTTCATATTCGTCGAAATCGAATATTCGTCATTATTCTAGTTATCGCGATTAATATGCGATTTAAATAATTGCGTATTGCGATTTTAACTTAAGGCAACTTTCCTATTGGTTTCATATCTAGAATTATAGCGAAGATGACGAATATGACGAATGTATTCGTCATATTCCTCAAAACGAAGATAACGAAGTATTCTACATCTTCGTTTTAGCAACCTATTCGTCAACTTCGCTAATTCTAGCAATCAAATAGGAAGGTTTACTATAGAGACAACTGTGTTTAATTCGCTATGCGATTATATAATTATTTTAATAAATAGAATAATTATAATAATTATATCAAGTATAATTATTCTATAAAAAAAAAAAAAATCGCATAGCGAATTTAACACAGCTGTCTCTATAGTCAACCTTCCTATTTGATTGCTAGAATTAGCGAAGTTGACGAATAGGTAGCTAAAACGAAGATGTAGAATACTTCGTTATCTTCGTTTTGAGGAATATGACGAATACATTCGTCATATTCGCTATTCGCTAATTCTACCAAGCCAACCATGGGAACGTCTCCATATACTAAAATGTACTGTCGGATTTGAGGAATTACGTTGAAATCGCAATGCGATTAATTCAAGTTATATTAATCGCATTGCGATTTCAACTTAGAGCTGGGTTTATAATGGGTCAGCTTGCTAGAATGAACGAAGTTAACGAATATGAAATATAGCAGCAGTGCTAAGTTGAATTCGCAATGCGATTAATTTAACTTGAAGTAATCGCATTGCGATTTCAATTTAGCACTGCTAGTGCTATATTCCATATTCGTTAATTCTAGCCTATGTATGTAAGATAGCAGTGCTAAGTTGTAATCGCAATGCGATTAATATAACTTAAATTAATCACATTGCGATTTTAACGTAATTCCTCAAATCCGACAGTACATTTTAGTATATGGAGACGTTCCCATGGTGATGGGGACGCTCCATGAGCACGGAAGTCGGCAGAAGCGGCAACGGGCACTGACTAGAGCAGCCAGGAAGCCAGGAATCCTCAGGACAGGTAAGAACTACTTTTGGGAAGTTGGAAAGAAAAAAATATAACTAAAAAAAAAAAAAGCGAATTTTCGAAATAGCGAATTTATAGAGCTATATTCAAAATATTCGCGAATTAGCGAAGTGCCGATATTCGCTAAAAAAATTCGCTATTCGAATATTCACACTCAACACTAGTGGTAACATACAATCCACATTTCATCAGGAGCTATGTGAGCTTGATATTCAGTATTGCCTGTCTCATGTAGGACGCTCCGCACTGTTTTGTGCCAGAGCTCCGGCGCTGTAATGGCCGTGGCTGGCCACTCGAACGCCGGGAATTTAAAACTTAACACCCGCCCACCGGAGGAAGCGTGTTCAGACGCCCGGCCAATCAGAGTTAGGGGCGCGGCTTCTGCTCACGCCCCCTGACTGAGCCAATGTCTCATACCAGAAATGACACTCTGGAGGGTAGAGGATCAAATGTAAATAAAGAGGGACGCTCATCGCGGTATGAATGTGTCCCTTATATTGACTCACTTGGGGATGACAGGGGATTGGCAGCCCCTGTGCCCCAACGTTCGCAAACCTGTACCTGGGCTGGTGGGAGAGGGAAGTTGTGTTTGGGGACCCTATGGAGCATCATCTCCCTTCCATACAACTATGGATTCGTTTTATCGACGATGTCCTGGTGTTGTGGAAAGGGTCAAAGGAATCTTTTGCTGGATTTGTGGCAGAACTGAATGTAAATTAATTACGTCTCTATTTTACATCATATAATTTTTGTAATTTTGTTATTATTATTATTACTCTTGTTAATGATTGTTTGTAATCATGATCCTGTCAGAGAATTACTGTAGCATTCCTATTACTTTTATCTCTTATTTTATTATTTACCCTTTTCTATACAGATCATAAGGAGACATTTTTATGGAAGGGGGGGGGGATAATTGTTATTTAAGGTCATACCCCTACCATTAGTTATGCTTATTCTTTCTCTTTAATCTACAGTAGTCTTTCCATCTGTATAGCTCTTTTTGAGCCACTAGAGTCAGAGGAATGACACATATTTGAATCCTTCATTAAGTCCTAAAGGAGACAGGCTTTTCAGGCGATATATCCATTTTGTTGCTGTAACTTTCTGTCAATGTCTCCTCGTCTAGGGCTAGGACCCATTTTCATTATCTTTATGCCCCAAAACTTTAGATTTTTAGTGTCGTCTCTATGTTTATCCTGAATGTGTCTTGCAAGGGCTGTATCAGAGTCTGTATTAATACAGCTTAAATGTTTTGAGATACGTCTTCTCAATTGTTGTATGGTGTTTCCGATATAGAGCTTAGGACATCCACATTCAAGAGCATAGATCAATAGCATGGATAACCGCGTGGTTTTCTGTTCTTTCCGATTCTGCTGATAGTGACTATGTACTAGACTTTCTTTAAGGTTTTTTCCCCTTCTATATGTGATTGTTGGATTAGGGGGAATTACTTGTTTTAGATCATCATCTGTCATCAAAATGTACCAATGTATGCCTAACTTTTTCATGTTGCAAATACTATGTTCCAATGCATCGTATTATTTTCTTTTCTTCTATTGCTTGCTTTTGATTCTGCAATAGAGTGGTTCTTTCAATGTTTTTAGCTCTATTATATGCCCTATGCAGGACTTTTTTAGGATGGCCTCTGGCTCTAAATCTTCTATACAAGAGCATACTTTCTTCCTAAAAACCTTCTTTAGTGAAGCAATTTCTCCTTGTTCGTAGGTATTGGCCTATCGGAATACCTTTATTCAAAGCTGGTGGATGGTAGATCTCCCAATGGAGAAGATTATTAGTGGACCTCCTGTATACCTCTGTCTTAATACTCCCCTCAGGGTCTAGGGAAATTTTCAGGTCCAGAAAATTAAGATTTTTCTTATGTATTTCAGCAGTAAACTTAAGACCTATCATGTTCTTATTGAGTCTGTCCACAAACTTAAAAAAGTGTTTCTCAGTGCTTTCCAATAAAATCAAAATATCATCAATTTATCGTCCCCAAAATAGTACGTGAAAACTAATCTCTCCTCCTACCACCCTAACAACAGATTAGCAATACTCGGTGCACATATCTTTCCCATTGATGTTACAGTGATCTGTAAATAATAATTACCATTAGGCTTCATTCGCGTCACTGTTCAGGCTCTCCGTTCTCCTGCTCCGTCGAAGAGCAGGAGAACGGAAAGGACGGAGTTGGCACATAACTGAACCCTAACTGAGCCGAACGGAGCCTAAAGACCCCATAGACTATAATAGCGTCTGTTATGTGTCCGCTCAGAAGATGTTTTTGGAGCGGAGACAAAAGTCCTGCATGCACTACTTTTGTCTCCGCTCCAAAATCATCTTCTGAGCGGACACCTAATGGACCCCATTATAGTTTATGGGGTCTTTAGGCTCCGTTCGGCTAAGTTAGGGCTCAGTTATGTGCCGAATCTGTCTTTTCCGTTCTCCTGCTCCTCAACGAAGCAGGAGAACCGAAAGGCTGAACAGTGATGTGAACGAGCCCTTAAAAATAAAGTAATTATGTGTAAGCAAAAATTGTAAAAGTAACAAAACAAATTGATTGTCTTCATAATACTGTGGCCCCTTAGTGCTCAAAAAATATTGGATTGCTTCTAATCCAAGATCGTCCTGAATGCTTGTGTACAATGTTTCTACATCAAAACTGGCAATCATAGTCATTTCATTTACCTGTATGCCCTGGAGCCTGACGAGAGTATCCTTAGTATCTTTTAAATAGGAAAATAACCTGGGCACAAATGGGGATATCAACTGGTCAAATTAGCTACTGATCCCCTCACATAAACTCTGATTCCCTGACACAATTGGTTGTCCTGGGAAGGAAATTCTTTTTTTGTGAACTTTCGGAATGGCATACAAAATTACTATTGTTGGTCTGGCATAACTACTGGGAGGGGCACATATCTAGCAATAACTACTGTGAGGAGTCACAAAATTAAACATAACTACTGTGAGGGGCACATATCTGGGCATAACTACTGTGAGGGGGCACATATCTGACATAACTACTGTGAGGAGGCACATAATTAAACATAACTACTGTGAGGGGGCACCTAATTGGGCATTACTATTGTGAGGGGGCACATGTCTGGGCACAACTACTGTGAGAGGGTGCATATCTGGCATAACTACTAAGGGGGCACATATCTGGGCATAACTACTCTGGAGGGGGGACATATCTGGCATAACTACTGTGAGGAGGCACATAATTAAACATAACTACTGTGAGGGGGCACCTAATTGGGCATTACTATTGTGAGGAGGCACATGTATGGGCACTACTACTGTGAGGGGCACATATCTGGGCATAACTACTGTGAGGGGGGCACATATCTGGCCATAACTACTGTGAGGAGCACATATCTGGCCATAACTACTGTGAGTGGCACATATCTGGGCATAACTACTGTGAGAGGGCACATATCTGGCATAACTACTGAGGGAGCACATATCTGTCCATAACTACTTTCAGGGGCACTTACATGGCCATAACTACTGTGAGGGGGCAGATATCTGGCATAACTACTGTGAGGGGGCACCTATCTGGGCATAACTACTGTGAGGCGGCACATATCTGGCATAACTACTGTGAGGGGGCACCTATCTGGGCATAACTACTGTGAGGGGCACATATCTGGGCATAGCTACTGTGAAGGGCAGATATATGGACATAACTAATGTGAGGGGGCACATATCTGACCATAACTACTGTGAAGGGCACAAATCTGGCATAACTACTGAGGGTGCACATATCTGGGCATAACTACTGTGAGGGGCACATATCTAACATAACTACTGAGGGTCACATATCTGGGCATAACTAGTGTGAGTGGCACATATCTGGGCATAACTACTGTGAGAGGGCACATATCTGGCATAACTACTGAGGGTGCACATATCTGGGCATAACTACTGTGAGGGGGGCACATATCTGGCCACAACTACTGTGAGGGGCACATATCTGGCCATGACTACTGTGAGGGGGTACATATCTGGCCATAACTACTATGAGGGGGCACATATCTGACCATAACTACTGTGAGGGGGCACATTTCTGGGCATAACTACTGTGAAGGGGCACATATCTGGTCATAACTACTGTGAGGGGTCACATTTCTGGGCATAACTACTGTGAGGGGGCACATATCTGGCCATAACTACTGTGAGGGGGCACATATATCGGCATAACTACTGTAAGGGGGCACATATCTGGCATAAATTCTGTTAGGGGGCACATGATTAAAAATAACTACTGTGAAGGGGCACCTAATCTGGCATAACTACTGTGAGGGGGCACCTAATCTGGCATAACTACTGTGAGGGGGCAAATATCTGGCCATAACTGTGAGGGGCACATATCTGGCCACAGCTAGCTGACACATATCTGGGCATAACTACTGTGAGGGGCACATATCTGGGCATAAATACTGTGAGGGGGCACATGTATGGCCATAACTACTGTGAGGGGCACATATCTGGCTATAACTACTGTGAGGGGCACGCTAGCTACACCCTGGATTTGGGCATATCTACTGTATCTGGGCATAACTACTGTAAGGGGGCACATATATGGCCATAACTACTGTGAGGGGCACATATATGGCCATAACTACTGTGAGGGACACATATCTGGGCATAACTACTGTGAGGGGGCACATATCTAGGCATAGCTACTGTGTGGGGGAACATATCTGTGCATAACTACTGTGTGGGGGCAGATATCTGGCCATAACTACAGTGAGGGGCACATATCTGGCCATAACTACTGTGAAGGGCATGCCAGCGACACCCTGGATGTGAGCGGAACATATCTGGGCATAACTACTGTGAGGGGGCATATATCTGGCCATAACTACTATGAGGAGCACATATCTGGGCATAACTACTGTGAGGGGCACATGTCTGGCCATGACTACTGTGAGGGGGCACATAATCTGACATAACTACTGTCAAGGGGGCACCTAATGTGGCATAACTATTGGGAGGGGGAGCATATCTGGGCATAACTACTGTGAGGGGGCACCTAATCTGGCATAAATACTGTGAGGGGCACATATTTGGGCATCACTACAGTGAGGGGGCACAAAAGTGGGCATAACTACTGTGACAAGAACAAAGGTGGGCATAACTGCTGTGAGGGGCCACAAGGAGGACATAACTATTGTGAAGGGGCCACAAGGTGGGCTTAATTATTGTAAGGGAATGTGGGCATTAGTACTGTGTGGTAGCACTTAGGGGAAATGTCCTAGATTACCCTGCTATACATTGGCATGGCTCAGTTTTATAAGCCAACACAGCGCCCCCTGCTGGTGATTTTACAGGGGCAGTCACCATCCCTTCCTTATGTGCTTATTCTTTTTTTCTCTATCACCAAAGGGACCTTGTTCTGAATCCAGTGGACATCACACCGACGCCAGTGACACCCTGGATGTGAGGAGGCACATATCTGGGCATAACTACAGTGAGTGGGCACACACAATTAATTACCCATTATCAGTATCAGCCAGTATCAGCTCTGGTTATTATGTATACATAGTAAGTTTTCCATAAACCTCAGATGGCAGTCCATGTTAATTTAAATGGGGGAACAGAATAAGCCTTTATTAGGCCTCCAGCAGCGGTTAGCTTCCGGCTGGATAGATGGCTGGGTTAGTTCATTTCAAACAACTCTCTATACAAGTTCTAAAATGTGAATTAAAAATGGGTTTAACCGTTTTTAATACAGAATTAGCATGTTCTGATGCATGTTGCAAACTGAACCTAGGGTGCATAAGAATACTATATAATGTCTATATTTTTCCATCTTTATATTTCAATTACAAGAAACATTACATATACTAATTGTACATCTTCTTTCCTCTAGTAGAGAGGAAACATTCCCTATAAATACTAATCCATTGTTATATATAACATAATAAATAACCTGCTTCCAATACACCTTTGCACGTCATGAATACTGTAAGCAGTGAATTATAATGGAAAATGCAATATATTTCAAGTAATAATGGCAGAAAGCAGCATACAGCTACATCCTTCCATCTAGTTCATGCCACACACCTACTATACACCACCATGGTTCTCCTGCATTTAGTCGGTGGTGTTTCTCTCGGTTCATGAAACAACTTATTCTAAACATTTCTCTTCATTGTTCTGCAACTAACGTGAACAATGAGAGTAATTTAGCAGGCGAGTTGTTGAGCACATTGCAGTGCTTGTTTATGTACAGTGCCACCGTTAATCTATTGCTGCATTATAATCTTCTTTCTTCTCTGCTTTCTCACATCACACCCCCACTCTCACCCATCTTATTCACCTGTTCAGGCGATTTGCTCGCTATTCATATCTTACACCCTACAACCCCCCCCCCCTACCCCGCCTTTTGCATCTCATGTTTCACAGAAAATCATGCCCTCTCCTTCTCTAAGCTTAGCCCACTCAATCCCTCCTTACTAAACTCTCATTTTATTTTCTAGCCATGCCTATCCTTAGATTTCCTAAATCACTCATGTCACGTAGAAATATTACTTTGTCCTATGCACACATGCCAGAACTGCTTGCTACTCTTTTGACCATCCACTTGGCTCAGTTCCTGTAAGCTAACCCAACCTTCTGTACACATGGCAAATCATGAGTGACTTTTTAAGTTTGCAATGCATTTCTTGATGTTTCATTTTCAGCCATCTTTTCAGCACTGATTTCACTGACCACATCTAAAGGGGTCAAATTTGTTTGTTGACATAGGCTTGTCCATATGGATGGGATAAGAACGTAGAGCTCAATGGACTCCATTCAGTGAATTTTAATGCTAGTATATTAGGAGATTCAAGAACTCAGTGACACAAAAAAATCTTTTCAAATCTGCAATTCAACAATTCAGATATATTCACCCAAAAACTTACCGTGCTTTGCTCGCTGATCCGCTTCTCCAGCCTCCTGCAAATTTTCTGTAGATCCTCTGCTGTCTCCATATGGTTTTGTATAAAAGAAGCAACACCACTAGCTGTGTACATATAAGTGCACTAATCTGTGAGGGTTTGTTCTGTTAAGAAGCTGCGTAGTATGTCCAGGTAAGGTGGGTGTGACTTTATGCTGGCATAATTCTGTGTCTACCTGTGAAAGATTTTGTGATTAGTGAAAAGTAATTAGTCTGTACATAAAACTTAGCAATATTTCTCCTCAGGATGTTTGTATACTCTGTGTTGTTTGTAGTGTGTCACTGTGTGGGTATATAGCTGTGCTAAGTGTGCACAAGCTTGTGTTGCTCGGTGCCAATGAAGGGGTGTGTTCCAAATTATAAATAGTACCAAGGTCTTTGAGCTGGACACAGCGGAGGGGGTGAGCAGTGACAGCTGGCAACATGGGACACATGCTTCCAAACCCAGCATGTCAAACAGACCACATGTAAGCAGCACGTATGCCTACCCATGAAGTTGCCCACCTAGAGTATGTGTATTCAAGAAATACTGCACAGCTCATTTCAGAACACGTGATGACATCCGAACTTTAGATTTAGGTAAATAAATATGTTTCAAAGCTATAATACTATATTCAACTGGAAAAAAAACAATAAGAAGCAGCTAGCTTCCAAAGTACCTGGGTATGTGCAAATAATTTTTCTAATAGGTCATTCTCAAATAGGGACATCACCATATATTTTTCTCAGATTTTCCTAAAAGGTCGATACAAATGACAGTCAGCATAATGTTCTTTAACCGTGTCTTCAACCGTTAGAGTATAAATCAAATTTTATTGAACAAATGTCCCAAAAATAACAGTAATTTTTTGGCAAATTAAAAAAAAATGCACTGCTCCAAATTATTACGCACAACAGAGTTTCGAAACATTCTTTGTTACGAATTAATTTGTTACGAATTGCTATCACTATAACTATGGTGATTCCGCCAAACCCCGTCATTTAACAGTGGTATCGCCGTATTCGTATTGAGCAGCAGAATAAGAACATTATGTCATTTTTAGCTCACAGTGAATGCCGTGATGTAAAAACCTTGTAGTATGTTGTTGTTTTTTTACTTAACCTCACAAATAATTTTTTTCCTATTTTCCAATAACAGACATGGTAAATCGAATGGTGCTCTTAAATAGTACAACTTATCCCCCCCCCACCAAAATATGCCCTTATATGGCTATATGAATGGAAAATTTATAAAAGTTATGGCTATTGGAACGTTGGGATGAAAAAAATGAAAATGTAAAAACAAAAATTGGCTCTGTACTCTGAAAACACTACAAAGAAGAACTTTAAAAAACGGAATTAGAATAAACATTAAAATGTACACATAAAAATTGCAATTGGCTCTGTTCTGTCAAATGGAAAACTACTGAAAGAACACAAATTATTTTTTAACACCGTAGACACGAATCCTGTTAAAAAAAAGAATGATTTCCATATTCCAAGTGTAAAATTGAAAATTATGTAAATATTTACTATGAACCGGATGGTATTTCACTTTAAAAGTGTATTACAGTTAATACCAGATGGGCCAAACATGGTGGATGGATCAAACATGGCCGCAGGATTATTACCATAAAGAAGAGGAGTCTGAAAAGTAGTAGCTGCCATATAATACAGTGGTCAAACAGGGCTGGCATGGGGTTTGGCTAATTAGGTGAGTGGTACAATATGCAAAATATTGCTGCTACAGTCTCAAAAAACTCTCCCTATGATCTCCCTGCACTGTCCTTGCACACTCCCTATCCAATATTCTATTTTAAACTGTTTTTGGCAACACTGTCCCTACTTTTTTAAACTGCTTTCTGCAACACTGTCCCTAGCGCATAAGCGCTTGTCACTTATCTCCGTAAACGCAGCTCACAGTGAAATGGTGGAGACAGCACTGAATGAGGCTGTTATAGGTCTGTGACATCACAGGGGATGGCTATCTGCAGATTGACAGACTGCACAGAATTATGGGTGATCTTGCATTCCTGGGCTTCTTACTTTCACTTTGTAACGCGTCCAGCTGCCATTTTAGAAAAAAAAAAAACTATGTTACCATAAAGCCCAAGGAAATTTAGATTTGTGGCAAATCTAATTTTTCTTAAATGTCGGATTGAATTCCACTTAGGATGCTTCGATTCGCTCAACACTAGTTTTAAAGAACTGAAAATGGTCATTTGTTGAATTTGCAACATTAAGAGGTCACATTTACTGAAATCAAAAGCTATTTCAATCAAAAACATCTTAACAAGCCAAGTTACATGTTAACATTCTTTGATATCACCTTCACCTTGCATCCATTAAACTTGTGAGTTTTTGGAGTTTCTGCTTGAATTTCTTTGCAGGATGTGAGAATAGCCTCCCAGAGCTGCTGTTCTGATGTGAACTGTCATCCACCCTCGTGGATCTTTTGCTTGAGGATACTCCAAAGGTTCTCAATAGGATTTAGGTCAGGGGAGGGTAGTGGCCACA
Organism: Bufotes viridis; assembly: GCA_033119425.1. NCBI lineage: Eukaryota > Metazoa > Chordata > Amphibia > Anura > Bufonidae > Bufotes > Bufotes viridis. The sequence goes on along the minus strand of CM065591.1, from coordinate 231,966,955 downwards.
CCACAAGCTTCATGTGTGTCTGGGCACACTGCAGCCATTTCTGGTTGTGAGCACTGCTTAGGGATGTCTGACAAAAACAACTGCAATCCTCTGGAGGATCCTACACCTTGAGGTTTGTGGGACTCCAGAGGCACAAGCAGCTTCAAGTTCTTGTTTGCTGCTTTGTAATGGCATTTTAGCAGCTGCTTTTTAATCCGATGAATTTGTCTGGCAGAAACCTTCCTCATTATGCATTTATCTGCACAAACCCGTCTGTGCTCTGAATCAGCCGCAAATCTTTGCACAGCAGGGGCGTTGCTAGGGTCTCAAAAGATCTGGGGTCCAAGCCCCAATGAATATGGCCCAGTTCTGGAAAAATCGACCCTCCCCCTGCACTTTCATGTACTTGCCCAGGTGACGTCTCCTCCGATGTAGATCTTCTCTGTCATCATCTTCTCCATTTGGTCTGGACAAATTCTTTTCAGTCCCCGCAGTGTTATTCTGCTGCTCACTGTGCTCCCCAATACCCCCAAATACTATCCTAAAGAAAAATGAATGCCCCCATAGTAAGTGCTCATCCAAGTCCCACCAATAGTTATTCCTTTCTAGAATGCCCTCATTAGTAATACTGTCCCCTACAGTGCCCCCAACAGTGATAATGGCCCTCAAGAGTGTCCCCATTAGTAGAAGAACCCTTCAGTATTAATAATGCCCTCACAGAGCCCCCCCATTAGAAATAAGGCCCCCTATTGTTCCCCCAGTGGTAATAAAGCTCTCCACAGACCCCTCAGTAGCAATAAGGCCCTCTATTGTTCCCCCAGTGGTAATAAAGCTCTCTACAGACCCCTTAGTAGTAAGAAGGCCCCCATAGTACTCTTAGTAGAAATAAGGCAGATCTACTGTATACGTCACTCCTATAAAGCCCCCAGTAGTAATAAGAATGCCTATAATGTCCCCTGGATTTATAATACCCCTACAGTGCCCCCAGTATTTATACTGCTCTGTACTGTTATAATGCTCACCCTGAAGTGCCCCCAGTACTTATAGTGCCCCCTGTCGTTATATTCCTCCCTCCACCATACAGTCCCATGTAAATAACATCACACCATCTCTCCAGCCCCCTCTAATATACAGTCCCATGTAAATAACATCCCTCTCTATCTACAGCCCCCTCCTAAATACAGTCCCATGTAAATAATATTACCCACTCCCCAGCCGCCTCCAACATGCAATCCCATGTAAACATCACCCCTGAATATTTAGTTCCATGTAAATAACATCACTCCCTCCCCCAGTCGCCTTCAACATACAGTCCCATGTAAATAACATCACTCCCTTCCACAGCCGCCTTCAACATACAGTCCCATGTAAATAACATCACTCCCTCCCACAGCCACCTTCAACATACAGTCCCATGTAAATAACATCACTTCCTTCTACAGCCAACACACAGTTCCATGTAAATAACATTCCTCCCTTTAGCCCTAACATACAGTCCCAGTTAAATAACTCCCAACATTGTTCTGCCTCTCCCTTCACTTCCCTCTTCTTATATAGCAGACCTCACCACAGCTTCTTCCCCCAGGTCTTCTCCTCTTCACTGCCCTCCTCTCCTGCACTGGTCACATTATGATGACATCATCACAGGTCCTTCTCAACCACTGCCTGTTTTACTAGTCACATAACCTGTGATGTCATCACAGGTCCTTCAGATCTTCCAGTGCATTAGATTCAATTGTATTGCCTTCCTTAGGATGGCAATACAGTTGTACCTAGTTGGCAGGCAGTACATTCGGGGAGCTGAGGCCTGGGACAAAATATCAGGGGCCCAGGCCCCGAATGTTTTGACCTAGCGACGCCCCTGCTTCACAGTATGATGACCATGCTTGTTTTTGTGAAATACCTAATGCTTTCATACCTTGTCCAAGGCATTACACTTGATCTTTTTCGGCAGCAGAAAGATGCCTTTTGGATATTTCTTGAAATATGTGGCCTGCTTAATAATGTGGAAAGTCCTTAAGTAGTTTTCCTTTAATTGGGCTCACCTAGCAAACTAATTATCACAGGTGTTTGAGATTGATTTCAGTGATCCAAAGAGCCCTGAGACACAATACAAGCCATGAGTTTAATTGAAAACCAAAAAATTACATCTTTGACACTTTATGACACTTAAATCCAATTTGCATTATAATTTTGTTTGCTTTGTAGTATATTCTTGCCAGTTACCTACTAATCATCTTTTTCTCAATGCTGGCCAAGTAGTCTGTACTATACAGTATAGGTATACATTAAACACTCAGTGCTTTGCCCTCCTATTATATTTTATTATTAATAAAAGTGTCATACAGTGCCCAAATTCAATGCCAGTGAATTAGTACAAGCCATATGAAAGGTCATATTATAGAAACAGCCATGTCACTGTTCATATAGTAGTACCAGCCACAGAAGTACTATGAGAGTAGTTCAGTGTCAGGCATGGTATTCTTGTAAGAATACTAGTCATTATCCATACAGTATATAACAGTGTTATCTAAAGCAGCTAGTTCCTTACAGTAGTACATGCCATAATGACCAAACAATGTTTACCAGTTTAAAAAACAAGATGGACACACTAATGTGTGTGGGGGGCTCCTGATTCTCCGCCGACAGATGACATCGGGAGAGATAAGGATCTACTGAAATGTTTCTTTCTTTGGCCAATTCTTTTGTTCTCCTGGGAGATAAGCAGTCTCAAGAAGTGTTTGGCGGCCGCTTTCTCCACTCTCCCCATGGAATACACATACACCTCTGGCTGAGCCAAATGTATATGGGGAAGCCAGGAGGGAGTTGGGAGATATAGCTGATCATTCGGTTGACAGCTTTACACCTAGAGCTCATAGATGAGTTGCTTGACCTGAGTTCTCTACAAATCCTGTTGACTTAAAACAACCCTCTAGTCTCCCCTTATGAAAGATTATTCTTTCTAGCATATTCGTGCTAATTACCTACTAATCATCTTTTTGTCACTGGTGGCCAAGTACTATACAGTATAACTATTCTGCCCCTGTACTGACTTCCTGGCGGGGATGTAATAGACTTGTGTTCATACACATTGCACAACCCGAGGAGGGAGAACTGCAGGGAAGATATAGAGTACGGAAACCTCAACCAATCATGAGACAGGAGGTATGTCTCAGACTACCTCCGACACCCTGTAAGCACTGTTACCACACTGTAGTCACAGATCACATCTCTGTGACAAGATATATCTTATCCACATGATAGGAGATAACTATTAGATCAGTGATGGGTCCTAGCACAGAGACCCCCACTGAACACAAGAATAAGCACCCCATACCCCTTAGAGCTTCCGAAAAGTAACAGTGGCATGTCAGAAATGCGCAGTGTCGCTCCATTATCTCTATAAAAGTTACGGAAATAACAGAGCATTGTCCTCAGCTATTTCCGGAACGTCCACAAAAATTAATGGAGCGGCATTGCGTATTCCTAACCTGCAACTCCATTCATTTCACGAGGCACCAAGTGGTACAGGGTCCCCGTTCTCGTGATCGGTGGGGTTCATAGTGGTAGGACCCCACCAACCTAATAGTTATCTCCTATCCTAGAACTTGTCACTACTGAAATACCCCTTTAACCACCTCAGCCCCGCTAGCTTAAACATCCTTAACCACCTCAGCCCCCCTAAGCTTAAACACCCTTAATGACCAGGCCACTTTTTACAATTTTGCACTACGCTAATTTCACCGTTTATTGCTCCGTCATGCAACTTACCACCCAAATGAATTTTACCTCCTTTTCTTCTCATTAATAGAGCTTTCATTTGGTGGTATTTCATTGTTGCTGACATTTTTACTTTTTTTGCTATTAATAAAAATTTAATGACATTTTTTAAAAAAAATGACATTTTGGGGGGGGCGTGGCTAGCGGAGCATGGCGGCGGTTGTGTGAAAGCACAGCTCCGGAGCATATCAGCCCTAACTCGGCTCTCAGCGGCACCTGATTATCGACTGTGCCTAGACAGTGGTCTGGAACTTCTCCTGAGTCGTCCACGATGGCCAAAAAGAGGACAAAGAAAAGTCCTGTGAAGCTTACCCAGTTCTTCCCGGCGGTGGAACCTGTGCAAGATGGCGCTGCGGCCTCCCAGCCGACCACACGCGGTGAGCACACTTACCATCAAGGCTCCCCGTCCTCTGATTCATCCGGTGGGTCCCTACCATCCTCCTCCCCGGCACAATCGCCGAGTGATAACCAAGCTAACACCCTTACTGGGACAACAAAGCGGGCGAGGGCTAACATCCACTCTGCCTCGGGAGCACAACGGGATTCCACCCAAGCTCTGCCCCCTACATGCAATCAGGCAGTGCCTGTCTCCGAGTCCCAGATGAAGATTCTCTTAACTGATTTGAAACTATCCTTGCAAAAGGATTTTAGAGCGGCCCTTTCTGATATACAGAGAGAAATTTCATCTCTGGGAAGTCGCACGGCTCATGTTGAATCCAAAATGGCGGAATACGCCACGGCCCACAACGAACTTGTGGATGCTTCAAATAATCTGGAAGAAGAAGTGTCGGCGCTTAAGCTTAAAATCGCGGACATAGAGGATAGAAATAGACGTAACAATGTCCGGTTCAGAGGCATTCCAGAAGATGTTAAACAAGATACACTGAAGGAGTACCTCACCGATTTCTTCTCAGCCTTACTACCTCAGGCCTCTTCCCTGGATCTACTAATAGATCGGGTTCATCGGCTGCCCAAGCCCAAAACTGTTCCTGTGGATTCCCCAGAGATGTCATCGCGCGCATTCATTTTTTTCATATCAAGGAACAGTTGATGGGTGCCATGCGGGGTCACCCCACCCTTCCAGAAAGGTTTGCTCATATCGCCTTATTTGCTGATTTGTCAGCGGCCACCCTCTCTAGACGACGGGAATTCTCCGAGGTCACCAAGCTCCTGAGAGATCACAACGTGCCCTATAAATGGGGTTTCCCCGTCAAATTGATTATTACTAAAGGTGGCTCTAAGCATGTCTTTATCTCTCCAAAATCCGCGCTGCAGATGTGTCTTGAATGGAACTTGGTTCCCGAAGACTTGGCTCCATCCCATGGCAAGCGCCACTCCTCTCCTCAACATGTTCCAGACGAATGGATCACCGTGAATTATAGGAAGAGACGCACGGTTTGATGGATCCTGCTGTTTTCTCCTTTTGGTGCTTTTTCATTAGCACAACGAAGGGCTGTCCCTGGCTCACGTTTCATCTGAACGATTCCCAGATGATTATTCCCTCAGTGGAAACTTTGAAAGTGTCCACCTGCGATCACGTTTTTTCTTTAGTTTGTTTTTTCTGACGTCTTCGGTGTTGTTTACTATCTATGTTTTAATTTACGTTCTGCCTAGTACACATGACCTGATATACCTGCTTGTACTTCTGTCCATACATATTGCCCTTCCATTAACTACTGTTATAGCTGCCTACAGCTGTCTATCTCTTACCTCCAATGGGTTTTAAAATTGTTTCGCTTAACGCTAAAGGCCTCAACTCGCCATTCAAAAGGTCTCTGCTATGGAAAGAGGTGAAATCTTTGCATGGTGATATAGTGTGCATTCAGGAGACACATTTACAACAATCAGATATTAAGCGCCTTTACAATAAACAGTTTCCTTACATATTTTCCTCTGCTGCCCCCCATAAAAAAGGTGGTGTGGCTATTGCAATTAAAAATACAGTGGCGTTTAACCTCCACAAAGGGGAGATGGACAGTGCAGGCAGAGTAGTAGTACTTAGATGTAGCATCAATAATGCAAATTATACATTGGTTGCTTTGTATGCGCCAAATTCGGGTCAAGAACGCTTTTTGAAGTCTGTTCTTCACACTATTTCTGAGAACCCTTTTGGATCCCTAATTGTGATGGGAGACTTCAATAAGATTATATGGCCGTCGATGGACTGCACATCCCATCGTGCACCGGTAGATAGATCTTCCATGCACTCCTTGATTCACTCACATGGACTGTTTGATATTTGGCGCATACAACATCCCTCAGAGAAGGACTATACCTTCTTTTCCAACCCTCATCACATCTACTCGAGGATTGATTACTTTTTAGTAGATAAATCCCTTTTATATAGGATAAACAAATCTAACATCCACGTGATTTCATGGTCAGACCATGCTCCTATTAGTATTGAGGTTAATGAACACAACTCCGGCCAATCCTTTTCTCCCTGGCGGCTAAATGAATATATTCTCTCCCATAGTACTTATAAACCTCAAATGTGCAGGACCATCGATGAATATTTCTCTTTTAATGACACAGGTGATGTAGCCAACCATGTTCTTTGGTGTGCTATGAAAGCCACGGTTAGAGGTTGCTTTATTCAACAAGCGGCGTATGATAAGAAAAATAGACTTGCTACTCAGCTGAAGTTGCAATCACAGCTGACAGAATTGCATAGACGCAATAAAGATAGGTGCACTGCAGATTTGACCCATCAGATAGCGACAGTACAATCCGAACTCCATACTCTCCAAGCCCACAATTTTGAGGTGGCTTTAAAACGCTTACGCATTCAACACTATTGGCAAGATAATAAGACGGGTGCGCTTCTGGCTAAGCGGCTCAAGTCTACAGAACTCAAGGCTAAGATTCCATTCTTAATAGGCCCTGGGGAATCAGGGTCATGGATCCCAAGGGAATTGCTGATTCTTTTGCCCATTATTATAGATGCTTGTATAATTTAAAAGATGAGCCGGAGGTTCATCAACCATCATTAGATGACATTCACTCTTTTATAGAGGCTGTCCCTCTTCCCGCCATCACTCCTCAACAGCTGACCTTATTGTCAAGGACTATTACGGAACAGGAGGTTGTTGATACTATTGCTGCACTTCCCTCGAATAAGTCTCCTGGTCCTGATGGGCTGTCTAACAGCTTTTATAAGGTTCATAAATTAACAATTGCACCCTATTTGACCAGACTTTTCAATGATGTTTTCAAATCTGGCAGATTTCCACCTGAAATGTTAGAAGCAATGATTGTTACCCTACCCAAGCCGGGGAAATCTCCAGATTCCCCAGCAAATTTTCGACCCATTTCGCTCTTAAATGCGGATCTGAAGATATTTGCTAAATTGTGGGCGAATAGACTGAATGATATTTTGCCATTTATAATAAACAACGACCAGGTTGGCTTTATCAAGGGACGTCAGGCATCTGATGGCACCCGTAGATTTTTGAACATTCTGTCAGTGGTAGCTCAACGTCGGACGCCTTCTCTGCTTCTCTCCCTGGATGCGGAGAAGGCGTTCGACAGAATTCATTGGGGCTTCATTCGTGCAGTATTGGCGAAATTTGGTCTTCCAGAGACAGTCATTACCCCAATTATGGCTTTATACACTACCCCTTCGGCTCGAGTCTATACTTCAGGGTCTTTATCTGATCCATTTAGTATCACCAATGGAGTACGTCAGGGATGTCCTTTGTCCCCTCTTATTTTTGACATGGTCATGGAGACATTAGCTCAACATATCAGGTCAACACCCTCCATCAAGGGGATCACTATAGGTTCTGAGGAACATAAAATTGGCCTTTTCGCTGATGATGTTCTGATCTGCCTCAGCGACCCGAGGACATCACTAGACCATACAATGTCCATTTTAGATAAGTTTAGTGCTGTTAGCTACTATAAACTTAATGCTAGCAAGTCCTTAATTTTAGGGATGGGGTTAGATAAACTTACTGAATCTGATATAAAGGAGAAATACCCCTTTCAATGGTCTACTAATGGAATCCCTTACTTGGGAATAGTACTTACGTTCCCTCCTGCTCGCCTCCAGTCAATTAACTACACGCCACTGCTCAACTCTCTGCAGTCTACCATTAAGTCCTTCTCATCATATCCTATATCTTGGCTTGGTCGTATAGCCGCCTGTAAAATGATACTGCTACCAAAAATTTTATATCACTTTAGATGCTTACCCATATGGCTTCCAAGGACTCTGCTGAATCAACTTCAGAGCATCCTATTGAAATTTATATGGGCGAAATGTAGGCCGAGAGTTCCCGCATCAACCCTGTACCTCCCTATCCACAAAGGAGGGTTGGGATGCCCTTATATTGCTTTGTATTACAAGGCGACTATTTTAGACCAACTCAAAGACCTATGGAGAAATGACTGCAGTAAAAAATGGGTGGCCATGGAACAGTGTTTAGACGACACTCGGATACTTGTCTTTCTCTATGGAGATCCTCCCTGGGTGGTGGCCCTACGGTTTCTCCTTCTATCCCCTTCAGAGCTGGCCTCCGACTATGGACAAGTTGTCCTCTGATAAAACGTTTACTCCCTTTCAGAAAGTCGAATATTCCACTCCAGGCCATAAATCTACTAATCCCTGAGTTAGACACTTCTAACTGGGTAGCCAAAGGTATAGAAAAAGTGGGAAAACTTTATTTGAACTCCACCCTTATGTCCTTTAACCAAATCAAGGACATTTTTGACATTGACAAAGGGAATTCTATAAATACCTTCAGATTAGACATTTATTGTGTAAACTTCCGGAAACTTCTTCCGGTCAGCCCTCCGCTTTTGAAGCCTTTTTCTCTAATATGACTCTGCAGCGGAAGTGCTTATCTAAATGTTATCAGGAACTACTTATACTTGATGCCCCTGATACCTTGCCTTTCCAATCTAGATGGGAGGCAGACCTGGGCTCTTCATACACTGCCGAGCAATGGAACCATGTGTTTCAAATTGGTGTTGCTTCTTCTAGATGTATTAACCATTTGGAAGCATCGCGTAAACTTTTGTATAGATGGTATTATACCCCATACCGACTATCTAAAATGTTTCCATTAGTCTCCCCAATTTGTTGGCGCTGTAATGATGGAATTGGGAACCTGCTACACATTTGGTGGCATTGCTCAGCAATCAAAAGCCTATGGGAGACAGTTGCCCTATTTCTACATAAACTCCTCGGTTATTCCATCCCATGGGGTCCAGAAGTCGCATTATTGTCTTTGGGCCTTGAGTCCATCCCTAAGAATGAATCTGTTATTATTTTCCATATCCTTACTACGGTGAGGACATCCATTGCCCAGAAATGGAAATCCCAACTCCTCCCCTCACTTGCAGAAATTATTGCAAAGGTTCAATATAATTGTGTGATGGAGGAATCTATAGCTAACAGACTTGAGAGGGTCAAAGGTTTTAACGCTCAGTGGTCCAAATGGAAAACTTATATGTTAACACATAAATGAGTCTCTAATGCTGCTCACTGTATTGTTTAAAAAACAGTATACTCTGCACTATGCCTTGGCTGGTCGTGATGTACTTGTCATTGTGTACCTACTTTACTGCACTTGCCATTTTGGTCTACTTTATTTTGGTATATCGACATACGGTGTATAATGTACCTTGCGCAATCATTGTACTAGGTGCGTTTCCCTTTTCTTCTTTTTATGATTTCTCTGTGTATTATTCTTTGAAAATGTTTCAATAAAAATTAATGTTCAAAAAAAAAATGACATTTTTCACTTTCTGTTGTAAATTTTTTCAAAAAAAACTACATTTCTATATAAATTTTCCACAAAATTTATTGTTCTATATGTCTTTGATAAAAAAAAATCCAATAAGTGTATATTTATTGGTTTGGGTAAAAGTTATAGCGTTTACAAACTATGGTGCAAAAAATGAATTTCGGCATTTTGAAGCAGCTCTGACTTTCTGAGCACCTGTCCTGTTTCTTCAGGTGCTAGAATGCCAGGATAGTATAAATACCCCCCAAATTACACCATTTTAGAAAGAAGACACCCCAAAGTATTCGCAGAGGGGCATGGTGAGTTCATGTATCATTTGATTTTTTTTCACAAGTTAGCGGAAAATGACACTTTCTGAGGAAAAAAATAATAATAATAAAGTTTCCATTTCTGCTAACTTCTGGCAAAAAAATAAATAAATCTCAGACGGACTCACTATGCCCCTCAGTGAATACCTTGGGGTGTCTACTTTCCGAAATGGGGTCATTTGTGGGGTGTGTTTACTGTTCTGGCATTTTGGGCGGGGCTAAATTGTGAGCAGCCATGTAAAACCTAAAGGTACTCGTTAGAATTTGGGCCCCTTTGCGCACCCAGGCTGCAAAAAAGTGTCACTCATGTGGTATCGCCGTACTCAGGAGAAGTAGGGCAATGTGTTTTGGGGTGTATTTTTACATATACCCATGTTGGGTGAGAGAAATATCTCTGTAAATTGACAACTTTGTATAAAATTTTTAAAAAAGTTGTCGTTTACAGCGATATTTCTCACACAAAGTATGGGTATATATAAAAATACACCCCAAAACTCATTGCCCTACTTCTCCTGAGTACGGCGATACCACATGTGCGCCACTTTTTTTCTCTCAAGATGCACACAGGGCATTTTTACGCATTTGGATTCTCATGCTTTAGGACCCCTAAAATGCCAGGGCAGTATAAATACCCCACAAGTGACCCCATTTTGGAAAGAAGACACCCCAAGGTATTCTGTGAGGGGCATGGCGAGTTCACAGAAAAAATTTTTTTGGCACAAGTTAGCGGAAATTGATATATATATATATTTTTTTTACAAAGTCTCATATTCCACTAACTTGTGACAAAAAATAAAATTTTGCATTAACTCACCATACCCCTCACGGAATACCTTGGGGTGTCTTCTTTCTAAAATGGGGTCACTTGTGAAGTGTTTGTACTGCTCTGCCATTTGAGTGGCTCCGCAATCATTACACTTATGGCCAGCATTAGGAGTTTCTGCTATTCTCCTTATATTGAGCATACGGGTAATGAGATTTTTTTTTTCCGTTCAGCCTCTGGGCTGAAAAAAAAAAAAAAATGAACGGCACAGATTTTTTCATTCGCATCGATCAATGTGGATGAAAAAATCTCTGCCAAAATCAGTGACTGCGGTGCGGTGGGCTGGGCGCTAGCTACCTAACAAGTAGCTAACTAACTGGCTGTGATAAGGGACCCTTATGCCCCATTCACACGTCCGCAATTCTGTTAGCGGAACGGAATTGCAGACCCATTCCTTTCTATGGGGACAGACTTTGTCCCTTCGGATCCGGAATTGCGGATCCGCACTTCCGGTCTGCACTTCCGTTCCGCAAAAATATAGAACATGTCCTATTCTTGTCCGCAATTGCGGACAAGAAAAGCATTTTCTATATAGTTCTGGCAATGTGCGGATCTGCAAAATGCGGAAAGCACATTGCCGGTGTCCGTGTTTTGAGGATCTGCGGATCCGCTGATCCGTGGATCAGATCCGCGGATCCGCAAAACACATATGGACGTCTGAATGGAGCCTTACAAGGGGTGTGATCAATGACAGGGGGGTGATCAGGGAATCTAGATGGGGTGATCAAGAGGTTAACAAGGGGTTAATAAGTGAGGGGGGGGGGGGGTTAGTGTAGTGTTTGGTGCAACTTTACATAGCTACCTGGGCCTCTGGTGGTCGATCCCAGCAGGCTGTAGTACAAGTTGTGAGACGCGCGGCACTGTGAACGCGCGTGTTCACAGGAAGTCTCGCGTCTCGCGAGATGATGCGCCGACGCGTCAACTCAGAACTACAGGACTGCCCGCCGGACGTTAGGCGGTCCTGTAGTGGTTAATGTAAAAAAAAAATCATCTTTATAAATATTGCTAGATACTTTTCTAGGACTTTTTAAAAATATAATTTTTAATTTTTTCCCACATTTTGTACCAAAATATTATTTAAACTATATCATTTCTGGAGACATATTGTACTGTTTATATCACATTACATTCAGAAGGCATCACAAAATATGACATAATAATAGAAAAAGTGTGCCTTCAGACTCTGGAGGAGATTTACTAAGCAACTAAGCCAGAATCCATGAATGCCTTGCCTCACTTGACAGTTTGTCTAGATATCCAGGGACGTAGCTGAGAAGAGTTTTAAAATGTACCAGGTTCATCAATGACATGTACCATTTTTGACAAAATATTGGTGCAAAGTACCTTAGCCGTGAGGCACCATTGGAAGAGAAAAATGTAATATTGCAAGATTCTAAGTCCATTATTTCAGCACTACATTTGCTAAAAACAAGGACAGAGGTACAGTATGTCTCACTTACTATATTCAAGCCCTGCCTATGTCTGTCTGCAAAGAAATTACATAATGTCACATACAGTTAAACAATGTGGGTAGTCTAAGAAACTCAATATTCTAGATGAAAACAGATGAGATGTCAACTTAACTTTCTTTCTGTAGACATGCAGGTATTGGCTCACTGCCATTTATCAGATAAATTGCCAGTTCTGAACAGAAAAAAAATACCTGAACATGGCATGCAAGCGTAACAAACAAGGACCATATGGGAACAGCTTGTTATTGCCTAGTGTTGTATTAAGCTATATCACTGTACAAATTTGTGTGGGTGAAATATCTTTTTCAATATTCCCACCATCCTTAATTCCAAAAAGTTTAACAGTGCTGATTATGCTAAAAGCATTATAAAACTAAATGTCTATCCTTTATCCACACTAGAATTTGCAGTTTAGCTCTTCTCTTGGTTACAGCAAAGGATGGTCCACGATCAGTGACCCTTTAGTACATGCCCTGCAGTGGTAAAATAAAGTTTAGTTGCCTTTACACTACATTTAAGAAATCTGCTCAGCGCTCGGACTGGCCCACCGGGGAAGTGGGGGATTCCGCGGTGTGCCCCCAGTATCCTGAGCCCGGAGATAAGACGGAGGAGTAATTACTTCTCTTGTTTCTCAGGAAAGATAATTATTGTAACCACTAGGTGGCAGTATCGCACAGTGATTCAGCCTCCTACTGGTGTACCTTGTACAGGAGGCCCGGCAGTGTCTTCTAAGCTTCCCGGGCTGCTGGCAGAGAAGGAGGAGAGAACATGTCTGGCCATCCTCCTGCCCTTCCTGCTGTCATAAAACTGTGGTTGCTGGAGAGAAGGACTCTTCTGCAGTTCTAGGCTGATTTCTCAGGTATGTGACAGTAGTGAGCTGTAGGAGACTGTAAGGGGGAAATAGGTGATTTGTCTATAGTAGACTCAGATCTGTGTATGTGTGCTGCTCTCTGCAAAGTTCAGTGTGGCATTGGGGGGACTCTGACCTAGGTCCCCCCAATGCTTCTGCTTTAGGTGCACTACTATTAGTGCCACAGCTCCAGATGCCCCCAAATACCCCCACTTTAAATGCACCCCTAATATTGCCTCTTCTCCAGTTGCCCCCCTAATACCTCTGTTCCAGGGTCACCACTATTACCCTGCCTCAGGCGACCCTAATGCCTCTGCTTTAGGTGCACCCCCATAAATGCCCCAGCTCCAGATGCCCCCACTCTAAATGCACTGCTAATATTGCCTCTTCTCCAGTTACCCCTGCTCCAGGATCCCCACTATTACCCTGCCTCTGGTGACCCTAATGCCTCTGTTTCAGTTATGACCCTCCGTTTGTGCCCTTTGCTCACATTGCTCCTGTAGCAACTTTGCTTGGGCTTTGTTAAAGGTTGTGACCTGCAAAGGGGGACTTATGACTGAAAAAGTCTGCGCAGTGCGTCATATTCTCCAGTATTGACACATATAGTTTACATGGTGACAGTGATGATATTCTGTATTTACAGGCATCACTGCTGCCATGTAAAGAGATACTGGTGGAGTGGTGGAAGATTTAAAGGGGTTGTCCAGGTTTCCAAGTTATCCTCTCCACACCATAGGGCATAACTATATGATTAGTGGGGTCTGATTCTGCGACCTCTACTGATCCCAGGAACGGGTCCTGTTCCCCCATTTTGATGGTGTGGTAGGCAACACAAATGCCCTGCTGCTCCATTTATTCTCTTTGAACCACTGGAAATAGCCAGTGCTGTACTCTGCCATCTCCAGTGACCCCATAGAGAATGGATGGAGAGGCAGGGCATCCTCGAACTGCCACTCATTCAAGAAGGGGGATCAGTGGGGGATCCAGAGTTCAGACCCCCACGGATCACTTAGTTATCCCCGATCCTGTGTCAAGTATGCAATTTGTCTGCCCCTCATATCAACAGAAGGATAGTCTCAGACCAGTCCAAGTTTTTGTTGTTAAAGGTGTTGTCCAAGTAATTTTTATTGATGACCTATCATCAGGATAAGTCAACAACATCGGATCAGTAGGGGGGCTGTGCCAGCCCTGCCTTTTCTTCTCTCTTTACCTGCTCACTGTTGCAACAGCAGCAGTGAGCAGGTATAATTACAAGAAGCCATCCCATTCTCTTCTATGGGGTGGCTCGTTTCCATACACTTGAATAGGAACAAGCCATCCAATTGAAGTGAATGGGATGGCTTCTTGAAGTTACAACTGCTTACCACTGCTATTTACCTGCTCACCGTCACAACAGCAGCGGTGAGCAGGTATAACTACAAGAAGCCATCCCATTCACTTCAATTTGATGGCTCATTCCTATTCAAGTGTATGGCAACGACCCGACCAATAAAAGTGAATGGGATGGCTTCTTGTAGTTACACCTGTTCAAATATGCTGTTGCGATGGCGAGCAGGTAAACAATGAAGAGAAGGCTGTGCTGGCATGTCACACACCTTCTCTTCAACCAATCAGATATTGATGACCTATCCTGAGGATAGGACATCAATTACAATTACTTGGACAACCCCTTCAAATGTATCATCTCTTTAAAGGGAATGTGTCATCAGAAAATTAACTATTGGTTAAATTAGATTTTTATATTAAACTTTTTTTTTTTAATGTTTGTGGTTAATTTTAATTATCCATGAAAAATCCTAAAAATCCTAAAATTCTGCAGTTTTCACACTGGTCACCATGTCGAGACTTCCTGTTCTGTACAGATCACTTTCCAGCAGTCATCTCATTATCATCACAGGCAGGTTTACAATGAAAGAGTACAATATCTTAGTACAGAAAATGTGTACATAATTTATTTATGGCAAATTGAAAATGATATACACTGCATATTTAATATTGGTACATAACAGCTAAAATAGTACTACCTCTAAAAATAATAATATAATATCACTCAACAGTGCCTACCCAAATTATAAAGTCTTTAAAGGGGTTGTGCACGTTTGGGTATTTTTGTACAGGCCCCTCCTGGGCAGACCTGCAAAGAGAAACATACCTGTTTGCCGAAGCTGGCACCTGACTCCTGAGCTCTCCGGCTTCTGCTCCTCTACTACTCTACTCGGGTCCCTGGGTATAAACTTTCAGTTTGACACCAATGCCGTCCGCAGCAGTGACCTGTTCCCCTTGCATCATGTCAAATGGTCATGTGCTTTGAGGGTGCAGGTCACCAGTCAATTGGCTGCACCGATGTCAAACTGGAAGTTTACATTCAGGGACTCAAGTGGAACAGCAAAGGCCAGAGAAGGAAGAAGCCAGGAGCCAGCATCAGGAAGAAGGTAAGTATGCTTCCCTTTGCAGGTATTCCCTACTCCCCCTCCCCCTTTCAAATGTGCACAACCCCTTTAATTGCTGCATTTATCGTACCAAATACCATAATCAGGCATAATCATGGATAAACTGGCCAACTTGAATACCAGAAGATTTTCCATCAGGCAGGAGACTCTGACAAGGGTGTACCTTGGGGGGACAGACAACAGCCGGGTGCTTTTCACTGCCCAGTGGGCAAGTACTAACACGACCAACACTACCACCATCCTCTTCCTCTCATGCTCCCCGCCAGTTACTGCACATGTAACATATTAATATAAAAACTAAAAGTTAGATCACATCTCAAATTAAAAACTTACAGAAACATTGGAAATATAAAAATGCATGTGTTTCTGTCATTTGGACCTTTAAATCTACTAAAAAAAAAAACAGTTTGCCAGTGCCACCGGTTTAATACATGTGCCCAGTACCTTGCATGACTAAACTATGTAAGCAGCACACAGACTAGCATACAAAGAAGCACACCTTTGAGTAATTTTGCTGTCCACTGTAAATAGTATAAAAACTATCTTTTCCTACATCTTACAAACCCATCTTTTGTGCAGGCTATTCTTAATTAGTGTAGTATGTAGCTGGAGCCTGCTATCCCTGAATTCAATTGATGCCAGTTGGAAACAGTAGAGATATCATATAGAGTAGGTTTCCATTCAGAAAGGTCATCTTGCCATGTTGGATACGCACATATGATTTTGATCAAAATATATTTGTGTAGTACCTCATATTAATTTATATAGTAAGTATAGCACTAGTTCACATATTGTGTGTTTGTAGAGTGCTGTTGAATTGTGTTTGCTTTTACATTTGTTTTTTCTGCCATGGCAATACACACCTCATTCATTTCCTTTACAGGATGCGCTGACTAACTTTGTCTTTTGTTTTTGCAGTATGTATTTGGAGATGGAGATGTGGATGACTCCATTTTGGTTCATCTCTTCTAACAAGCCTATCTTTCACAGGCTGTATTTAAATCAGTACAGTATATAGCTGGTGCCTGCTATCACTGAATTCATTTAAGGCCAATTAACATAAGGAGAGGTATCATACAGAGAAGCTGGCCATAGCAAAGCACACACGTCCTTTGTTTTTCATACAGTAGATCTTGGCACGGGTCCACTGTAGAACTAGTGTATCCTCCAGTGTGCAGAGGTGCTCTCGTAGATACTTTTTTTTGCACTGGCTGTAAAGGTAAAGGGTAGTGGCTTAGTGTCGTGTCTTGGTGTAGAGAAATTTTCAACAATGAACCTTTAGATGTGCCGATTATCGTTCACAAAATCGTAATTTAGATCACATATTCCATCGTTTGTAAAGCAGACTGTTGGATTTAAACAAAGCTAAATTTAAGTGGTGTGCAATGTGGGGGTGAAAATCCCGGGGCCCCCGTCGATCAACTGTTAGGCCTTATTCACACATCCGCAATGTAGTCCGCATGTATTCCGCAATTTTGCAGAATACATGCGGACCCATTGACTGTGAATGGGGCCGGAAATGATGCGGAGAGCACACACTGTGCTCTCCGCATCCGATTTTGCGGAGCGCGCCACCGATTTTCCGGTCCGCGGCTCCGCAAAAAAAATAGAGCATGTCCTATTTTTGGCCGCAATTGCGGACAAGAAGAGGCATTTTCTATGGAGTTCGGGCAATGTGCGGTCCGCAAAAATGCGGAATGCACATTGCCGGTGTGTCCGTGTTTTGCGGATCCGCGGCTCCGTGGATCCGCAAAACACAACGGATGTGTGAATAAGGCCTTAGAAGAGGCTGGGTGCACTGTGAGTGCCGCAGCTCCTTCCTAGGTTATGTCACCGTACATCAGTCACATGGCCTAGTTTCAACTCAGCCCCATTCAAGTCTACGCTATATAGATGCTTTGCATTAATAGTGGTGGCAGTAGGAGATTATCAGCAAGGAGAAGTAGCAGCTGAGGCAGCGGCAGCAGTCATATGGTACATATTGGCAGGCAGCTGCATGATGAAGGCAGCAGCAGCCTTAAAGAAGATAATGGTAGGCAGGCAGCAGTCATACAGAGCATGACTGTAGGCAGGCCGCAGCAGTGGCATGATAGGGGCAGGATGGCAAGCAGGCAGACAGCAACAGTGGCAAGATGGGGCACTGTCAGGCTTGGTTCTTTTGACAAAAGTGATGTTTTGAACACTTTCAGAGGACAGCTTGGTCTTTTGGGTGTCACCATGTCACCATGACACTGGAGGCTGGGCTAGAAAGAAGAAAGAGAGCATGCTGTGCCAGTTAGGACCACTGTTACAGTCTGCCTGCCCAGAAATCCATGAGGTCAGGGAACAGGGTATGTGCAAAAGACTATAGGTAGGCTTTCCTTTTAGACACACTTGCAGCAGGCGTCTGCACGCCAAAAGATGGTGCAGGCTGCGTACACAGTGTTTCCTGGTAATACCATAATTTGTCCTCCCATTAAGAAGGAGGAAAACATTCTACCATTTTACCTCGATAGTGAGGGTCTAAAAGTATTGCTGTTAGATGTCAATGAGGTCACTATTCTGACCAGTGTGTCCAAGAAACCAGTTCTTTCCAACTCTGCCCCCACTAATATGACTGGGTGTTGTGGCAGGTGTCACCATCATCATAATCATCCTCTTGCTCCTCTAACTCCAACTCCTATTTCTGCTCCAGTGCTCCAGTGCAGCACCTCATACTCCTCCTTCTGCCCATGTGGGTTTCTCATTGTGGGTCCCCAACAGCTACAGGGAAGACAGCAAGATGTGTTAGCTGCTCTTCTCTCTCCTCTGTCGCCACCTGTTGCATGAGTGGCTCTTCAAAAATATATATGAGGGTGATAAGGGACAACTGCAGCATGAACAGCATGAGCAGACAACCAGGAAACAACATATGCTCCCTGCTGAGGTGGTCTGGTGCATGACAAAATTGATCATGGCTTTCTGCTGCATCGTACTCATGCTATAGCCAATGCAATGTTGAATTCCACTGAGTTGGAATCACGGATTAAGAGATATAGCTGCAGACAATTCTGACGGTGCAAGTCCAGGAGAGCGTTCCTCCTTATAATAGAATGGCTGAAAAGAGGGACAGTCTCTTGGACACTGCCAGCACAGTTACATAGGTGATAAAATAGAGGGGGAATAGGAGCAACGCTGTGCCCAGCTGCTGTTGTGGATGGGAGAGTGACCATGGAGGAGAAGGTGGAGGAGGCGGATAAGTGTCTGCTGTGGGAACCAGGCCGACACAATCTTGGGGGGGGGGGGGGGTGAAAGGGAGCTGGCCATGTGGCTGGGGTGCTGCCTCTCCACTTCTGCAAAAAAACATTGCTGTCCCTGCCCATAACCATAACAGCTGCTCTAGGTTTCCACTGTGGAGTGCAGCTTGCCACACAGTGAGAATCACAAGGAGTGGCCCATGTTCTCTGCCACGTGAGCGTACAAGGAATTGCTCCAGCGACGTGGCCAGATGAGGGTTCAGCTTGTTGTATATAAGCTAATTGCTGGCAGAGTAAATTGCTTTCATGGCCAATTATTCTGTTATAAAGGTCTTAAGATGGAGCAGAGGACATGGAGGAGTCTTAGCAGAAGTAGAATAAGATGATGATGATGACAAAGATACCGTATTTAGTGATGAGCAAAGTTTTCCAAAGTTCGATTTGGTTGCTTTGCCAAACCTTGACTAGAAATTTGATTAGTTGCAAAGTACTTTGTCACGAATCACATTCCATTTATGTAGCGGGCACAATGACAGGGAACAGCGATTGCCCCCTGTCATTGAACCCCTCAGATGCTACGTTCAATGCATCATGGCATCAGTTACATTATTCAGGAGTTAAAAAATAAAGTACATACTCACCTCATCCATTTGATCACAGAGAGGCCGTCGTGGGTACCTTGACGCTTTGACATGTGGCAGACTCACCACGTCATCACTATGGACAGACACAGTGACATCATCACTGGTGACTTCACCATGCCCAGCCGCCATAATGACGTGGTGACGTCACATGTCAGAGCCCGTCAGATTTGCTGCGTTGTTTTCAATCAAGATCACCATGATGGATGAAGTTTTTTTTTTTTACCACCATGTCAGGAAAAATTGATTCGCTATCACAAAGAGTGAGCAAATTTGACTTTGTGATTAATCAAATTTTTCATGAAATTCGGATCGAAGTCCACTTTGTTAACTTTGATTCGCTGAACACTAACCGTAATGCTTAGGGATGCAGGTTGGCTGCCACATGGCTGTGGTTTTATGTGCCCGCCTTGTGGAGAAAAAACACCATACAGGAGTTGCTCGCACAGAGCTACAGGGCTTCAGCTCAGCTTAGCTCTGGCATATTTTGGGCCTCACTTACCCACAGCTTCAGCAGCATCACCACAGCCCAAAGAAGACATGGCCCTGGCTGCTCTTCGGGAGGTACATCGCCTCTGCTCTTTATTGCTGCCACTGACACGAGCAACATCCTCGAATGATGTTGCCTTCTCTTCAGAACTCCGATCCGGCTCCAAGGTCCTGTCCAGCACACAATCGTCATCAGAGTCCTCACCCTCCCTGCTGCTTTTATCAAACTGTGAGATATCATGGTGGGCTCCTTGGCCCCCTTCCCCTGCTGTGAATTTGCCTCAACTGCCACTGTCGCTGCCCCCACCACCAATGCAATTGCTACGGGTACCAATTTTTCCACCATCAACACAGCTATACATGGCATCCCCAGTCTTCTTCCCAACCTCCTCCTCAGGGCAGCCCAACTGGTGACTTCTCTCCCATAAGTCGTTTTCAGGAACACTGTCTTGACAGTCTGACGTGGTGAGGTTTTCTTGCCACTTCTTAGCAAAAAGGAAGGTGCCATACTAAGAAGGGGCAGTGAAGACTGAGAGGGCTCCACTAAAAAGCCTTTTCTGGGGCTGCAAGGTGAAGAAGCAGAAGGAACTATGTGATCATTTTCTCTATGGCACAGTGTCAGACTCTGAAGTCACTTTCATGTCATCCTGCTGCATCTGAGAGGAGGACTGAGCCATCCAACCCACAATCTTATCCTCTCTCTCTTCAATGATAAAGTTGCGCCTTTCCAAAGCCAGGGACAACTGCGGCCCCCTACTACTACTACGTCTGGCTAGATAACTGGTGCTGCTACTACCCACATTCTGGAGCTGAGTCTTTTGTTTGGAACCCTTCTGTAGCCCCGTTATTGTTGGGTCTAAATGTACACAGTCACTCAAAGGATGGAAAGGTTTGCAAATATTGTTTCTGAAACTTAAAGACAGGGAGGCACAATACGATGTCCTTTCCTTTCCACAAACACACTGAAGACACTGCCACTGACAGTTGACTTTAGAAAAACTGCAGTATTAGGGCCATTAACTAATTTGTGCCCAGTGTCTTTTGCCCGTCAAAATATGCAGATTCAGAAAAAAGATTCTCCAGTGTAAAACATAAGTTGACAAACTACTATGCAATTATATCCCCCACCCTTTCCCGCTTGGAGATTAAACAACACATTTCAGGCCCCAGCTCTGAAGCCATGTCTCGGGTTTCTTTTCCTGGAATCTACTGTGGACCAATCTATCCTTTAGAGTGTGACACTTCCTGAATGCAACAATGGGGAAATGTTTTTATTCCTTTCAAAGATTCATCTCTCTCTAGTATGTCCCAGTTTTCTTTGATTACTTTTTTAATCTGATGGGCCATAGGTCCATATTTTCCTTTAAATATGAACCTATGGCCCATCAGATTAAAAATCAGCCTGAACATGGCTTCAGAGCTGGGGCCCTAAGGGTAACCGCAGATGTGGCCATTGTTCCTGCTGTAAATTTAATCCTCAGTGGGACACCCTTAATTTTGGAGGAATCCAACATAAGGTTAATACCCTTATAACCTGTAAGAGCAAATATGTTGTCTATCTGTTGAAATGTACATGCGGTAGGTTCTACATAGGGAAAACAATTAGATGTCTCCAAGAAAGGATTAGGGAACACATCAACTCACTTGCCACAGGAAAGGGTTGCCCACGTGTCATCGAACATATGAGACAAGAACATGGAGGACGTGATCAAACATAAAGTTTTGCTGGCATTGAAGTAATACGTTGTCCACCACAAGGGGGTGATAGACACAAAGAACTGCTAAGGAGAGAGAGTAAGTGGATCCTGCGCGCAGGCACAATGGGTCCGTTGGGACTCAATGAAAAAATTGATATGGGAGTCTTTTTGTAAATATTCACTGTCCATGACTTGATTGTTGCTAACTAATTTTGTATTTTATGTTATATGTCTTTCACGTAGTGATGCAGCTTTCCTCAGTGACGCACAGGTAGGCGCCGGGTAAGCGCAATGCCTGGGCAGCGCAGAAGGAAGCACGTCATAGCAGACCTTTAAAAGCAGGTGCATGCACACCGCTTGATCACAGGCCCGACAAAGCCCTCAGGTGCGAAATGGCTGTCGCCTCATTCTGCTGATACACACATGTATGTAGTCTGCTCCCTACCTTTTACCACGTTGGAATAAAGCCATCTATGCAAATACCGGTGAGTGCTGCCCTGGTCTTCTATTTTACAATCAGGGTAATCCCCACCCCTCCCCACTTCCCCTTGGGGTCATGTGATCATCCTTCTTCTTCCTCTCTAGTGCCGTGCGCCACTTTACTAGACTCATCTGAAACCTAAAGGTACAGATTCATCCGGAAGCCAACATTTTCTGAAGTTCATGATGAACCTACTTTGTTACAAACTGGTTCGCTCATCCTTAATTCAGACCCTTTGCTATGACACTAAAAATTTAGCCGTTGGGCCTCCCATTTCTCTTGATCATCTTTGATATGTTTATCCACCTACACACCTGTGCTAAATTCAGTTGATTAGACATGATTTCAGAAGACAGACCCCTGTTGAAATAAGAGCTCACCGCTGACAATGCATATCAGACTAAAAAACAAGCCATGAGGAGGAAAGCATTGTCAATAAAGATAAGAGACATAATTGTGTGGAGGTATAGATCTTGACAAGAGTTTAAAACATTTCTGCTGCATTGAAAGTTGCCAAGAGTCCAGTGGCTTCATAGTCCTTAAATGGAAGAAGTTTCGAACAACCAGGACTCTTGCTACAGCTGGCGGCCTCTCCAAACTAAGTAATTGTTGGCCTTCGGAGGCCTTCGTAAGAGAGTTGACCAAGGACCTAATTGTCACTCTGGCTGAGATTCAAAGATCCTGTGTGCAGATGGGAGAAACTTCGAGAAGGTAAGCATCGCTGCAGAACTCCACCAATCTGGACTTTATAGCAGAGTGGCAAGAAAGAAGCCTCTCCCGAGTAAAAGACACATGAAAGCCGACCTGCAGTTTGCAAAAAAGCACTTAAAGGACTCTTAGACTGCGAGAAACAAAATTCTTTGGTCTGCTGAAACCAAGATTGAACTTTTTGCCTTCAATTTTAAGCACCATGTCTGGAGGACAGTTCTCCAGTTCCAGTTCTTCTTCGAGGACTTTTTAGTTTCTCAAAATCCATTATATACCAATTTCTAGAGCAATTGGACCATAGAGGATTCGGGTATAATCAATTTGGGTCTGGATCAACTTTAAAAAAAAAATTTGCTGAATCAGACACGAAATTACTTTCAAGAAATTTGCACATCTCGAGCATGTCAATGCAATACAATAGTTTTTCTTTTTCAATAAATTAGCAAAGATTTCTAAGATTCTGTCATCACTGTATCATTATGGAGTACTTAGTGAATGATGGGAAACAACTTGATTTTTAGCACACTCACAAAATAAAAAAATGTAAAAACACACTTTCCAGATGCATTGCATTTCTAGAACTTAATCCCCATAGCCTTTATTTTTCTTAAATAATTATGTAAATCAGGGTAATAATGTGCACAAGATAAGTATTTTGACACTTAAGACAAAATGACCACATGAGCTGTCTCTATGGTTTCCTACCATATTTATCATAATGGAATAGAAATAAATCAATAGGATCTGTTAGCAGCAGCTAGTCTTTTTGTTTCTAGCTTGCAATGGATTTTATTCACCATGTAGAATAAAATTAACTGCAATTATTTAATGAAGATGCTAGATTTTACATAAACAACTACATAGCCAATGCTAATGAACGCTAAGGTGTTACTTTCACATTGAATGTTAACTTATTTGAGTGAACTAATCTTTTACAATGTGGAAAGGTCTTCATTGACACTGATAGATTCATGAATTCTTTGCTACGTGTCTGTAAATGTCATCAAATCATTTAATTATAAAGTTATGAACATGACCCAGCTACATGGCAGCAAAGGTGTTTTAGGCTTTGACAAATGCCATTGCATATATAAGACTTGAAAAGATAACTATCTATTTTAAGCAATTTCTTCAGCACTTTTGCAATGTCATGGAATGACAAAGGGGATTTAAACAAACCAGGTTATACTGGTAACAAATGTCCATGCACTTGTCATGCACTTACCAATCCACACTCCCGTGGCAAGCCTGACCTCTCTATGGTGTTGCGTGTGGCTGGTCAGCCTATCAGGGAGCATGGATGCTGCCTGTTTGTTACCTGTGCTCTGACTGCTGATTTTGTCTCTGACGTTACATTCTAGTTTTGACCCTGCTTGGTATTTGACTTTCTCTGCATTTGTCTCTCTCTTGGTTCTGGTGTTACTCTCTGTTTATGACCTCTTCTGACTACCCCTTTACCCTCAGACTACGTCCTGTGCACTCAGCCAGATTAGGGACTTTCATCCCAGTTGGGGACCGCTTTTACAGTGGATCATTCAAGTAGGTAGTTACAGTATCTTACAAAAGTGAGTACACCCCACATTTTTGAAAATATTTCATTATATCTTTTCATGGGACAACACTGAAGATATGACACTTTCATAGAATGTAAAGTAGTCAGTGTACAGCTTGTATGACAGTGTAAATTTTGGTGTGCCCTCAAAATAACTCCACACACAGCCATTAATGTCTAAACAGCTGGCAACAAAATTGAGTACACCCCTAAGTGAAAATGGCCAAGTTGGGCACTGCACAGTAATACACTCCTATGATCTATACGAGTGAACTACTGTACTGTGGCGGCAGCAGGAAACGCACGGCGTCATAGGAACGAATGACGCCGTGCGCTCCTGCAGTAAGCTGAGTGCCAGTCCGGTATCACACGGTCCGTGTTCCACGGAAGTGTGAATGCAGCCTTATTGTAAAATATACTGTTTGCTGTGCATATCATTCCAGATACTGTTACTCTTATCTAGTTTTAGTCTTATGTGTTTTCTGTATATACCATGGGGGACATTTATGAAGACCAGCAATTTAGATGCTGGTCTTTGTCCCTCCTGTGCTGGCAGTTCATCTGCCGGGGCCTCTACATAACTTAGGAGTATCTACCGCCAGCCTAAATCTACGCCAGCTCCCTAAAACAAGCGTACAAAATGAAAAATGAGACGTTCTGGCCTGCCCGCCCCCTTCTTCGACCACGCCACGCTCCCTTTTTAAGATCTGGCATAAGTGACGGAAAAGGAGAAAGTCGCAGATTGTGGTGCAAATAACCTTTGCGCCACAATCTGCGACAGATATACGCCAAAAAGTGGCAAATATCTGTTCATAAATGACCCCCATAAGAAACGCATTTCAAAAAAAACCACCTGCCCGCACTTAGGGACAGATATTACCCCCAGTGGTATCATAGCCCGAGTCCTGATTCCAGGTCCAGAGGTGTGTCGATAGCATTTCACAAATCCTTTCAAGGGGACATCCTAGACGTCCGGGCGGATGGAGAGGGGCGCTACATTTTCATTAAATTGAAAATGCAGGGAACTGTGTTCACTGTGGTCAACTGGTACTTGCCTAATCATAAGCAGATTTCTTTTTGCAGAAACTACTTAGATCAACTAACCGACTTTGCAGAGGGTAGGATGTTGGTCGGAGGGGACTTCAACTTCACCATGGACCCTACGGTAGATTCTACCGCCCTCCCTGCCTATACGTCGAGCAGACAGCTGAGATCCCTTCGTTCTCATCTTCACGCTCTTCAACTTGTCGATGTCTGGAGGATACTGCAGCCCCAAGGTAGAGACTACACATTCTATTCTACACCACATAAATCCTATAGTCGCATTGATCTATTCCTTACTAGCCACCACATTTTAGCCTGGAGTCCGGAAGCCACTATTGGGGATATCCTATTCTCAGATCATGCCCCTGTATATTTGTCTTTTGTGATGCCGGACACGGCCTTTAAACCCTGGAATTGGAGACTGAATGATAACCTTCTAAAAGATGCCCTTTGCTCAACTGATATACACCAAACTATTAAGAACTTCCTATCCGACCACTCCTCGGATACTACTCCCATCCCAACACAATGGGAGGCATTAAAATGCGTCCTCAGAGGTGTATTTATCAAACATGGAACTAGGCTTAAGAAAGAACGGGCATATAAACTGTCTTCTCTACTTACTCAAGCCCACACCCTCGAATTACGTCATAAACAAACCTTAGCCCCAGAAGTTTATGTTGAATTATTGAAGATTAGGGACACTATTAAGTCATTAATAGACCAAAAATACAAAAGATTTCTGGACAGGGGGAGGAGATTCTTTTATGAATATTCAAACAAATGTGGGAGGCCCCTCGCCCGGGCGATTCACCCTAGAACCACCCAGACCTTTATTCCCCACATCCGGAATTCAGGTGGCCGTCTGACACACAATCCGGTGGAAATATTGGAAGAGTTCCGCTCGTATTATTCCAGTCTTTATAATATTAAAGGCCAATACTCTGACCTTTCCCCAGCGGCACTACGAGACCGTATCGACAAATACGTGGCTGATACAGCTTTGCCCACTATAAATGATACTGATAGGGAGGCGTTAGAAACTGATTTTACCGACTCAGAGATATTCCGCACAATTCAAGACTCTCCTTCGGGGAAATGTCCAGGGCCTGATGGCTTCACACCGGCCTTTTTTAAACATTTTAAAGATGTCCTATCCCCAGTCATGACGAAAGTATTTAATAGTATAACTGCGGACTCCGGTTTTGTATCCCAATCTTTAGAAGCTAACATATGTGTGCTCCCTAAACCAGGGAAGGACCACTCCCTCACCTCGAACTATAGGCCTATCTCCTTATTAAATATAGATATTAAGATATACGCTAAATTGCTTGCTGAACGACTGTCCCCATTACTCCCTGGGATTATCAATTCGGATCAGGTCGGATTTGTCAGGGGTAGGGAAGCACGGGATAATACTCTGAAGACCCTACTGCTAACCGGTTCGGCGATGCGCACCAATTCCCCACTCTGCTTATTATCCATCGACGCTGAAAAGGCCTTTGATAGAGTGCAATGGCAATTCCTGGACTCCTCCCTGTTACAAATTGGACTGGGCTCAAAATTTCTCAATAGAATTAAAGCGTTATATTCTACCCCTACGGCCAAGGTTCGAGCTAACGGTCTATTGTCTCGTTCGTTCCCTATCCTTAACGGCACGAGACAAGGATGTCCCCTGTCCCCCTGTTATATGTCATAACTATGGAACATCTAGCAGTAGCAATAAGACAGAACCCTTCCATACAGGGCATCACTATCGATGATTCCCAATATAAAACTGCGTTATACGCCGACGACCTTTGCTTTATATCTCTCAACCACGTATCTCTATTCCTTCTATCTTGAAGGAGTTTGACCGTTCGGCCACCTCAGCAACTTTAAAGTAAATTACTCTAAATCAGAAATTCTTAACGTATCTGTCCCTCAGACCGAATTTTCAGATATACTCACTTCCTTCCCGTTTCGGCATCAACCTTCCTCCTTGAAATACCTAGGTGTCCAGATCCCGACAGATGTTAAACTCCTTTACTCACTGAACTACTTACCCCTATTGGACCGCACTATAAAAGACCTGAACAATTACAATACAAAGGGGTTGTCATGGTTCGGTAGGATGAATGTCCTAAAAATGGACATTCTACCTAAATTCTTATATCTGTTCCAGACGGTTCCATTGAACCCACCTTCCACCTTTTTCCGCACATTAAATTCCAAACTTCTCAAATTTATTTGGGGCTCTCTACACCCTAGAATAGGTCTCTCCACCTTGCATAGAAACAAATCCGATGGCGGGGCTGGTCTTCCGGACTTCAGGCTATATCACTCAGCGGCCATGCTGACCAGAATTGTGGATTGGCACTTTTATTGCAACACTAAACAATGGGTACGGCTGGAACAGTACATGTACCCTTCTTCACTTAAACATGCCCCGTGGATTGACCCCGGAGGACGTCCACGACTACACACACTTAATATACTGACCAGTCAAACCTTACACATGTGGGATTCTCTTACTAAAAGAGGTATTGGCTCCAGGAGACATAGTCCCCTCACGCCAATTTTTCACAATCCCCTATTCGTAGCTAGCAATAACAAGATGTCTTTCCTGGGGTTGCAAGCTTCCACAGACCCTCGATTTTATCATATACTAGCGAATGCCCCACTAGCTTCATTTTCAGACCTTAAGGCAAGGAATCCCAACATCAGCCTATCTTGGCTCGAATATCAACAGTTAAAATCCTACATAAATGCCAGAGGGGAACAGGGCTTTTTAGCTCTGCTCCGTCTGAATTGGAAAAACTATTCTTGCTGACGTCCCCTCCGACCCACCTGATTTCTGCATTATATCGTTGTTTACTAGAAGATTCCTACAAGGGTTCCCCTGGGTTTTTAAATGGGTGGGAACAGGAATTAGGGGTTCATTTCACGCAGATGGAAGTGCAAAAGGCTTTTATCTTTACCCATAAGCTGTCAATGGCATGTTCTGCTCAGGAAAAAAATTATAAAATTCTGACCCGCTGGTATCGTTACCCAACCCGGTTGCATAGGATTTTCCCCACAGTACCCGACACGTGTTGGCGTTGTGGCCGAGAGAAAGGCACGATGCTACACATTTGGTGGGAGTGTTGTAAAGTTAAACCATTCTGGGATAAGATCTTTACGATTTACAGACATATTACAAAGAAAACGGTTTCCCAAACCCCACAGGTCGCGCTCCTCTCCATCTTGCCGGGCACTATCGCCCTTCAGAAGAAGAGTATATTGCGATTTTGTATTACAGCAGCTCGTTCAGTGATTCCCCGACATTGGAGAACTACTCATGAGCCTACCATTGGAGAATGGTACCAAGAAATGTTACACATCGCCAGAATGGAGGAAATTTCAGCAGAAAATGCTGGTTTATCGTTTAAATTCCATCACATCTGGTCTGACTGGTTGGACTTTCAACAGTCGCCGGATCTGACCTCTGTGCTATCTACTTGACTGATGGTCTTCGCTAAGACACTGTGATAACCTTACCCTCTGACTTTCCCGTACCCGCCCTCTCTCCCCCTTCATCTTTATATCTACTCGCTCTTTTACTTCTTTTCTTTTAATCTCTACATTACTTTTATCTACTGCGATGTTGTTTGAGCTATACATTCTTGTACAAATGACCCATTGGGGTTTTGCCCAAACGGAGACGCTCCCTTTTTTTTTTTTATATCAGAATTGCTACATTAGCCGTGTACTTGTACATTGCATGCATGTCTTCTCCTTGGATTGCATGATCCTCAACTGCTAAATGGACTTATATCTCCACATATGTTTACATGTACCAAATGTAAGCTCACGTTTCTTTGCTATACCTTGCTTATATAAAAATTTCAATAAAACAGTTTAAACATAAATGACCCCCATGATCTGTAGTTAGTGTTGAGCAATATACCGGTATGTGCGATATTCCGCAATATTTTAGTGACGTCACACTTAGGGGGTTGGCAGTTTGCTGCGGGGAACGGGGCCTTTGGCTCCCATCCCCACCATTCAGCCCCACAGGCCTTAGGCCGCTAGGTTTGAAGCCTATGAAGTGGTATATTGGCACAGGTGGTCACAATGATGTTCATGGGCAGCGCGATGACATAATAACGTGACCATGTCAGCACGCAGCCTGTGACCCCTCTGTGACTTGCATCGCAGACGGACACAGTTGAGTATAATGTTTTTTTTTTTAATATATATATATATATATATCTTTGGCAGTACTGGGGGAAATACTGGGTGGGGGGAGCATTATATATGGGGACATTATACTAGAGAGGGGAGAGCATTGTATATGGGAGCATTATTCCACTGGGGGGAGAGAATTATACGTGGGGGTATTAAACTAGAGGGAGGAGAGACATATATATGAGGGCATTATACTGTAGGGTGGAGAGCATTATATATGGGGGCATTATGTTATAAGAGGGGGAGCATTATATATGGAGGGTCCTACTACTAATGGGTTTGCTATTGGGAGTACTGTAGAGGGCACTATTACTATGGAAGGATTATCTGTATGGCTCTATTATTTCTGCAGTATAGTATATGTGGATATTGGGGAGCACAGCGTGCACAGTATTGGAGATAGCAGCAGGATGACAATGTTGGGGCAGCAGAAGGGGAAGATGATAGAAAAGTGAGGAATATAAGATGTCTGTGTGTCAAACTCTGCAGAGATGAGATGTGGTTGAAAGAAGTCATCGTTACGGTCTGATCTCTGAATGGAGAAGATGTGGCTAATAGCCATCAACCCAAACATACTATAAAAAGTGTTCCAGTAGGGGAATTTATACGTGCCCGCAGAAATTGTAGCACATTGATTGCCTATGAACAAGAATGTAGGATTATAAGTTCTCGTCTGAAAGCCCGAGATTATCCACAGTGGATGCTAGACAGGGTTTATAAAATAGGATCCAGCAAAAATAGATATGATCTGCTCTTCAAAAATAAAACACATTTCCCTAATGAAACAAAAGAAAAAAATACAAAAGATGTTATATTCCTATCATCTAGAAATGCAGATCACCTTCCCACTCTTGTTCTTGCGTACAGTCGACAATTTAATGAAATCAGCTCAATTGTAAAAAATTGCATACCCATCTTATTTGAAAATGAGGTTCTCCATGATATTTTAAGAGAAGGTTGTCGAATTGTGTCTAGACGAGCTCCCACCCTAACTACACGCTTGTCCCCTTCCCTCTACACCACAGAAAAACGCACTTCTAAAACCTAGATGTGCTACACAGGATTCACACGGTGCGGCAGTTCTAGATGTAAAACCTGCAGCTATGCGATTCCTATTAAGGAGTTCCACAATGCAGACCATATAGAGACATTCACAATAAAAAATTATATTAACTGCAACAGCGAAGGTGTAGTGTACATCATCACATGTACCATCTGTGATATGATGTATGTAGGCAGCACATCTCGCAAGCTAAAAACCAGAGTGTTGGAACATCTTACTAGCCCCTCAGCCCTCAACATTTCCAATGCAGCAAGACACTTTATTGCGGTTCACAACCGCAAGGTGCAATCTTTCAAAGTATTTGCAATAGAATGGGTCAAAAAACCAATAAGAGGAGGAGACCACAAGAAACAAATCCTATTGCGGGAAGCATATTGGATTTTAAAACTCAATGCCAGAGTACCCAATGGTCTAAACTTATGCAGGGAACTCATGTCTTGTATGTTTAGACAACAGTTCACACTATGCGATTTTTCAGCCATGTTCCTGAAGTACTATTTGGTTTTATTTTAACACTGTTTATACTAGGTTTTAGTGTTGATTGCTGCAAGACAGACAGATATTGGAACGGTATCATATTTATTGTCTTGACACACAACCATGTATACATATATACTTTTTATTTTACTGTGTTGATTTTGTACTTGTAGTACGACCAGTGGGTGAAACACTCAGGTGCAGATAGTTGTGAATCAGGCTGGGTTCCTCCCTGACCAGATGGGATGGGGGCAGCACCCAGCCAGTATAACCTGTACATATATTCCTGCAGTTTGTCTCACCTACTGTTACGACTAAGGACTTTACAGTCCGAAACGCGTCAATTTTACCGCTGTACAGTGTGTGTGTACAATCCTTGTTGCCACGTTAATAAAAGGAAGAAATTGCACCAGACAATCCAGCAGTGCCGGACATCCTTTTTTCTTGAAACTACTTTTCAGATGCTTTTCTGAACGACCGTGCACGCTGAAATCGACATATGGGTGAGCTGGAAATTTTCTTTGAATGACCAAGTAACCATATTTTCAGTCCTCATCCGGACAGTGGGGCCTCATTACATGGTGTGGGAAAGTGGGCCCACAAGGAAACATTACTATAATGCATGGCGGCAACACAGAGATATTTTACTGTGCAAGACCCATACAGTAGGTCAACTTTTGGCCCCATATATTATAATTACTACCTGTGGCCCACATACAGTTTAATTTCTCCTTGTGGCCCCCATACAGTTGAATTTCTCCTTGTGGCCCCCATACTATAAGGGCAATAAGGAGACATTACTGTATACTATATGGGGCAACAAGGAGACATTAAACTGTATGTGGGCTATAAATTGTAGCCCCCATATGATATAATGTCTCCTTGTTGCCCCATACAAGTGTTTTTTCTTCGAAATGACTATTTATCCCAATATATTGTTAATGCAATAAATTTCTTAATATCATTATCGTGGGAATATTTTTGATATCGCCCAACCCTATCTATAGTTAGCATTTGCTGTGTTTGAGATTGGTCTGTTGCTGTGCTGTTCTGTTGTCCTGGCTGAATTGCTGGGTTAAATTCAGTTAGGCTAGATTCACACATCCGTTAAACCCAGACATGACCAGTCCGTGGTAACCAGGACTGGATTTCTTCTTTACAGCAGGAGCGCGGCGTCATTGGTTGCTATGACGCCGCTGCTGCCTGCCGCTGCAGTACAGTAATACACTGGTATAGATCATACCAATGTATTACTGTCCCGCAGCGGCGGCAGGGAGTGCACAGCATCATAGCAACCAATGA
The DNA here is from genome assembly GCA_033119425.1 of Bufotes viridis. Lineage (NCBI taxonomy): Eukaryota > Metazoa > Chordata > Amphibia > Anura > Bufonidae > Bufotes > Bufotes viridis. The sequence goes on along the minus strand of CM065591.1, from coordinate 231,934,662 downwards.
CGCCGTGCGCTCCTGCTGTAAAGAAGAAATTTAGTCCTGGTTACCACGGACTGGTCACGTCCGGGTTTAACGGACGTGTGCATCTAGCCTTAAGGTCCATTCAATATTGCACCATTTCTGTTCACTCATTAATGCTGTATCTTGTTGTCCGTCAGTATGGATACATGATTCATATATGTGGTTCTGCAACAATTCAGTTGTATTGCAGACCTGCTGTAATTTCTGTGGAGTACCATGAACAACAGTTATCACATGGGAAAGGTGCCTGCTATAGGTAAAGTCCAGTTCATAAAGTAGCTGAGAAAGTTGCATTTGAAGTTGACAGGAGACACTTGAGCCAACCCAAAGGATACAGTCAGGTTACTAAAGAGCTTTACAGCAGACTGCTGGAATTGAGGTGAGGAGTTATCAGACATCAGAAGAACACATGGTCACCAAACATATATCATAGTAAGGAAAAATCTGCTGTAGGTAGATCTTCTAAAAGCAAGCCCGGATCTGCAAGCAAAGAGTGGACAAAATCCTAAGAAGTCTATCTAGTGTGGCCAGAGATAAAGTCAGCATCATATGCTTGGTTACTATTAGTAACACTGTGTGTTCATCTTTTACTCCTCCGGGCAATTTTATTTATTTCTCCAATTTATGACATGTTTCACTGTTATCTCAGCAAATGTTAGCCACATGTTTCCTAATTTCCATGAGCAAGTGGGTCCAAAGGCTGCCTGGATATCTAAGGCCTCTTTCACACAAACGTTTTTTTTGTGAGTGTACGGGCCGTTTTTTGCGTTCCGTATACGGTCCATTTACGGAACCATTCATTTCAATGGGTCCACAAAAAAAAGGTACTCCATATGCATTCCATTTCCGGATTTCCGTTCCGTTCAAGGATAGAACATGTCCTATTATCGTCCGCATCACGGACAAGGAAATTACTGATCTATTAGGGGCCAGATGTTCCATTCCGCAAAAAACGGAATGCACACGGATGTCACCCATTTTTTTTGCGGATCCTTTTTTTGTGGACTGCAAAACCATACGGTTGTGTGAAAGAGGCCTAAGAAGCCCTGCTGCTGCCATGACCATGGCTTACTTAGTGATGAAGAGTGTTATTATATTAGATAGTAAAGATCAAACCTATAATGATTAGACAGTAAGTCTGGCTGTTCATGACAGCTAAAGATCTTGTTAGATTTACACAAGCACCACTCCAGTATGTAGGTATGCACCCCCAATCCATAGATGCATGCCTTACATAATCGGTTCTGCATCCACCAGGTAAAGGGGGACATTTGCAGCTATTTCCTTATTTTTGTGTTTTCTGCAATGGAACAACATAGGCTTGAATCTGAACTAATGATAACATTGATACAAATTATACGCAATAAATTACATAGAAGCAATCCATTAACAGAACCTCATGAAATTGTTTTGTTATCCTTTAAAAAGTGTAAAACACAATTTTTTGATAGTTCTAATATAACAGGATAGAATTGAATCACTGAAAGTCTGTTATTCAGTTACAAGAAGAGGTATTTGTTCGAGGCATTTACAAGACTGAGTAAAATAGACAGGAATCTGATCCATGGCCTTTCAGGCATTTATTGGAGAGATAGATGGATGTTAAACTATTGTAGTTCTTTCCTAGCAGTGTTACAGCCATTACAACTGTGCACAATTGTAGGTAACTACAAGATGGAGGAAATAACAAAAAGATAATTTCTGAATAAAGCCACATCAATTGTGTTTCTAATGAAACTAGCAAGAGAACGATTATCTTTGCTTAGCTATAATTACACATAATGTACTAATTAGAGCACCGGGAGCAGTAGATTACTGGACATTATTATTGAAGATTAGTGGGCATTAGATTTGAAACAAGACAGAACTCTATAACATGCAATTTATCTGGCAGGTTTATATATATATATATATATATATATCAGGGATCTGCAACCTTAGGCACTCCAGCTGCTGTGAAACTACAACTACCAGCATGCACACTTACTCGGCAGTTCTTGCAACTCCCATGTAAGTGAAAGGAGGATTCTGGGAGTTGTAGTTTCAGAACAGCTGGAGTGCCGGAGGTTGATGTTCCCTTAGACATACAGTATGGCCGGATTGTTCAGGATAAAGGAAGAATGATGCACTTAACCGTTACAGAAGATGCTGGAAGTGGTTTCTACCAGTAACCATGCAAGGGTTTGCTCGTTTTATCATGTTCAGGAACACCTTCTGCAACACTAAGGCCCCTTTCACACGGGCGTGATTTCTGAGCGGGTGCAATGCGTGAAGTGAACGCATTGCACCCGCACTAAATCCGGACCCATTCATTTCAATGGGGCTGTGCACATGAGCGGTGATTTGCATGAGCCCCATAGAAGTGAATGAGGCTGCGGGAAAATTGCAAGCATCCGCAAGCAAGTGTGGATGCAGTGCGATTTTACCACGTGGTTGCTAGGAGACGATCGGGATGGGGACCCGATCTTTATTATTTTCCCTTATAACATAGTTATAAAGGAAAATATTAGCATTCTAAATACAGAATGCAAAGTAAAATGGGTAATTGAGGGTTAAAAATAAAAATAAAAGTAACTCACCCCCTCCAATTAAGTGCGTAGCTGCTGGTCTCCTGTTCTGTCTTCAGCTGGGGAGGGGGGGGGGGGTAAAGGACCTTCCGTGACATCACTGAGTCACATGGGTCACATGGTCCAATCACATGCTTCAATCACCATTGTTATGGGAGCAAGTACGCTGTCATGATGTCATGGAAGGTCCTTTTCTTTTAACCACTTCCAGACTGGGCCATTTGCCCACATCTGACGTGTTACTTTATGTGGTAATTACTTTGGAACACTTTGATTTATCCAAGCGATTCTGAGATTGTTTTCTCGTGAGATTGTTTTCTCGTGACAGTGGTAAATTTGAGTCAATATATTTCACTTTTATTTATAAATTAATACTAAATTTGCCAAAAATTTTGAAAAATTCGCAATTTTCTAAATTTCTATTTCTCTGCTTTTAAAACAGAAAGTGATACCTCATAAAATATTTATTACTTAACATTCCCAATATGTCTACTTTATGTTGGCATCAGTTTGTAAACGTCATTTCATTTTTTTAGGACTTTAGAAGGCTTAGAATTTTAGAAGCAATTCTTAAAACTTTTAAGAAAATTTGCAAAACCCACTTTTTAAGGACCAGTTCAGATCTGAAGTCCCTTTGTGGGGCTTACATGGTGGAAAACCCCCATATATGACCCCATTTTAGAAACTACACCCCCTCAAGGAAAATGGAGATTACATTTCTAAATTTTGTGAGGTAAGGTAACTAAAAAATGGCTGTTTTGGCACTGTTTTTATTTCTTATTTTTACAACATTCATCTGTCAGGGTAGATCACGAGCTATTTTTATACAGCAGGTTGTTATGGACGCAATTATATAAAATACGTGTACCTTCTTTATTTGTTTTTTCTTTTTCTGCCGATTGTCTTGTGCAGGGGCTCGTATTTCTGCAGGAAGAGTTGACGTTTTTATTGGTACCATTTTTCAGTACATATGGTTTTTTGATCATTCATTATTACACTTTATGGGGCACGGTGACCCAAAAATTGGTTGTTTTAGCACAGTTTTTATTTATTAATTTTTACAGCGTTCACCTGAGGGGTTAGGTCATGTGGCATTTTTATAGAGCAGATCATTATGGATGTTGCAATACCTAATATGTGTACTTTTTCTTATTTATTTAAGTTTTACACAAATAGCATTTTTGAAAAAAAAAAAAATATATGTTTAAGTATCTCCATAGTATGAGAGCTATAGCTTTTTCTATTTTTTGGCTGATTTTCTTAGATAGGGTCTCATTTTTTGCAGGATGAGGTGCCGGTTTAATTGGTACTATTTTTGGGGGGTATATACCTTTTTGATCACTTGTTGTTCCACTTTGTCATGTTAGGTGACAAAAAATTGCTTTTTTGGCACTGTTTTTATTTTTTATTTTTTTGATGGTATTCACCTGAGGGGTTAGGTCATGTGATTTTTTTATAGAGCCGGTTGTTATGGACGTGGTTATACCTAATATGTCTACTTTTTTTTATTTATTTCACTTTAACACAATAATAGCAGTTTTGAAGCAAAAAAAATCATATTTTAGTGTCTCGATTGTCTGAGAGTCATAGTTTTTTTATTTTTTGACTGATTGTCTTAGGTAGGGTCTCATTTTTTGCGGGATGAGGTGACGGTTTGATTGGTACTATTCTGGGGGAAATATGGCTTTTTGATCGCTTGGAGTTGCAATTTTTGTGATGTAAGGTGACAAAAATGGCTTTTTTGACACAGTTTTTATTAGTTTTTTTTATGGTGTTTATTGGATGGGGAGGGTCATGTGATATATTTATTTACCCGGTCGTTATGGACGTGTTAATACCAAATATGTCTATTTTATTTAATTTTTTATTTAATTTTTTTCTAAATTACTTAATTGGGGATTTATTTATTTATTAACTTTTTTTTTTTTTTTTTTTTTTTTTACAAAGCACTTTATTTTTTTTTATTTTACACTTTGCGTCCCCCATAAGGTCATACAAGACCTCTGGGGGACATTTAACTTCTTTTTTTTTCACTATTGATTTCTCCTGATGCTGGGGCTGACATAGTAGCCCCAGTTCAAGGGAAATACAGCCCCTAGAGAGGCTGTACAGCATAATACATTGCTGTACATCCTCAGTGCAGGGTTGATCGAGGTCTGTGAAAGACCCGGCAGCGCTTGCATTTATCCGGCCCCGGAGGTCACATGACCACCAGGCCGGGACAGGAAGCTGCCTGCTCTGCATACACAGCACTCAGTGAGTGCTGTGTACACAGCAGGCTACCCGCTCAGCAGCTGCACGATTAGCGTGCAGCTGGCATATTTGAGTGGACATTCTAAAACGTCCATTTAGAGATAAACAACCGCCCATAGGACATTTATATCCTATGGGCGGTCGGCAAGTGGTTAATGAGCCTGGGTGTTCATAGATCTCCAGACAAGGCATACTATAACTAAAAAAGGCTGGGCCCATTAGCAAATTTTTGATCACCCCCTAGAGCAGTTTCCTTGCAACTTCTCTCCCGTGGCTCAATCAGTCTTGTAAAAAATATATCAATGTAAAATTCTTAGTGCTGGACAGGAGGAGGAGCCAAGAGTTTATAGTACATTTGTCACCCTGGCTTTGTATGCCCTCTTAGTTCCCCATACAGTAGTTAATCCCCCTTAGTGCCCCACCCCACACTAAAATGCTCTCTAAGGGCCCCCTTCACTGTAGTTATCCCCCTGTGTGCACCCACACAGTAGTCATGCCCCCTTTATGCCCCCACGCCGTATTAATTCCCCTTTAGTGCCCCCTTTACAGTAGAATGCCCTTTTAGTGCATCCACACAGTAGAGTGTTTCCTTCTGCTCTGTTCTCAGTAGAATGCTACCTTAGTCTCCTCTTTGCTGGAGTTATGCCCCTTTTGTTCCCCCACACAGTAGTTATTCCCCCTTGGTGCTCCTTTAAAGTACAATGTCTCCCTTAGTGCCCCCACACAGTAGATACGCTCCCTTAGTGCCCCTTCTCAGTAAAATGTTCCCTTAGTGCCCCCTGCACAGTAGCTATGCCCACTGTGTGCCTCCACACAGTAGTTATTCTGATTCAGTGTCCCCTTCATAGTAGAATGCCCCCCTACTGCTCTCACACAGTAGTCATGCACTCAATAGGCCCCCACACAGTAAAATTGTCCCTTAGTCCTAAAACACAGTAAAATACACATCTAGTGCCCCCACAATGTAGTTTAGTCCCCTTACAGTAGTGAAGCCCCTGAAGTGGTTATAAAATAAAATAAATAATACATAGCCTTATTCCCTTAACGGATGGAGAACATTATGCGTTCCCTAGCAGCAGTGATTTCATTGTGCCTGCTGAGCAGAGCAGGAGGGTGCAAAAGAGTTCAATTTTTTGTGGTTCAACTTGTATTATTTTGAAATAACCTACTAGATTATTCTGATTTGAAGGAAACCTGAGATCCTGCTTTTCCATTTTTTATTATACCTATTACCTTATTACTTCTGTCATGTGTTTACCAAAGTGGCCCTTCTCCTGCTTTTGTGTAGCACGGTTGTCATGAAAAGCCACTTTATTCCATGGTCCCGATGCAAATTCCTCCTTTGCGGTCAAGGAGGCAGAACCTTCCCTACTAAAAATCATGCTCACCGCATTCTTGTCTTCTCCTCTTCCCCTTGATGGACCTTTTGGATCTGTGTCCATGTCATCTCCCCATGTTTCCTATTTTTGCACATGTTTAGACTGCCTCAGTCACGGGCAGAGAGCAGTACAGCAGGATGTACATCGCCTGGCATCACTGATTTTTGGTGCATGCACACCAGCCTATGTGCACTCCCGCAGTCCCAACCACCAGAGAGGACGGCGTCTTTTCCTACAGTGTGCAAGGATTGCTGAGTGGTCATAACTCCAGAATACAAGCAGTGTATAATATGATGGAAAAATCAATCAAGCCAGCAATATGGACAATCGCAATACATTAATAAGTGTCTTGCATTAACTTGGTCATGATAAATGCAATTTGCTGAAGCGAGACAGTCCTTTTGAACGGTCCTGTTTTGAAGACACTACGGAGAGGGTTGATTTATCAATGTTGGGAGGTAGCCTCTATGTTCTACATATAATATACACTCCATTAAGTCACAATTTATTGCTAGTCCAACTAGTGGCATCCCTTACTAACATATACCATATAGTGCCCAATGAATACAATCAGTACCCAAAAATACCATTGCCATTAAGAGACAACCAAACAAAAACTGTCCAATAAATAAGCTGTGGAATATAATTTCATCTTCTGCAGGTGCCTTTCCATACAGTTAGGCACTAAGTGAGTAATTAAGTGTGAAAGCTCCAGGGACCAGGCACATTAGAGTCAGTGGTATCAGAGAACTATGAAAACCTAAAAAAAAATTGCTGAAAACAATTTTTAATGGCTTGACAAAAGAAAACAGCTCATTTTTATATATTTACAGGTGATTTCTGGACTGGAGGGATAGATTACTAAATGTGCTCCATCATAACTACTGAATAAATGCAAACTTACAAAAACTTTTATACCAATTTTCTAGTACATTTTAGAAGCATGCTACATGCTGCATAAAAATAACAAAAAGCCTCAGGCAAATAATGCTTTAATACGAACACTACTAGCCTGATTATTTAAAATAGGCCAAAGTATTACATGACTGACCATGCAGTTCAGAGGACCAGATCAGGACTCAGCCGGTAACACGGTTCTCCAATCCAGTTTTAATTTTAACAAACAAATCTGGAGAACTGGAGGGAACTGGCTGAATCCCATGCCTGAGTGTATTCTGGTAATAAAGCAATTTGGCTTCTTTCAGCAACAGGAAAACATTACCCCATTTTGTTTTGATAATGAGGGTCTAAAAGCATCTAGTAAGTATCAAATTGCTTTATGTGAATGATAACCCTGTCATTACATAAGCATGAAATCATAGTTTGCATAGTTTGTGACTGAAGACCCAGTTATTCCTGACTCCTCCCCCCACTGAGATGATTAGTCATCATGGCCAATGTTATTGTCATCATCATCAGTCCCCTGCTTTTTCTCCACCTCGAGTTTTCCTCCTTCAGTGGTAGCTCCTCATTATCCTCCATTGGACTTTCTCCATGTTGGTCCCCAAGAGCTACAGGGTGGCCAGCAAGCTGTTCTTCTTCCACTGTTGCTGTTGCATTAGCATGAGCGTCTGCTCTAAGATAAATATCAGATGAATTTCATGGTTGATGCTACAGTTGTCCCTACTGACAAATCCAGTGGCCTCTTCGAGGGGCTTGAGTATGCAAAATGAGCTCTGATGAGCTGCCACTGCCTGACTTCAAAACAACACATGCTCCCTGCTGGGGTCGTCTGGTGCATGATTAAATCATTCAGAGCTTGAATGTTGCAGATCAAGCTGGGCAATGGTACACATTTCTGTCGCTGTGAGTCCAGAGTCCGGGGTTCTTTGCCACATAAGAATGGCTGTATAGCAGGGATGCCTTTTTTGGAGAAATAATGTCGGAAAGGGATCTTACAGCAAGGCTAAGTGCACTTGATTTAATTCTATAATGCAAAAAAAATGTGAAATTGCTCAGTGTATAGATTATGGTGGAACAGGCACTCTATCACCCACAGTTGTCGGTAGAAAATTAATATTTTATTTCAATTGTTGCTATAATTGCAACCACAGTAAAATTCCCTAAAAATAGTACAGAAGGTATATTAAAAAGCATATATTACAGATGCATGTAGATATATAGGATGCATTCAGGCTGGGTGTATTCCAACAGACACCTCCCAATAGGGGCTGTGTGTGTGGGAGTAGAGACAGCAGATTAGGTCCATTTAAATATTACAGATAATATCTTCAATAAACATATAAGAAAAGAAAAAAGTATAAATTATTAATTAAAAATTAAAAAAATTACAAAATACATAAGTAATAGACTAATGGTCCTGCGAAGTCCTGGAATTATAGGATATTAGAACATAAATCCATGTATTCTATGTAGTAGGTGTGGATGGCACCGAATATAGGCTGGGATAGTGAACAGTGTTCCAATAATCCTCCTTTATGTGGGAGTCATATCATGCCACCTTTCTGCATAGTGCAAAAAACAAGATAGAGTACATCAGGTTATAGGGTACAAAGACACTATAGGGCTAATTGATCAGTAAGATCTGCTGTAACCCAATATGACCTGATCTGTATCTGTTTTAGTGGTATTAGCAATTTCAAATAGTCCGTTAATTGGTGCCACTTAGTATAATGTACGATTATGTAGATACTCCTCCTTAGCCAACAAGATTGTGGCTTGTAGAGATAGTGTCAACAGTAGTCAATTGGTTCAGTGGAACATGAGCACCAAGGTCCACTAGTTTAGTGGGGTGAGCTGCTATCTACAAACTAAATTGCTCAGTGTATGCAGCAGAATGCAGTTGGGGGTGCTGACTATGAACTGTAGAAACTAGAGGTTTTGAAAACACAAACGCTGTCTTTGTCTATTGTGGGGAGCCGCTCTGGTAGATAGCAGTGCGGGTGCAGTATAGAGGCAAAACGGAGTCCAGAAAGTGTAGCAAACAGTGTTTAATTCACACTTGTAGCAAATACACAGCAAACAGTCACTTGGTGTTAATTCACACCCATCAGAAAACGTGCAGCAAAACGAAATAGTCCAAAACAGGTTCCAGTCACCTGGGAGGCTTTAGGTGCAGGTTCGCACCTGGCTGTCAGTCCAGCCGCAAGGCGATCGACCTCCGGCTTCCAGGCCGTCTGCACTCCTCCTTGCTTGGGGTCTTGCTTCCAGCCCAGAGAACTCCACACAGCACAGCATGGATCAGCACTCCCAAACTCAAGTGATTCCACAGCCTAACAGCAGCTCCAGGACAATCACACTCAGCTGCTGAGGAGGCTGCCTTTTAAAGGCCCGGATAAAGTCCGGCCTGGACCGTGGGGAATAGGCACCCACCCAACTCTTTGCCTACTCCCAGTAAGAGCCGGCCCGGATTGGCTTTGCAGCCAAACTAAAAAACAAGGTGTCAAACAGCACTAGCTGCTGCTGACACACGAAAACCCGGCTCTTACTTCACCGAGGCCAGGAACCTCGGTGACACGTACCTGCCATCGACCACGGTACCTTGCACCCTCTTACACTATTCATATACAGAAAAAAATAGATGCAGAGTTTTTTTTTTATGTAGAACTAGTTCCTAAGCTGAGAAGTAGCAGCTATATTTTGCCCAGTATGACAAGTCCCTCAATCCCTCAAACTTTTCCTGATCAAATTCAGTAAATTCTACAAATTATATTTCTCCCTATAGTGTCCCACTAATTAGTCACTTGTGTCTGCAATTGCTTTTTGTCAGACACTGCCAGACACATCCTTGTAGGTCAGAAGCTGAACAAAGCATGGGGGATTTTTCTGCTTCAGCATAAGGAGCTCTATACTTAGTGCCTCCTGTCTTTCAGCCTCTGAGCCAATGAGAGCCAATGAAACATGTATGGAGGGTTTGCTCATGGGCATCTTTTTACAGACAGGGTACCGCTATTTCACCTCTGGCATGGGCCAGTGCTTGCTAACTAACAGACCTATAGAATCTACCTCCTGATAGAAGTGTGTGTGTGTAACTTTATTGTGATTTCTCCCCCTTTCTCCTTCCCTGGCTTAGCAGTTAAAGAAAGGAGCAAGGGAGACCCCAGCAGTGAAAAAGGTCTCTCTCCATGCATAAGTTCTGATAGGAGTGTGTATGTGTGATCTGAGCCTACTTTTTCTCCCTTTCTTTCCCCCGTTTAGAGATGTAAGAAAGGAGTAAGGGAAGACCCTAGGAATGGAAGAGGTTACTCTCTACACCTACCTCCTGATAGCAGTTGCATGTGTGACCTCACATACATTCCTCCCCCTTTTCCTTCCCCCTCTTAGAGGTGTAAGAAAGGAGCAAGAGGCAATCCTGGCAGTGGAAGAGGTTTTTCTCCACAACTATGCATGACTGCTCATTAAAGTGACTATTCACAAAATAAGGTACTCTTCTACAAATTCTGAAGAATTCAATAGGTAGCCTGCAGCCAGACCCCATAGAGACCACTATACCTGTGATGTCTACCAGAATTTCATGTGCACTTTGAGCCAACACCTCACTCCAATACCCTATCAGATGGTAGACCTTCTGTACACTATAACATAGAGTGATAGCGGTATCCCGATAGTTTTAATGCATCACACTTGTATTTTCTTTTAGCATAAATAGTAAAAGTTAAATTTTATCTTAATAAGGGTGATCCTGTACAGGGACTAATTTTGTGTTATCAAACCTCTCATTCAGTTTTAATAACCGGAAATGCACCAGAAAGAAGGATTCCAGAATAGACCATACTGAATAGCAGCACATACAGACTTGACTATGACCTATGGAATCCAGACACACTTGATGGGAGCATAAAGACTCAAGGCATCAGCTCCAGTAACAAGGCAGGAAAAGCAAACAGGACCAACAAATAATGTTGCAAACATTATTGCACAGCCAAGGTCTGGAAAGAACTCAAGTTGAAAAAAGGATGGCTTCTACAAATGGATAATGCTCCTAAACACACCTCAAAATCCACATTAGACTACCTAAAAAGGTATAAGCTGAAGGTTTTACCATGGCCCTCACAGTGCTCTGATAGGAACATCATTGAAAATCTGTGGCCCTGGAAACTCACAGAACTGGAAGACTTTTGCAAGGCAAAATGGATGAAAATCCCTCAAAAAAGAACTGAAAGAATTGATGCTAAAAAGGGTGCTACTAGGAACTAACTATGCAGGGTGCCAAAACTTTTGCTTAGCAGAATGACCCAGCTTCACATGGGTCTATTTTGTCTATTTTATTTGTTGTTTGCATCTGTGATGAAAAGATATCCACAGGGGCCCCCATAACTGTGACATACACAGTGCTCCCATAACAGTGTCCTCCACAGTACCCCCATAATAGTCTCATTCACAGTGTTCCCATAAAAGTGCCATCCACAGTACCCCCATAAAGAGACATACACAGTGCTTCCATAACAGTGTCATCCACAGTGCTCCCATAATAGTGTAATCCACAGTGCCCCCATAACAGTGACATCCACAGTGCTTCTATAATAGAGACATACACAGTGCTCCCATAACAGTGTCCTCCACAGTGCTCCCATAATAGTGGCATTCAGAATAATGACCCCCAATGCCCCCCACACAGTATAATGACACCGCCAGACCGTGACCGGATAGAAGGGTATAAGAGGGTACAATACAGGGAATGACTAGGGGCACTGCACAGGGTGTGGTAAGAGGGCACAATGCAGGGTATAAGGGGGCACAATATGGGGTGAGGGGCACAGTATGGGGTGGGGGGCACAGTCACATGACCCTTTGATGTTAGAAGGTCCTTATGGTGAATGTGGTTTAGACACCACCATAATGAGAGGAAGAGGAATGACACAGGGGCCCGGGGCCATGGATGGACAGGAGGGGTGAACACAGCAAGTAGGTGGAAGGGGCTGAGGGTGATTCATATAAGAAGTAGTGGCAGGAGACAGGAGCTCTGGATACATGAGGGAGGAAAGGAGACAGCAGGGGCTCCTGAGATAGGACAGGATATGAGGGGGGAAGGTGTCATGGAGGCAAACTACTTAATGAAGCAGTAAAACAAATAGCATGAGGCTGCTTGTCTACTACAACATCCATCCGCACCTGGAAGAGTCCCTGTCCCACAGACAAAAGGCAGTCACAGTGCAGACTCACTACCCACTGACAAACTGTACTCCAGCCCTGCGATCTTCTCTCCTCACTGTCCTCAGGCAGCGCGTGTAGAGGGGGCATGTCTGAGTCTCTGCTGCAGCCTCATTTGACTGTCAGAGGGTCCTCGAGAAGGGGTACTGCGTAAGTGAAATGACAGCAGCTCCAGCAATGAGTTCTTCCATCTGTATCGATGGAAGTGCTCATAGCAGCTCAGTGGGCCCCCACAGAAGCAGTGGGCCCCGACAGCTGCCTGACCATGCCGGGTTCTAGCGTCGGGCATGCCTCTAGGTGTTAATCCAAGAAGGACATACATAACAACAAGTATAATATAATGACAAGAATAAAATATCCATGCGAGTAGTGCTGAGATGTAGAATAGCCCCCCCCCCTCCCCAGGTCTTAATTTTGCATGTTCACTTATTAGCACCTTTAACCTTCGCACTCTGCACTCTGACACTTGCACTTATACATGCACAAAAAATGTTTTTATATATATATATTTGTGCGTATTTATGTATTATGTATTATCACAGCTAAAAAAAAAAACTTTATACCCAGGTTATTTGTTATCTTTTATTATGTATTTCCGCTTTTGATATATTATGTATATCTCTTCTTCACTTTTTAATGATCTTTATGGATTGTATGGTATTTTATGGTACCCCTCACATGTTTGTATTTCTTTTTTTTTTTATAAATCTTTATTTACCTTTTCCTTGTATCAAATACAATATCATAATAACAGGAGAAATTAAGAATTCCCTTACGTCCTACCAGCAGCACAGATGGGGTTAACCACCCCCCATGGACTGGCAGGACCGGCGGAATGTTTAATGAGCCCAAGACTAATAACTCAATTTAACAATTATGTATCTCCTTAAAAGGAGGAAGTCAACCCCCAGCCCACTGTGTTTTTTTCTGTCCTCCTGGACAGGTGGACTAGGCGGTTTGTTCCCCCCTTTCTTATGGAAAGTGCGGGGAGCCTTTTTTCCGTTTGGGTAACAGCGTTGACCTTTTCCTAGGTACCTTGTCAGTTTGGCCGACAGCTTATTTGCTGCCGGCCCCGCGCAGTTGCGCCTGGCTGGGGTATTTTGGCAGCGTCCAGGATTCTCGGCCCCTGTGCGCCGCCATCTTCCGGAGGTGACGCGGGCACTCTCCTTTTGCATCACCTCCGGGTAATCTGGCCGGGATTTTTTCACGGGCACGATTTTTTTCATAGATGCGATTTTTTTTTTTTATACATCTTCCTTTCCTAAAATTGGTGTTGTTCCACTTGTGGTGTTTTTTTCCTCAGCTGCCTCCGGTCTGTTTTTCTACCTTTCCTGCGTAGATAGGTGGTTTACAAATGTTTTATTTGTCCCTTTTTTTCGCACAGTGATGTCTTCTCCGCGGGATTCGGAAGGCAGGAAAGTGGATTCCAAGAGGAAGCATCTATCCTGCTACCATTGCAGCAGTCAACGGTTATTGTAAGCTGATCATACCTGCACTCGTGAGATCGCAGAAGCTAAATAGCTTAAGGCTGGGCTAAGACCAGCTTGGGAGACCATTTGGGAATCCCTGGGTCTGTTGACTTAACCTACACCAGGTGTTACAGCTGCCGTTAGAGGTTTCTGACCTCTAGTGAACCTACGTTGCAGGATATGTATCAATGGCTCTGTTAAAGGAGTCATAGGCCTGCTGGATGGAAAGGCTTCCTATTCCTGCCCAGGCCCCTATGGAGACCTCTGTCCCGGTAGAGAGACCTTCTTGGTCTCCTTAGTTTCTTTCTCCTCGGATGAGGAGGAGCTGATGTTGTGTTTTCTCCCATGGAAAGACACAGAAGTTGCTCAAGTCCATCAGGTCGGGGGACCATGATGTTGACTGTGGGGAGCCTCCCGTTCCCGCTACTCGGGCACCTCGTGTCTTCAAAGCGGATGAGACCCTCCTCTCTGTCATGATATAGAGTGGAAAAAACCTGGAAAAGGTCCGGTTTTAACAAAGAAGTTTAAATCCATGTTCCCGATGGCTTAACCCTTGGTGGATTCATGGGGATCCATTCCCAAGGTGGACATGGCAATTGCCAAGTTGTCCAAGCGCACTCTGGTTCCTGCAGACGATGGGTCTAGCTGAAGGACCCCCTTGCAAAGTGCACACTAAGACAGGGTGTTACATCAGCTGCGGCTTCCGCTTCCACAGCCATAGCGGATTTTGAAGTCTCTACGTTCCTCCGATCTCGCCTGGATCAAATTCAAGTTGATGTGAACCAGAGGTTTTTTCCAGGACGACATACTGGCTGCTTTCATGACCATCAACCTGGCTACGGACTTCTTGTGCGATACCACACAGCTCCAGTTGAAGCTAGCGAGGGAGCTTCCCCACTAGCAAAGCAAGTCCTGGGAACGAGGCCAAACACAGATCCTTGCTCTTGAAGCTAAGCAGCAGGTCTGTGGCTCATGGGAGCCCAAGTGTGCCTTTGGCACCCTGTAACAATACTATCAAATAACGTCAAGGGCCTATATTTAGCAGGGCTATATTTATGGCCCTGGGATCGGCGGCACATATTCCATTTTGGCTTAAGCCTTGGGTCGCTGACAATTCCTCAAAATACAGCTTATATGGCCTTCCATTCGAGCCCAACCGTTTGTTCAGTTCGGAGCTAGATAAGATCATGGAGGGCCTTTCAGACTAGAAGGTGAAGAGCCTTCCCCAGAAGTCCTTTCGAGGGCAGGGCAGACAAGACCGCGGTGGCAGGTCTGGCCAGCAAACAAGCTCTTGTAGTGACTGGAGAGCACAGCGAAAGGGTTTGAGGTGCTCTCGTGGAGGAGCCAAAGATGGAAAATCCACCTCCTGACTACGGGCCTCTTCGAGGCTCTTGGTTAATTCCCGTTACTCCTGCCAATAAGCTTCCCCATTCCTAAGCTTCATGTACCCGTCGGTAGTCATCTCTCCCACTTCTGAGAAGAATGGATCCAAGAGATCTCGGATCCCTGGGTCCTGAATATCATTTCCAACGGTTATTTAGTCAACCTCACCTCTATTCCTCTGGACAGGTTTGTCAAGATCAACCTTCTACAAGCTGCCAAGGAGGCGATCCTAGAGGCCTACATTCAGGACTACATTTGCAAAGGGGCTCTGGAGGAGGTTCCGGCAGGAGAACGGGGCCTAGGGATCTATTCACCAGTTTTTCTGGTTCCCAAGGCTTCAGGAGATCTCCGGATGATTATCGATCTGAGATATTTCAATCGATTTATGAGGAAGGTGAAGTTTCGTGTAGAAACCATCAGGTCAGTAGTTCACGTCGTCAATCCTGGAGACATGATGGCAACCCTGGACCTCAAGAATGCATATCTGCACATCCCGATCCAGCCTGGTTCCAGGAAGTATATCAGGATCACGGTCCAGGTGTCCGGTGTCGTCAGGCATCTTCTGTTTGTTGCCCTTCCCTTTGGCATTTCTTCTGCCCCTCACACTTTTACCAAGGTGGTGGCGGCTTTGAGGCTTCAAGGACTGACCATCATTCCTTATCTGGACGACTGGCTTTGAAAGCCTCTGCTCTAGCGGTCCTAACCCAACTTCTTCAGGTAACAATCTCCTTTCTGTTCCACCTAGTATGGATCATCAGCTGGTAGAAGTCGAACGTGAGCCCTCGACTTCAGTAAGATATCTAGGCTTCATAATCGACTCCACTGGGATGTCGCTCCAGTTGACTGCAGAAAGAAGATTCCGGGTTCAGAACACGGCAAGTTCCTTTCCCTGGCGAGTTCCAATCCGGACTCTCATGAAGATGTTGGGGCTCATGTCAGCGTCTGCGGAAGCAGTCCCTTGGGCTCTATGGCACCTCCGCCCTCTACAGTCGGAGGTCCTCTCTTAATGGAATGGCAGCCCTGCTGGGCTAAACTCCCTGTGCTCCCTGACTTGGCAAACTCGGTATTCCCTCAGATGGTGGTGCCATCTTTTAGACGGGAAGTCTATGAACCAGCCAATCTGGGTCATATTGACTACGGATGCGTCCTAAGTAGGCTGGGACGCTCCCCTACACGACTCTCCAGTTCACGGGACCTGGTTTCCTCAGGAGTGGCTTCTTTCATCCAATCTCTGCGAGATTCAAGTTATCCGGCTAGCCCTCCTTCACTTAGCCCCTCAGATCCGGGGCAAAGCGGTGAAAGTCCAGTCAGACAATGTGATCGGGGTGATTCTGGATTAGGCAGAGTTGTACCTTTCCCACTTATCTGCAATCCACATCCAAGGCTCCCTCAATATGATAGCGGCTGAGCCGCGGTCTTCCGTCGGTGGAGTGGTCTTTACATCTGGAGATATTCAAGCAGATAGTCTTCAAGTGGGTATGCCAGAGGTGGATCTCATGGCAACAAGGTTCAATGCCAAGGTGGAGAGGTTCTGCTCCCTTTACAGGGAGGACAACCCCCTGGCGTTAGATGCTCTGTCAATATCCTGGAGGTTCAGGCTGGCTTACATCTTCCCTCCCTTTTCCATGATACCGAGGGTATTGATGAAAATCCGTCAGGATCAGGCCTCGGTGATAGCCATCATACTGTTTTGGCCGAAGAGATCCTGGTTTACCTAGCTCATCCAGTTGAGTCGAGGACAATATTTGAGGCTCCCCCCCCCCACAGCAGACCCTGGTGTCGTGGGACACTCACCTCTGCTCAGATCTGCACAGATTCAACCTGACAGCCTGGAGGTTGATCAGTCCCTTGCCAGAATAGAAGGGCTTTCAGAGTCGGTCCTGAGAACGCTGTCTCATTCTAGAGCGGACTCTACCAAGAGAGCCTACTCTTGTATTATGAGGATATTCTCATCCTGTTGTACCTCAACTGAGGTGGCGTCTGCAGATCCGCCCCTCTCCGCTATCCTTCAGTTCCTGCAAGACAGCCTTGATAGAGGCCTTGCCCTTCTACTCTGAAGGTTCAAGTTTCAGCCATCTCAGCTTGCCTTAACAGGCTTTTTTCTCAGGACCCGCTGATCAAACGGTTCCTTAAAGAAGCTGAAAGATTAAAGCCTACAATACTGAGACCCCTTTTTTTCAATGGGTTTTTCAGTAGTTCTCAGTGGGTTAGCATCTCCCCCCTTTGAACCGTTAGAGGAGTTCGTCACTTGGAAGTTTGTGTTTCTCCTTGCAGTGACTTTGGCCAAGAGGGTCTCTGACCAGGACCTTCTTAGATTCCTCCCGTATTATAGGCCTAAAGTTCCTTACTTCCAGAACATCAACCAGGTGATATTCCTCCCGGTTCTGTCGACATCTACCACCTCCTCCTAGGAACCTGCTAGACATTCTCTGGACGTCTCGAGATGTCTCCGAATCTATGTGGATAGATCAAGGAGTTCAGGAAAGATAAGAATCTGCTAATCCTGTTGCCGGTAAGTTTAAAGGCTATAAGGCATCCAAACCTTCCATCAGTCGGTGGATTGAGGAGGCTATTAAGAAATCCTTTGTTTCCACAATCTCTGGACCCTCCGGGATTCGTGAAGGCCCACTCTACTAGAGTTGTGGCTACTTCTTTTGCCGAGAGGAGTCTTCTGCCTCTCAACATGATTTGCAAAGCTGCCTCCTGGAGCTCTGCATCGACATTCATCTCCCATTATAGACTAGATGCCAGTCTAGCTGAGTTTTCGGCCTTTGGGCAGACTTTTCTTAGTTCTGCCAGGCAGGAAGGCCCTCCCTAGGGGTTTCTTCTTGCTATCTCCCCATCTGTGCTGTTAGTAGGACGTAAGGGAATCGTTAATTTCCCTTAGTCCTTACAGCAGCACACAAATTTCCCACCCTAGTAAGTCTAGTTTTTTTCTTACTATAAACACAGTGGGCTGGGGGTTGACTTCCTCCTTTTAAGGAGATACTTAATTGTTAAATTGAGTTATTAGTCTTGGGCTCATTAAACATTCCGCCGGTCCTGCCAGTCCACGGGGGGTGGTTAACCCCATCTGTGCTGCTGTTAGGACTAAGGGAAAACAAATTATCGTTAGAAATTAACGAATATTAGCCCCCCCCCCCAACCTCCCCCTCAAGCATGCCCGTAAAGGAAGAAGGAGAAAAAGTGTAGTGGTCCAGGCCTTTCGTCCTGGAGAGTGACGCTCAAAAAATAAGATTTAATTAAGTGTTTATAACAATGTGAAATTTTACCTTTCATATGTGTTCCTTTTTCTTGTAATAACCTATGAAGAAAGAGTGGAGCTTATATATTAAAGAAGTGCTTGTCTGGAATAGAAGAAAGTGCAAAACATAATTGAAAGTATGGATACCATGCTACCTCACCCAGATTTTCCTTTTGTGTGAGCTCCAGAAGAGACAAAATTTGCCCATTTTTTACCACTTGACTGAGATATTGAATATTATTTGTCCTCCAGCCTCCAAATTCAAAAGAGTAAAAAACCTTTTATTATGCCATAGTGGAGTACAAATCAGTGATGTTGTAACTTTACACCATCTCCTAATCATCTTCCAAGCTCTTATAGACAAACTAGAGAAGGAGATATATTCTCGTGCGTTCTTAGATAGATAGCTAGATTCCAATAATGTATACAAATCTGAAAAACCTGCTTCTCTTACTAATTTAATGCATAGGGGACTATTTCTCCAGTCGTTTAAAAGCATAACTGTTAGGCAACAAAATATCCCTTAAAATGCGGGAGATTTAGGCCCCCCTGCTCATACAACATGGAAAAATAGTCCACCTTCAATCTCACATGTTTTCTCCCCCATAATAGATCGTTAATCATTCTTTCTTCAATCTTGAAGAATTTGTCCTCAATCCAAATAGGGGAGTTTCGGAGTACATAAAGTACTTGGGGAAGTACCACCATTTTGATTAAAGAGATCCTGTCTGCTCTAGTAAGCGGAATTTTCTGCCATACTTTAATTTTTGATCTAATTTTTGTCAATACTGGTATCAAGTTAAACTGTAAATAGTCTTGAACTTTGGCGGTCACCGTAACCCCAAGTACTTCAATGACTCAGAAACAGTCAAACCATGGACTCTAGTTTCAGTAGATAATTCATCCAACGGTAAAAGGCAGGTTTTCGCCCAGTTGACTTCCAGGCCTGAGACCTCGCTATAAGCATTGACAATCTCCATAACCCGAAGTAGTATGTTTTCTGACTGTTGTAAAAAAACCTTACATCATCAGTATATAGATAAATTCGATCCGCCATTCCCATAACTCTAAACCCTAACATCCTCGGGTCTTGTCTAACTTTAGCCACCAGAGGTTCAATGTAAATGTTGAAGAGGAGTGGGGAAAGAGGACATCCCTGACGGGTTCCTCTTTTCAATGGAAAGCTCCCCGTTAACACATCATTAATCCTCAGCCTGGCTACAGGGGCTTTGTATAACAGCTGTATCATCGTAATGAATCTGGGGCCAAATCCCATTCTTACCATCACCCTCCAGAGAAACCCCCACTCCACCCTGTCGAAGGCCTTAGTGGCATCAAGAGACAGGATGGAGCGGGTACCATCCGAGGGGACTGGATGTTAGCAAAGAGACGATGTAGATTATAATGTGTACCCCTCCCAGGCATAAATCCATTTTGATCAGGATGAATAACAGACGTGATTACTCTAGAGAGTCTATTAGCAAGGACCTTGGAGAGTAATTTAACATCAGTATTTAATAAGGAAATTGGTCTATAAGAATCCAATTCCCGTTGATCTTTATCTTTTTTTGGAATTAACACTATCAATGCTTCCGCCATTGAATTGGGGAGAGCACCTCCCTGCAATGCCTGAGTAAAAACCTCAACAAGATGTGGTAAAATAGTAACCCCATATTTTCGGTAAAACTCGTAGGGGAGACCATCCAAGCTCGGCACCTCCTGAATCTCTTGTAGAGTCACATCCCTATCTAAAAAGGTCCTCTGGGAGTCTGTTAGTACCGGAAGAGAAACAGTATCCAGATATCGATCCATAGAGTTAGTAGATATGGTCTGGACTGACCTGTACACTTGGGAAAAATAGTCTAAAAAAAATCTTCTAATTCCCTCCGGATTACAAACAGACTCTCCATCAGCTCCAAAAATCAAAGTGATATCTTTTTTTTTATTATCCTGTTGTGCAATAATTCTAGTAAGTAATCTGCCTGGTTGCCCAGATTCTACAAAATATTTTTGCCCTTTAAAGAATAAGCTATGCTGAGCTTTTTCAAAAAGAAATTCCTTTAGGGCAGAGCTTGCTTTCTGCATCTCCTCCCTATAGCATTCTGAATGTTGTGCAGTGAATTGTTCCGTTGCTTGGGTCGCCCTCTCAACCAATTCCTCCTCCCTTTTCCCAAAGCCCCTCCTCCTTGCCGTAATATCACTCATAAGAACCCCCCTCATATATGCTTTCAAGGCGCCCAAAACCGAGTTGGTGCTAGCAGAAGGGTAATTAATTTCCCAAAAAAGTGGAAATAAGCTGTTTAATGGAATCCTGATTCTCAATGATGGTAAGCCAGTATGGATTCAACTTAAAAAAGGACCTCGTGCTAACGTTCTGTTCCCCAGGGGTTAAATCTATTGAGAGAGGAGAATGGTCTAAAACTGTCCTGACCCCATATCGGATCGCTTTTATATTCTTTAAGTTACTACTATTCGTCAGACAGATCAATTCTAGACATTGCCCTCCCTCTTTTGCTGACACATGAGTATACCTGTTTCCCCTTTCCATAATACTCCCATATATCCACCAAACCTGTCTCTTGGCAAAACTGAAATAAGGGGGAGGCCCTCGCCTGTCTCCCTAGATCTACATCCATGGATAATCTATCCCTATTAGGATCCATAACCGCGTTAAAATCTCCCATTAAGACGATCTGGCGCTCTGATCTCCGTTCCATAAATGACAAAAGAGCATTAAGGGGCTGTATAGAAAAAGGGAGGAGGTATGTAAAAAAAGGCAAGTATATACGGCTGACCACAAAGTCTACCATAAAGGAAAATAAATCTTCCCTGACCATCGATTTCAGAATCAATTAAACTAAAATCAATCGCACGATGGATCAGAACCGAAACTCCTCTAGAGGAGCCATTAAATGGTGGTATTTCTGAGAAGACCATCCCATACCCAAACGGGAAACTGATATCTGTAAGATGGGTTTCAACTAGACAGATTATTGCTGGGAGGTGTCTCCTCACTGCATCCATAACTGCTTGTCTTTTTACCCTCTCTCCAAGGCCCCTTACATTCCATGATACAATCTTAACTGACATTACTTATAGGCGAGTGAAAAAAAAAAAAGCCACCCTGGCATGCTTGAACCCTCCCAATCCCCTCCCTCCCTCTAGTGGTCTACCCGGATCCTCCAGTAAACCTCTCAACGTTGGCCACTACTCCTCCCCCAGACCTCCAACCAACCCCCTCCCCCAAATCCCCCCTCTAGTAAAGTTGACAAATAATCATATGCCACCTCGGTCAAGCCAGTCCACAGCTTGATCCGGGTTCTCAAAAAAAAGGGAAGTTCCATCAAAAATCACTCTCAGTTTTGCTGGATATACGAGAGAATACTTAATGCCTTTGGAAGCTAAACGCTTCTTAATTTCAAAAAAACTCCTTCTCTGTTCTTGTGTCTCTCGAGCAAAATCCAGAAACAGGGATAATTTATTACCCTGATATATAATGGGAGAACATTCTCTAGCTCTTTTAAGAATAATGTCTCTATCTGTGGATGATGATAGTTTAATCAAAATTGACCGTGGCGGCTTTCCTGGTATTATCTTTCCTCCTGGAACTCGATGGGCCCTCTCCATCTGAAACAGCGGGGAAAAATGTTCACTACCCAGATTTTCAAATATCAGAGATTTTAGTTGATCCATTACTTGCTGACCCTCAATGCCCTCTGGGAATCTAACAACTCCATGTTATATCGCCTAGATCTATTTTCTAGGTCAACGAGCTTATCTTGAAAATGTTCATTTTCAGAGGCCAGTGACGAGGATTTTGCTTGTAATTTCGTAATATCTGCCTGCAGATGATTGACTATTTTCTCCATATTAAGGACCCGCTCTCGGATTTTCGCCAAATCATCCCGGATCAATAATATATCGCTCTGTACTGACCTCAGCTGCGTCGCCATGTTTTGCATTAACGTTCCGTTAACTTTAACAGTTAATAGAATTTCTTCTCTCTTTTTATTTTTTATTTTTTTATTTATCTTTCTCCTTTTTTTTTCCCCTCTCTTTTCCTCTCCCCCTTTTTTTTTCTCTTTCGCCTTCCTTTTTTTATTTTATTTTAATTTTATATACTTTTATATACTTTTCCCTTTCTTTTTTCTCTTTTTTTTCACCTCTCCTCTATTTTCCTTTATTTTTATCCGCTTTATTTATGTACATACACATGCAGCTTATCTTTACACATGCAGCTTATCTTTACTTAATCAAGGGAAACTGTCACTGTACAGAAATGGAGAGTAAAAAAAACAAGTTTGCACCATTCGGTGCTCTCACATGTCCATATAGAGAATCTTGCAGAGAATCTTCATGCAACAGAGAGTCCAGAGCCCAAAATCCAGAGAGGCAGGAGGGGGGGGGGGGGAACACATCCACAGAAAACCGCAGAAGACCGGAGGAGCGGGGTGCCGTTGACCATCAGCCAGCAGAGGGCAGTGTGAGAAGAGTAGAGGCAAACAAGCTGGAAACCACAGCCGAGCCACAATCGAACCACTGACCCACAGCAGGAGACAAAAGGCACGGAGACCACACCAGCAGAAGGCAGGAGGTAGGAGACAGGAAGCAGGAGGTAGCACAAGCCGGCCAACGCATCGGCAGGCAAACGCCGAATCAAACACCAACACCGAGGCAGGTAAGGTGGAGCCGGCACATCAGTAAGCTGGAAGCAAACGTCGGGGGGAGGGTAAGAGACCAAGAGGAGAACACGACACGGACCTCACGTCTTCACGTCATCACGCCCACACAGTAGAATCTGTCACACATGTTTGTATTAACTGTGTTTTGAATTATGATTTATAATTTTATCAAATAATATGTCACTGTAGCCAATCAAACGATTTTAGTTTTATTATTCATAATGGACGATGCTATTACTGATGTTAGCCTAAAGTATATATATGGGATATTTGGAATATCTGGTTACCTATCATGCTGAGTTCTGTTCCCCAGTTCTAATATGGCGCATGATGTGTGGTTTGAGGCGGTGATATGTATTTGTGCTGAGGAATCAGGCAGATACCGCGCTAGTAGGCATAGCGCCAACTTCTAATTCTGATCAGGTGTTCATGTCATGTGACGGTAGTCACATGACCACAATGGTGCCTAATCCCGGGATATTATCGCGAGATTTGATCGATACCGGATTATACGTAGATGAATACAAAGTGGGCATACTGCACAGGTGCCCTATGAGTGGATGGAGCCTCATGATTAGGAGGGGTATATATAGGAGAGGTAGATGATGGTATGACATGCCCCCTGAGGAAGCGCGTTTGTGAAACGTATGTCGGGCTTTGGCCCCCCCCAGCTTGGTCAGTTTCTCATGCTTCATTATTGCATGCTCCTGTCCTGGTCCTCCAGTGTATGCAGTGGTGTTTGAGTATTTAATTTGATATATTGTGCAATTCGATTTGTAATTGCTCTCACTTGAGATTAATTGTATTTTTATAATACTAGATGCATTTCTCGTCCCTCCACCACAGTTTACAAGCTCTTGGATAGAAGGGTTACACGGGTGTATTTTGCCCCTGTAATTGCAGGAACATTGTTACGTGCGGTCATGTTGTTGTACATTTATTTTTTGGGAGCTAACTGATAATTATTTAGATATGCCTAACACCCAACATCTCCCTTACTATTACACCACTTTAGTCATTGTTAGGATTGGAGCATCATATTTACTTATCTGACCTATGACATCAGGGGGGCTATTCTACATCTCAACAATTCTCGCATGTATATTTTATTCTTGTCATTATATTATACTTGTTGTTATGTACAGTATGTCCTTCTTGGATTAACTCATAAAGATCTGTTCTATACTTTGCAATGTGTGGTATTGTTGTTTTGGAGTTTTTAGCTAGGGTTCCACACATATGCTATATCTTATCATTATGTTTGGGGATGTTCCTCTGTGTAATTGCAACTCCCCCGTTGCTCCTAGAAGCTAATTTGCATCAATTAAAATATCATTTTTCTCAGCAATGCAGGCACATATGAACATCGGACCAACACAGATGTCTTCAGCTGCCAAGCGCACATATGACAGGTCAGCCAGTTTAATAGGTTCAAAACTTCTGACAGATGCCCTTTAAAGCAGTTGTCTGGGTTAAGAGCTGAACCCAGGCATATCCCCTTTCCCCCCACTCAGCCCCTCTGACATTTAATACTCCAATGCTCTCCCTTGGCCTGCGCTGTAAAGCGTAGGGAGAGGGCTGTTTTGTTTACAGCCCTACCAGAGTTCCGAGTGACGTCACTGAAACCAACTTGTGTGTCTGGTCTCATTATGAAAGCAGTATGGCACATGCATACTTATACTTCAAATTGATTTGGCACCACACAAAGAAGATGAGAATCGGTTAAGTTGCAATAAAAAATTGGCGATCCGGGGTGGGCAGACAGCTAGCGTAGCTTCCGATTCAAATATCATGAGAGGACTTATGCAAAACCATCATACGTGATCACACGCTGCAGCAAGGTAAGAAAGCTTTATTTCTTATAACATTCTCTGAGCCTTTTGCCCAAGTGGATTCTAAAGAGTTTAATTGGTGTTATCGAGATAGAAGGGTTCAATTTTAACTGATCTGTTCTTTAGAACAAAAGAACTCGTTTGAATATTCCTTCTTTCTGTGGTAGGACGTGCTAAAACAAAGCGGAAATTGGTAGACAGCTGATAGCTGAATATCCGTGACATAGAATTGGTCCTAAGTAGTGTTGAGCGAGCAGTTCGAGCAAATTTTGGGGTGTCCGGGACACGGACCCGAACCCGAAAATTTTCAAAAAAGTTCGGGTTCGGGGTTAGTTGTTCGGTGATTACTTCCCACTTTCTGAAGGGCTGCACAGCAGCCAATCAGCTAGCGTTTTACTTCTTGCCCTAAGAGCCCATCACAGCCATGCCTACTAATGGCATGGCTGTGATTGGCCAAGTGCAGGATGTGACCCAGCCTCAATTTAAGCTGGAGTCACGTAGCGCCGCATGTCACGCTGCTCTGATTAGAGGACGCAGCTTCTGTGCGGGCGAGATTAAGCAGGGAAAAGTCAGCAACAGCACCTAATGAACTGATCGATCTACAGCTGTGAATGATTGAACTTCTGCTAGTTACTTGCTCACTGGTTTTTAGGCTGCACAGAGCGTTTTTCTGTCACTTATTTTCTGGGGTGATCGGCGGCCATTTTGTGACTTGTGGTGCACCAGAACAAGCTGCCACCAAGTCCATCAATCCATCAATACTAGTTTTTTTTTTTGCTATATCCTACATCAGGGGCTTGGCTGTGCTAATTGTCACCCCTAGAAACTCAGGATAGCAATTTCTATATTTTATTAAGGGGTTAAATACAATTGCCCAAATACCAATCCACTAAATCTGGTGTTCCAGCTTTGGCTAGCCAAGTATAATACTGTCTGCTGTCTGGCAAAGGATAGATTATTTTCTGTGGTGAAATTCAATTGCCAAAATAGCAATACCATAAATCAGTGGTTTGAGCTGTGGCTGGCCAAGTTTCATAGTGTCCTGCAAAGGATATATTTTGTTCTGGGGTGAAATTCAATTGCCAAAATAGCAATATGCAATAACTCACAATAGCATAAAATGCCCGAAAATGTGTCTGTTCAGGACCCCAGATCAAAACCAAAAATAACAGTAGGGTACCTAAAATATAACTTTTAATAATTAAGGTTTAAAATGCCCAAAAGATATAGAAGTTTTACTTATAAACACGGTTAACACCTCCGTTAACCACATCAATCAAATACTGCATGATGTGATGAGCATAGAGATGAACAAAAAGGATAGGATAGAGGTAAAGTAGCTGGGTCTCTGACCCTAGTAACCCTATCCTAACACGATGAGGACATTGCACCTATATTCTCCCCTTTGGACAGGACAGTGACTGCCCAGCTTCGTCAAGCAAAAAAAAGGAAAAGGGAGAAATAGATAGGAATAACATAGATAAAAAGACCGTCCCAACGCGTTTCTTTGGCCAACGCCAATTCATCAGGGGACTAATAGATTGGACAAATAGTCCTAAATGGTTCAATCAATCAACACCACACACTAACTAGAGCTGTAGTGGTATCCACAGCACAAGTGGATGAACCCAATCGTCACCTACCCCAATTCAACAGCTCCAATCCAATTATATAGTGTGGGTATAGCACTCAATGGTTACGAATGGTCAGAGCAAACCGCAGGGGTACTTGTTAAACATACATATTCCCCACAGCAGCAATCATAACATCACATAGAAAAACAAACAAATGCTCAACTACTTAGCTAATTCTCCGCTAGTGGAGCATGATGATCGCGGGTGTGCAGTTCTCGGCATATGGCAGTGGCAAAAGCCGGCCGGCGTCTGGCATTTAAATAGCCCGCCGTATGAACCGCACTTCCGCCCTCACCGCTCCACGTGACATATCACGTGAGCGTATCTGTGAAAGGCACTGAGTCCGCCGATGCCTTTCCTCTAGTACGTCATTCCACTACGTCAGCCAGTGGTGGGAGGATCACTGATATCTGGTCCGCCCTACAATGACGTAGTGAGGACGTCCGTACATGTAAAGGGTGTTGCTAGGCAAAAAGACAACACCTATTGAGCGCTACAATAGCGCAAAGTTTGAAGGCGCATACAGAACTATATTAGATAGAAGCGCCTATAAAGGAGTTTATAACAAAAGCAGGTAACCTGTAATCGTTCCTGGAAATTGAACTACAACAGAGGGAGGGAGTGACATTCACTAAAAGATGTAAATTATGATTTATAACAATCTCATGTATCTAGTATAGAGATCTGTAAAATGTAGCGATCTCACACATCAAAGATAGTGTTCAACCTTAGTTCTAGTGATATCATAAATCAGATGTGTGGACCCGCAAGATGTTAAACATTAAAACAAAAAGGCATATATCAGAAGGAGAAAGGAGATGTCTGCCCATAGTGTATCTATTATACAAAAAGTGTCCATTGTCATGCCACAAATGTCCACCCTTATACAATATTGCAACTTCACTAGGGCCAATGTGTCCATTTATACAATGTTTACTCATTAATCCAATGTGTCCACTTACACAATGAAGGTTCATTGATCCAGTTACACATTTCTTAAATAAGATGTTAACATATTATCAAATAAAACAGCCAAACCATAGTTGTTCATTTAATCCACCTGGATGGGAGGTTTTTAACTCGTAAATCCACCATGTCTCACGTTGCAATAATTTCTTATTCCAATCGCCACCCCTCTTGGGTTGTCTTACCAGTTCAATACCCATGAAGCGGACCTTGGAAAAGTCACCTCCATGTGTTATTTCTACATGTTTAGCCAAAGGAGTATCCTTTTTATGTCGGAGATCACTCAGATGCTCACCAATTCGTCTCCTCAATTCTCTTGAGGTCTTTCCAACATATTCAATTCCACAGGGGCATGTGAATTTGTAAATCGCCCCTCTGGAATGACAGTTGATGAAATCTCTAATACTGTACTCCTTACCAG
The DNA here is from genome assembly GCA_033119425.1 of Bufotes viridis. Lineage (NCBI taxonomy): Eukaryota > Metazoa > Chordata > Amphibia > Anura > Bufonidae > Bufotes > Bufotes viridis. The sequence goes on along the minus strand of CM065591.1, from coordinate 231,906,703 downwards.
TAACGCCACTTTTAAAGCTACGTGATTGTGAGATATAAGGACAGGCCACACAACCACTACAATGGTAGCATCCTGTTATAGGTTTCAACCAGGTGCCACTAATTACATTTGGACTCTCTTCAAAGTGGCTGTGGACCAAACGATCACGTAAGCTTCATCCCTTACGGTAAGTGATAGTCGGTTTTTTAGAGATGACCTTTCCAATGTCCGAATCTAGATGCAAAATGTCCCAATATTTCTCCAGAATGTTTCTAACCTCATGGGCTCCTGTATCATACGTGCCAACAAGTCGGATCATCTTTCCTTCATCTCTCTTAGGGGTAGAATGTAAAAGTGATGTTCTATCTGCCATCTTGGCCCTTTTAAAAGCCTTCTTTAGACAGCTGTCAGGGTACCCCCTCTCATGAAAGTGTCTCCGTAAATCACCGGAATCCCTCGCTTCAATGACGGTGGATGATAACTATTCCAGTTCAGCAACGAATTCGTTGCTGTAGGTTTCCGGTAGGTACAAGTCTGAAGAAAGCCATTAGTGCCTCTAGTTATCAATATGTCTAAAAAGGGTAGGTTCGTCATGTTACACTCCGACGTAAATCTCATATTGATATTATTCTGGTTGAGTTCACCAATTAATTCATCAAATTCAGTTCTACTTCCCTTCCAAATCAAAAAAATGTCATCGATGAATCTGCCCCAGGTCACCACCTTGTGAATGTGCGTGACCGGGGCATCACCGAAGACGAGGGTCCTCTCCCACCAGCCCAGGAACAGGTTAGCATACGATGGGGCAACCGTGTTTATAAGTAAAGCTTCTATATCTTTTGGGCATTTTAAACCTTAATTATTAAAAGTTATATTTTAGGTACCCTACTGTTATTTTTGGTTTTGATCTGGGGTCCTGAACAGACACATTTTCGGGCATTTTATGCTATTGTGAGTTATTGCATTTTGTTTATTGGGGGTTATGGCAGGTTTCCTTACCACTGGAATTGACACTAACCATTGGCTCTCAGAGGTGGGGGATGTCTTCTCTGAGAAGACTCTGACACAGAAACGGTATACTCCGACGTTCAAGACAGCCTTTAAAGAATTAACAAAGACTTATAAAGATCAAATAACCTCCTGGTGGGAGGTACAGTCACTGGATAATTACATTAAACACCAGATTGTACCGCGGGGCTTGAGAGTTACCCTTGTTCCAGCGAAGAGATGCAGGAGTGCTGGCTTAATGAACAAGTGGGAGCAATTGGCCACTGAGAGTTCGTTGCGCTTTATGCACCTGCTACTGGAAGAAGAAAAACTTACCCTAGCGAGCCTTGATATTAAACTTAGGGAACAGATTGAAATTACTCAGGGTTTTAAACAAGAACCTGATTTTTCAACTAAGGAATTACAATTGAAAAATACCCTTGAGAAATTTCAATTTAATTTAAAAGAAAGAAAGCATCGCCAATTTAATCGCGATCTGCTAGACTTTAAAGAGAATCGAGTTTATTCCAGTATTGAACATAAGAACCCTAACAGGGCTGGAGACTCTGAAATTACGTCTAGCGATACAGAGGTCTCAGAAACAGAGAGAGACAACAGTCAGAGATCTCGGGGGAGGGGAAGGAATAGACTGAGAGAAAGATCAACTAGAGGGGGACGTGGAGCAGGTAGAGAGAATAATAATACCTCTTTTTTAGAAACAGCAAACCCTTATCCCCTGCGGAATCGAAGTCATCAGAGGTCATCCTCCCCTCATCCAACGAATACCGCCCACAGCAGGGGCAGATAGTGAATCTTTCTAATAGGACCCTATCATCTGAAGAAATGACTTTGTTAAGTAAGGGACTATCATTTGTCCCGACTTCTTCATTTAATTTGTTTAATTGGATTAAAGATATCCATTTGTTTGCTAGGAAACTCAGATGGCATAAACACTTCTCCCTTCAGACTAAACGTGAGAGTAGAGAGCATGGCGTGGCACAAGAGATACTACAAGACGTCAAGCTACTCTATAGCCTGAAGGATAGTGTTCCATCTGAGGGGAAGGGCCCCTTCACGGAACTAAGAAACAAGAGTATTTCGATGCCCCCAGTAGGTGACCTAGGTTGCATTGAGGCATTTGTATCCCAGGTTTCCAAAGAGTTGGAAACCATGGTGTTACATGGGCCGTTTTTCAACTGTACTAAGCAGGAGTTCAAGTCTCTACAGTCGCTCGAGCAGGATAGAGGCATCACGATAAAGCCTTCTGAAAAAGGAGGGAATATCGTGATGATGGACACTCCGCAATACAAAAAGATGTGCCTGTCTCTCTTGGGCGACAGAGCCACCTATAAGAGATTGAACTCCGATCCTACAGTGGAATTACAGAATCGACTTCTGAATATATTGCGCCCGGCAAAATTGGACGGCCTTATAACAGAAGAGGAATTAGGGTTTATGTTTGTGAAACATCCCACTATTGCAACATTCTATAGTTTACCGAAAATTCACAAAGGGGTGTCTCCCCTTAAAGGCCGTCCAATTGTGTCGGGCGTAAATAGCCTCAGTAGTAACATAGGGATCTATGTTGATCAAATTCTATCCCCATTTGTTAAATCTCTCCCCTCTTACATTAGGGACACCGGGGATCTTTTGGGACGAATCGATGGCCTATCGATTGTGGACGACATGATGTTAGCCTCAATCGACGTTGAGGCTTTATATTCGTCGATACCACACAACCTTGGTTTAAAGGCGGTTGAGTCATTTCTAAGTACCAGAGGTCTTCAACATCTGGCCCATAATAAACTGGTACTTGAATTGTTGGAGTTTACTTTGACGTCTCATTTTTTTCTTTTTGGGGGGGTCCTCTACCACCAGCTCAGGGGCACTGCGATGGGGAGTTCTTGTGCCCCATAGTATGCTAACCTGTTCCTGGGCTGGTGGGAGAGGACCCTCGTCTTCGGTGATGCCCCGGTCACGCACATTCACAAGGTGGTGACCTGGGGCAGATTCATCGATGACATTTTTTTGATTTGGAAGGGAAGTAGAACTGAATTTGATGAATTCATTGGTGAACTCAACCAGAATAATATCAATATGAGATTTACGTCGGAGTGTAACATGACGAACCTACCCTTTTTAGACATATTGATAACTAGAGGCACTAATGGCTTTCTTCAGACTTGTACCTACCGGAAACCTACAGCAACGAATTCGTTGCTGAACTGGAATAGTTATCATCCACCGTCATTGAAGTGAGGGATTCCGGTAGGCCAGTACCTACGGATGAGGAGAAATTGTTCCACATTCCGTGATTTTAAGACTCAGGCAGATGATTTACGGAGACACTTTCATGAGAGGGGGTACCCTGACAGCTGTCTAAAGAAGGCTTTTAAAAGGGCCAAGATGGCAGATAGAACATCACTTTTACATTCTACCCCTAAGAGAGATGAAGGAAAGATGATCCGACTTGTTGGCACGTATAATACAGGAGCCCATGAGGTTAGAAACATTCTGGAAAAATATTGGGACATTTTGCGTCTAGATTCGGACATTGGAAAGGTCATCTCTAAAAAACCGACTATCACTTACCGTAAGGGATGAAGCTTACGTGATCGTTTGGTCCACAGCCACTTTGAAGAGAGTGCAAATGTAATTAGTGGCACCTGGTTGAAACCTATAACAGGATGCTACCATTGTAGTGGTTGTGTGGCCTGTCCTTATATCTCACAATCACGTAGCTTTAAAAGTGGCGTTACTGGTAAGGAGTACAGTATTAGAGATTTCATCAACTGTCGTTCCAGAGGGGTGATTTACAAATTCACATGCCCCTGTGGAATTGAATATGTTGGAAAGACCTCAAGAGAATTGAGGAGACGAATTGGTGAGCATCTGAGTGATCTCCGACATAAAAAGGATACTCCTTTGGCTAAACATGTAGAAATAACACATGGAGGTGACTTTTCTAAGGTCCGCTTCATGGGTATTGAACTGGTAAGACCACCCAAGAGGGGTGGCGATTGGAATAAGAAATTATTGCAACGTGAGACATGGTGGATTTACGAATTAGAAACCTCCCATCCAGGTGGATTAAATGAACAACTATGGTTTGGCTGTTTTATTTGATAATATGTTAACATCTTATTTAAGAAATGTGTAACTGGATCAATGAACCTTCATTGTGTAAGTGGACACATTGGATTAATGAGTAAACATTGTATAAATGGACACAATGGCCCTAGTGGAGTTGCAATATTGTATAAGGGTGGACATTTGTGGCATGACAATGGACACTTTTTGTATAATAGATACACTATGGGCAGACATCTCCTTTCTCCTTCTGATATATGCCTTTTTGTTTTAATGTTTAACATCTTGCGGGTCCACACATCTGATTTATGATATCACTAGAACTAAGGTTGAACACTATCTTTGATGTGTGAGATCGCTACATTTTACAGATCTCTATACTAGATACATGAGATTGTTATAAATCATAATTTACATCTTTTAGTGAATGTCACTCCCTCCCTCTGTTGTAGTTCAATTTCCAGGAACGATTACAGGTTACCTGCTTTTGTTATAAACTCCTTTATAGGCGCTTCTATCTAATATAGTTCTGTATGCGCCTTCAAACTTTGCGCTATTGTAGCGCTCAATAGGTGTTGTCTTTTTGCCTAGCAACACCCTTTACATGTACGGACGTCCTCACTACGTCATTGTAGGGCGGACCAGATATCAGTGATCCTCCCACCACTGGCTGATGTAGTGGAATGACGTACTAGAGGAAAGGCATCGGCGGACTCAGTGCCTTTCACAGATATGCTCACGTGATATGTCACGTGGAGCGGTGAGGGCGGAAGTGCGGTTCATACGGCGGGCTATTTAAATGCCAGAAGCCGGCCGGCTTTTGCCACTCCCATATGCCGAGAACTGCACACCCGCGATCATCATACTCCACTAGCGGAGAATTAGCTAAGTAGTTGAGCATTTGTTTGTTTTTCTATGTGATGTTATGATTGCTGCTGTGGGGAATATGTATGTTTAACAAGTACCCCTGCGGTTTGCTCTGACCATTCGTAACCATTGAGTGCTATACCCACACTATATAATTGGATTGGAGCTGTTGAATTGGGGTAGGTGACGATTGGGTCCATCCACTTGTGCTGTGGATACCACTACAGCTCTAGTTAGTGTGTGGTGTTGATTGATTGAACCATTTAGGACTATTTGTCCAATCTATTAGTCCCCTGATGAATTGGCGTTGGCCAAAGAAACGCGTTGGGACGGTCTTTTTATCTATGTTATTCCTATCTATTTCTCCCTTTTCCTTTTTTTTGCTTGACGAAGCTGGGCAGTCACTGTCCTGTCCAAAGGGGAGAATATAGGTGCAATGTCCTCATCGTGTTAGGATAGGGTTACTAGGGTCAGAGACCCAGCTACTTTACCTCTATCCTATCCTTTTTGTTCATCTCTATGCACATCACATCATGCAGTATTTGATTAATGTGGTTAACGGAGGTGTTTATAAGTAAAACTTTTATATCTTTTGGGCATTTTAAACCTTAATTATTAAAAGTTATATTTTAGGTACCCTACTGTTATTTTTGGCCAAAATAGCAATACCCTGAATCTGGTGTCTCAGCTGTTGCAGGCCAAGTTTCATAGTGTCTGCAAAAACATATATTTTGTTCTGGGGTGAAATTCAATTGCCAAAATAGCAATACCATAAATCAGTGGTTTCAGCTGTGGCTGGCCAAGATTCATAGTGTCCGCAAAAACATATATTTTGTTGAGGGGGGAAATTCAATTGCCAAAATAGCAATACCCTGAATCTGGTGTCCCAGCTGTTGCAGGCCAAGTTTCATAGTGTCCGCAAAAACATATATTTTGTTCTGGGGTGAAATTCAATTGCCAAAATAGCAATACCCTGAATCTGGTGTCCCAGCTGTTGCAGGCCAAGTTTCATAGTGTCCGCAAAAACATATATTTTGTTCTGGGTGAAATTCAATTGCCAAAATAGCAATACCATAAATCAGAGGTTTCAGCTGTGGCTGGCCAAGTTTCATAGTGTCCGCAAAAACATATATTTTGTCCTGGGGTGAAATTCAATTGCCAAAATAGCAATACCATAAATCAGTGGTTTCAGCTGTGGCTGGCCAAGATTCATGGTGTCCGCAAAAACATATATTTTGTTGTGGGGTGAAATTCAATTGCCAAAATAGCAATACCCTGAATCTGGTGTCCCAGCTGTTGCAGGCCAAGTTTCATAGTGTCCGCAAAAACATATATTTTGTTCTGGGGTGAAATTCAATTGCCAAAATAGCAATACCATAAATCAGTGGTTTCAGCTGTGGCTGGCCAAGTTTCATAGTGTCCGCAAAAACATATATTTTGTTCTGGGGTGAAATTCAATTGCCAAAATAGCAATACCATAATTCTGTGGTTTCAGCTGTGGCTGGCCAAGTTTCATAGTGTCCTGCAAATTATATATTTTGTTGTGGGGTGAAATTCAATTGCCAAAATAGCAATACCATAAATCTGTGGTTTCAGCTGTGGCTGGCCAAGTTTCATAGTGTCCGCAAAAACATATATTTTGTTTTGGGGTGAAATTCAATTTCCAAAATAGCAATACCCTGAATCTGGTGTTCAAGGATACCTTTCATTCAGGGCCTAAATACTAGCCCTAAAAGAGATATTCCCCTAAATCAGTGGTTACTGCTGTGCCTGGATTAGTGTAATACGCTACATAAATAAATAGGCAGATAGTGTTAGGTGCCTGTAAAAAAAAAGGCCTGAATTTGAAATCAATACATTGGGCCAAATATTTTTTTTCTTATTGTGGTGCTTGGTGAACGGTAACAATAAGGAAAACATCTAGTAAGGGACGCGGACGCGGTCGTGGTGGTGTTAGTGTACCCTCTGGTGCTGGGAGAGGACGTGGCCATTCTGCCACAGCCTAGTGAACCAACTACCTCAGGTTCCAGTACCCACCAGAATTTACAGCGATATTTGGTGGGGCCCAATGCCGTTCTAAGGATGGTAAGGCCTGAGCAAGTACAGGCGCTAGTCAATTGTCTGGCCGACAGTGGATCCAGCACGTTCACAACATTATCTCCCACCCAGTCTTCCGCAGAAAGCGCACAGGTGGCACCTGAAAACCAAGCCCATCAGTCTGTCACATCACCCCCATGCATATCAGGGAAACTGTCAGAGCCTCAAGTTATGCAGCAGTCTCTTATGATGTTTGGATAATCTGCTGGCAGGGTTTCCCAAGGGAATCCACCTAGCCCTTCCCCAGTGGTGGAAGATATAGAATGCACTGATGCACAACCACTGATGTTTCCTAATGATGAGGACATGGGAATACCACCTCATCGGAGTCCGCACGTCTCTGATGATGACGAAACACAGGTGCCAACTGCTGCGTCTTTCTGCAGTGTGCAGACCGAACAGGAGGTCAGGGAGGAAGACTGTGTGGAAGACGATGCAGGGCACGATGAGGTCCTAGACCCCACATGGAATGAAGGTCGTGCCACAGACTTTTATAGTTCAGAGGAAGAGGCAGTGGTGAGACCAAGCCAACAGCGTAGCAAAAGAGGGAGCAGGGGGAAAAAGCAGACCAGCAGCCGCCAAGAGAGTTCGCCTGCTACTGGCCACCGCCACCAGGGACCGAGCACCCCAAAGGCAGCTTCAAGGGGTTCCCTGGCATGGCACTTCTTTAAACAATGTGCTGACGACAAGACCTGAGTGGTTTGCACGCTGTGCCATCAGATCCTGAAGCGAGGCATTAACGTTCTGAACCTTAGCACAACCTGCATGACCAGGCATCTACATGCAAAGCATGAACTGCAGTGGAGTAAACACCTTAAAAGCAAGGGACTCACTCAGGCTCCCCCTGCTCCCTCTTCTGCTGCTGCCTCGGCCTCTTCCTCCGCCTCGGGAGGAACGTTGGCACCTGCCGCCCACCAAACAGAGGATGTGCCACCGACAACACCACCTGCGTCACCAAGCATCTCCACCATGTCACACGGGAGCGTTCCGCTCTCCAACTTACAAACCTTGGAGAGAAAGCGTAAATTCCCACCTAGCCACCCTCAAGCCCTGGGCCTGAATGCAAGCATTTCTAAACTACTGGCCTTTGAAATGCTGTCATTCAGGCTGGTGGACACAGACAGCTTCAAACAACTGATGTCCATGGCTGTCCCACAGTATGTTGTTCCCAGCCGCCACTACTTCTCCAAGACAGCCGTGCCTTCCCTGCACAACCAAGTATCCGATAAAATCAAGTGTGCACTGCGCAACGCCATCTGTGGCAAGGTCCACCTAACCACAGATACGTGGACCAGTAAGCACGGCCAGGGATGCTATATCTCCCTAACTGCACACTGGGTAAATGTAGTGGCGGCTGGGCCCCAGGCGGAGAGTTCCTTGGCGCACGTTCTTCTGCCGCCAAGGATCACAGGGCATCATTCTTTGCCCCCTGTAGCCTCCTCCTCCTACTCGGCTTTCTACTCCTCTGCTTCCACCAGCTCATCCAGTCAGCCACACACCTTCACAACCAACTTCAGCACAGCCCGGGGTAAACGTCAGCAGGCCATTCTGAAACTCATATGTTTGGGGGACAGGCCCCACACCGCGCAGGAGTTGTGGCGGGGTATTGAACAACAGACCGACCAGTGGTTTCTGCCAGTGGGCCTCAAGCCTGGCCTGGTGGTGTGCGATAATAGGCGAAATCTCGTCGCAGCTCTGGGACTAGCTGGTTTGACGCACATCCCTTGTCTGGCGCATGTGCTGAATTTGGTGGTGCAAAAGTTCATTCACAACTACCCCAACATGTCAGAGCTGCTGCATAAAGTGAGGGCCGTCTGTGCACGCTTCCGGCGTTCACATCCTGCCGCTGCTCGCCTGTCTGCGCTACAGCGGAACTTCGGCCTTCCCGCTCACCGCCTCATATGCGACGTGCCCACCAGGTGGAACTCCACCTTGCACATGCTGGAGAGACTGTGCGAGCAGCAGCAGGCCATAGTGGAGTTTCAGCTGCAGCACGCACGCGTCAGTTGCACTGCGGAACAGCACCACTTCACCACCAATGATTGGGCCTCCATGCGAGACCTGTGTGCCCTGTTGCGCTGTTTCAAGTACTCCACCAACATGGCCAGTGGCGGTGACACCGTTATCAGCGTTACAATACCACTTCTATGTCTCCTTGAGAAAACGCTTAGGGCGATGATGGAAGAGGAGGTGGCCCAGAAGGAGGAGGATGAGGGGTCATTTTTAGCACTTTCAGGCCAGTCTGTTAGAAGTGGCTCAGAGGGAGGTTTTTTGCAACAGCAGAGGCCAGGTACAAATGTGGCCAGCCAGGGCCCACTACTGGAGGACGAGGAGGATGAGGAGGAGGTGGAGGAGGATGAGGATGAAGCAGGTTCACAGCGGGGTGGCACCCGACACAGCTCAGGCCCATCACTGGTGCGTGGCTGGGGGGATACGGAGGACGATGACGATACGCCTCCCACAGAGGACAGATTGTCCTTACCTCTGGGGAGCCTGGCACACATGAGCGACTACATGCTACAGTGCCTGCGCAACGACAGCAGAGTTGCGCACATTTTAACGTGTGCGGACTACTGGGTTGCCACCCTGCTGGATCCCCGGTACAAAGACAATGTGCCCACCTTACTTCCTGCACTGGAGCGTGATAGGAAGATGCGCGAGTACAAGCGCACGCTGGTAGAGGCGCTCCTGAGAGCATTCCCAAATGTCACAGGGGAACAGGTGGAAGCCCAAGGCGAAGGCAGAAGAGGAGCAAGAGGTCGCCAACGCAGCTGTGTCACGGCCAGCTCCTCTGAGGGCAGGGTTAGCATGGCAGAAATATGGAAAAGTTTTGTCTCCACGCCACAGCTAACTGCACCACCACCTGATACGGAACGTGTTAGCAGGAGGCAGCATTTTACTAACATGGTTGAACAGTACGTCTGCACACACCTCCACGTACTGACTGATGGTTCGGCCCCATTGAACTTCTGGGTCTCCAAATTGTCCACTTGGCCAGAGTTAGCATTTTATGCCTTGGAGGTGCTGGCCTGCCCAGCGGCCAGCGTTTTGTCTGAACATGTATTCAGCACGGCAGGGGGCGTCATTACTGACAAACGCAGCCGCCTGTCCACAGCCAACGTGGACAAGCTGACGTTCATAAAAATGAACCAGGCATAGATCCCACAGGACCTGTGCCTCGCTTGTGCAGAATAGACATTTATAACTGCCTCCCCCTCAACCATGTATTCTTGTACTCCGGGGTACTTCTTTATTGAATCCTCATTTTTTTAACTTTACCCTGATCTTGCGGTGCAACCCAAAGTTGAATGAACCTCTCCTCTGTCTGGGTGGTGGGGCCGAAATAACTGAAAGTGGCCTTCTCCGGTGGTGGGTGATGTGACGCATGATTCCTTGCTGTGGGACCTCTCTCCTTGGTCTGGGTGCCTGGCCTAAATAACTGAAAGTGGCCTTCTCCAGTGGTGGGTGATATGACGCATGATTCCTTGCTGTGGGACCTCTCTCCTCTGTCTGGGTGCTGGGTCCGAAATAACTGAAAGTGGCCTTCTCCAATGGTGGGTGATATGATGCATGATTCCTTGCTGTGGAACCTCTCTCCTCTGTCTGGGTGCTGGGTCCGAAATAACTGAAAGTGGCCTTCTCCAGTGGTGGTTGATATGACGCATGATTCCTTGCTGTGGGACCTCTCTCCTCTGTCTGGGTGCTGGGTCCGAAATAACTGAAAGTGGCCTTCTCCAGTGGTGGGTGATATGACGCATGATTCCTTGCTGTGGGACCTCTCTCCTCTGTCTGGGTGCTGGGGCCGAAATAACTGAAAGTGGCCTTCTCCGGTGGTGGTTGATATGACGCATGATTCCTTGCTGTGGGACCTCTCTCCTCTGTCTGGGTGGTGGGGCATAAATAACTGAAAGTGGCCTTCTCCAGTGGTGGGTGATATGACGCATGATTCCTTGCTGTGGGACCTCTCTCCTCTGTCTGGGTGCTGGGGTCGAAATAACTGAAAGTGGCCTTCTCCGGTGGTGGGTGATATGACGCATGATTCCTTGCTGTGGGACCTCTCTCCTCTGTATGGGTGCTGGGGCCGAAATAACTGAAAGTGGCCTTCTCCAGTGGTGGGTGATATGACGCATGATTCCTTGCTGTGGGACCTGTATCCTCGGTCTGGGTGCTGGTCCGAAATAACTGAAAGTGGCCTTCTCCAGTGGTGGGTGAAATAACGCATGATTCCTTGCTGTGGGACCTGTATCCTTGGTCTGGGTGCTGGTCCGAAATAACTGAAAGTGGCCTTCTCCAGTGGTGGGTGATATGACGCATGATTCCTGGCTGTGGGACCTCTCCTCTGTCTGGGTGCTGGGGCCAAAATAACTGAAAGTGGCCTTCTCCAGTGGTGGGTGATATGACGCATGATTCCTTGCTGTGGGACCTGTATCCTCGGTCTGGGTGCTGGGCCGAAATAACTGAAAGTGGCCTTCTCCAGTGGTGGGTGAAATGACGCATGATTCCATGCTGTGGGACCTCTCTCCTCTATCTGGGTGCTGGGCCGAAATAACTGAAAGTGGCCTTCTTCATAGGTGGGTGATATGACGCATGATTCCTTTCTGTAGGACCTCTCTCCTCTGTTTGGGTGCTGGGCCGAAATAACTGAAAGTGGCCTTCTCCAGTGGTGGGTGATATGACGCATGATTCCTTGCTGTGGGACCTCTCTCCTCTGTCTGGGTGCTGGGTCCGAAATAACTGAAAGTGGCCTTCTCTAGTGGTGGGTGAAATGACGCATGATTCCTTGCTGTGGGACATCTCTCCTCTATCTGGGTGCTGGGCCGAAATAACTGAAAGTGGCCTTCTCCAGTGGTGGGTGATATGACGCATGATTCCTTGCTGTGGGACCTCTCTCCTCTGTCTGGGTGCTGGGCCGAAATAACTGAAAGTGGCCTTCTCCAGTGGTGGGTGATATGACGCATGATTCCTTGCTGTGGACCTCTCTACTCTGTCTGGATGCTGGGTCCAAAATAACTGAAAGTGGCCTTCTCCAGTGGTGGGTGATATGA